>CM021103.1:324543400-324918267 GCA_007115665.2 Sequoiadendron giganteum
GATGAAACCCTAAAACTTAAGCTTCCTAATATACCTGCAAAGGCATCACTTTATCATATAAAGGTGTTGCTTTGTCATGCAAATGCATTACTCTATAATGCAGAGGTTTTGGTTTGGAGAACCTGCAGAGGTATCAGAGTTTGGCAGATGCATTGTTGTATGTAGAGAAATCGACCTATCACCTGTAAATAGAAAAGAAAAGATATTATAAAATGTATCACTATTTTCAAAGGCATGGGCCTTTGACTTGCAAAGGCATTGCTATTTACAAATATGCCATTTTTATCAATTGCATATGTGTCACTCTCCTTTTGGTATTGTTGATGTGTGTTTTTACACTTCTCAAGATAGACAATACACAAGTGTGATGTCTCTCTTGAAAGGTGAAAATCTGCAACTGAGTTTCAAAAAAACACCCCAAGGTCTCTCGGGTGTCAGATCATGACTTTGCAAAAACAACTTAGTTGTTTGTTATGATTTTCTAGTAATCACAAGGGGAATTTATGGTTGACTAAGCATGAAGTTTCATGGGTCTATAATGAAGTTTCAAAATTCTAGAAATGGATGAATAGTAGCAACAACTTTATGACAGCAGTCTGAATCTTTTCTTCTTCATCAAATATGGCACTATGGTGATGCTGGAAATTTATTTCTAACTCATATTTAAAAGAAAATTAAAAAGGATGAAGGGTTTATAATTTTTCCTAAACAATGGCTGAATTTGTAGTAGACATAATTCCCAAATTGAGTTTTTTTAAACCAAGGACAACCTACAGTCTCACAAAACTAGTGTAATCTTCTAAGGTTCTTTGCAGATTTTTAGATTGTGCATTCGCCTATTTATCATGAACATACAATTGAACTTAAGTGCAATAGAAAAGGATGCTCAAACTAACTTTGCACAACAATTTGTCATCAACAAATGGCCAAAAGTATGAGTTGTAAGTACATAAAATACTACAACATACATCCACCATTAAAGTTGAACATGAACTAATAACATCAACAAATGGCCAAAAGTATGAGTTGTAAGTACATAAAATACTACAACATACATCCACCATTAAAGTTGAACATGAACTAATAACTAAAAATAAACTTAAACTTAAATGAAAAAAGCTGAAATAAACTTTTGGAGGATGAATCATGCACACATAATGAACAATACATAAGAAACCATCAACTCAAAATCTTTTCTCATATATTGCAGCAATATGCCTTTACAAAACAACTCATCTCTCCCTTTGAAAATGAGAGGATGCCTCTATTTATAATTTTAAAAAAGTAGAATGAATGGAAAATATTGCTTTACAATGAGTCACTCAGATTCATTCTAGTTTAGGGTTTTCACATCACCCAATAGAAGTACAAAATTTACAATATAAAAATAGACTATTTTGTCTTTTCTCTATTTTTTCCTCTAGCTGATTTTGGATTTTTAGATATTTTAACAAATTCTCATAATTTATTATGGGATTTCTAGCTTCCTTTTGTGATGTAGCATACTCAACAAACTTGCCAATGGCAACCAACAACTTCTTTTTCTCGGAAAGGTCAGATTTTGAGATCTGGAAGGTGACCCCTCGTGAATCCTTCCACCATTTGATCTCTATGCTTTATGTATTTTGGCCCTACTCTAATCATTTTCTCAAATTCTGAGAAGGATCATCCATCAAAATCCATGAAGTCTACCAATAGGTGTCGCCGGCTGCTTGCTCCATTCTTTTGTGGAATTCATGTTTTATAGTTTCTCGGTCCAACTCCAATGCTGCCATTTCATATCATGTCATCACCTTTAGGAATTCATCACATTCGACCAGATAATCTACAATTTGCTCATGATTGGCCTCCAGTTTAACTAGGTACCTCTCCAAAACCCCCTTTCTATACTCAAAATTTAGCAACCATGTCTCGAGCAGCTAGTGGTCTTCTTTAGGTAGGGCCCACTTTTTTTCCTAGGTCACCCGAGAGAGTTTGAGAATGCTCTCCAGCATTGGGTATGTAATTTTGTAAAGCTCTAGGAATTATGTGCACACATTGATCATCACCTCAACTTCATTTTTCAAGACCTAATATTCATTGTGCATCTTGGTTGTGCAATGGATGCCCCTGTCACCCATGTTGCCAACTCTTTTGAACCAATCAGATGTGGACTTAGTCCAATTCTTCATTTTCTCCATTTTATTGACCTCCTCCTTCAAGAGCAAGGTAGGCGTAGGTGATTCTATTGGAGCTTCTTCTCCTGATGTTGTCCATTGTTGTATATAAGAAGTTAGTTTTTTCACTTGTGCTTTCAACTCCTTTGTTGATTGGTCTTTATTCATCTATTGGAAGATGGTGGAGAAAGACCCTTGGAATTCATCAATATTATGGCCTTTATATTTTGGGCCAATATTAATGGTGGTCACTCAATAATCTTTTCCTTGCAGGGTGCTTACATCTTTATTTGTTGCAATAGTGGCCACTTGTAATATTTTGGATCCGAAAGCATCAATTATGATATGTGACCTAATCTTTGGCTTCTTTTATTTTTGATGCAAGACTAAGGGGACTCCAAACTAACACAAATTCAATGAACTTTCCAAGACCTAAACTCTAACACTTCAAACAAATGATTTTTCTCATAATCTTCCACTATGTTTTTATGAGAGCAACAAATAAGGTATTTTTGACATAACTTTCAGATAACAAATCCAATACATGACCTAAAACATGTTTTGGATACCCATTTGTACCTTCTATAACATATATTACATGCAGGTGGGGTTACTTTGGAACATATCCCTCAAAAACTTGTTGTTGCGCTGTCCCAGAGGCTTAATTTTGCAACCTACCTTCAGTAAAATGGTCATAAAACACTCAAAACTCAATGTAATTCGATGAGACAAAACAAAAATGAAGTAGACTCATAGGTGAATCAATCTCAATGACTGAGACTTGAAAATAAGGCCATAAATTTCCATGCATCAACTTGCAAATACATTTTACTAGTCTGAAATACAAAAAAAGCAAAGTTAAAGCATGCAAAGGGGTTTCTACATGATTTGTTTTCTTATTCAAACTTCCCCCTCTCCTTAAAAATGAAGTAAAATTCCTTTTTAAAGTATTTTCATCTTCCCCAATCAACTAAACCTTCTATTTTCCCAATTGACTCTTCATATTCCACCTTCTTGCATTTTCTTGCACTTTTTTCCAATTTGACAATATTGCAAATTTTGCAACTTTTACATTTTCCATCATTTTGACCACCTAGATACTTATTAAGGACTCAAATAAAATTGAATGGGCCTTCACATGGCCATTTACAATGCTTTTCAATGATAGAAATTCAAATTTTGAAATATTGCCTATTGGAGGCATACAATGTTCAAGGTGCTTTGCACCATACAACTGGCCATGAAATCTTTCCAAGTCCCTTGGAAATGTGTTACTGTAGACCAGTCTTATTCACACCTACAAAAAAAATTTACCTTTACCAAATTTTTTTGGACTACTCCCTTTCTTTTCTCTTGAATCTTTCACTTGCATTTGTCTTGGTTCAACCTTTAGCCTTCATCTTTGTCTTCACTTTCCTTTTGCCTTCTTTTTTTCTACTCATCAGGTTCACCAATCACTCTTATAATCTACTCCCATTAGTGGAGTACTATAAAACTAATGGCTGAAAACTCTTCAAGTGCTTCTTCAGACAGATATCCATCTCCCTCACTGCTTCACCACACAAACTCAACAAACCATCCATCTTACCCAATAGTAGATCCTGGAAGATGCACCTACCACTCTTTCTCTCAGTTGTCTCAATTTCTCTATGCACCTTCTCCCCAGATTAATCTCCATTGGAGGATGGTGAACACAGACCTCATCTTGTCTGTAACCAACACACAACTTCAAATCTTCCTCTATGCAGTTAAAGATGGATCAAGCACCTGCAACCAATAATTACAAACACACAACTACAAACTCTTTCCAGCCCAGATCTTCTAAGCTCTAATACCAATTGATGAAAGACTAAGGGGACTCCAAAATAACACAAATTCAATGAAATTTCTGTTGATGTTAATGCAGCGTCGGTCTTCACTAGTACATGGGCCGACCTTATATTTAAGATATATAATGTACTTATTCTGGCCGACCTTATTTGTTATTTAAATATCTATCAAAAAGGCCGACCCATATGAAGAGGCGCCAAGAAGGTATATATACAAGGTTACCTTTTGATGGTAACATACATTCGAATATACAAAATAGAAGTTCGCTATTTTGGCAGAGCAGAATTTGCAGTTATAGAAGAAGTTCATACTTGAACAGCAGATCATCATTTTGTAGCAGCAGACCGATCTCAAGGAGAAACATATTCATTTGTATCTTTGCATCTAGGAGAGATACTATTATTCATTGTATCAAATTCGGCATTGTGTTGGGCCTGAGTTCAAGCAGATTTCTGCTCTTATTCCTTAAATATATAAGAGATATATTTGCTGGGTTTTTCTCCCTCAAGAGGAGGGTTTTCCCAGGGTATCTTGTTGTGTTCATTGTCTTATGTGTTGCATTTCTATTATTCAATTGATTAAATAATCTGATCTAAGAAACACTAACATGGTATCAGAGCGGGTGTGAAAAAGATCGTGATCAGATTTAGTTCGCAACACTTATTCCTTTTTCAGTCTATCTTCCAAATTTCTCAAGATGGTGAACGGTCTGAAAATCGAGGATAGACTCGAAGGGATCTCGAACTACATATCATGGAGATTCAGGTTCATGCTAACCTTGGAAGAGAATGATTTGGCTGAGTTTGTGAAAACAAAAGTTCCCGAACCTGAGGGGGAAGAAGAGAAGCTGCAATGGAGGAAGAAAGACACTAGGGCAAAGAAAGCATTGGTTGATTCCGTCAAAGATCATATTGTACCAATTATCTTCAAGTTGGATACAGCAAGAGAGATGTTTACAACCTTGGAAGAGATGTACGAAATCAACAACACCAGTCGTGCCCTTGCTCTGAAGCAACAACTTCATCATGTGAAAATGGAGAAAGGAGAATCTGTTATTACATACTTCATGAGGATTTCAAAGATAAAAGATCAGCTCTCCACTATTGGTCACATGATTGATGATAAAGAACTGACTATGCTTGCTCTCAATGGTCTTCCGCTTTCATGGGAGGCATTCATCCAAGGAATCAGTGCAAGATCCGAACTTCCTAAGTTTGATCGATTGAGGATTGATTGCATTCAAGAAGAGTCAAGACTAACGGCAAGGGGGATTGGTCAAAGCTCAAAGAATGAAGAATTACAAGTTCTTACCTCTCATTCATCAAACAAAGGAAAAGGCCTTAAGAAAGGATTCTTCAAAAGGAATCGAGAAGATGGAAATGATGATGCTCCTACCTTCAAAAGAAAACGAGACATGTCCAAGATTCAATGTTTTCGTTGTGATAAGTATGGTCACTTTGCGAGGGTGTGCCCTCAACGACCTAAGCTTCAAGTTGCCACTGCAGATGTTGAAGAAGTCACTCCACAAAAGGACTCCAGTAATTATCTATTTTATTCAGCCTTGTCTAGCAATGTTTCTATGGACTCTTACACTTGGTTGATTGACAGTGGTGCTTCTAGACACATCACCGGATTCAGAAGTCACCTTTCAAACTTAATGGAAAGCAACTCTAGTGATCAAGTTGTTATTGGAGATGATGCTAGATATTCTGTAAAAAGGTTTGGAAATTCCACTCTTCACTTGGATTCTGGAATTTCTTTGGAATTGAATGATGTACTGTTCGTACCAGGGATAAAGAGGAACCTTGTTTCAATTTCAGCATTAGAAGACAAAGGTTATCAAGTTGCCTTCTCTAAAGGGAAAGTTCTTATATGGGCAAAGAACTCCAGCTTCAAATCTGCTCAAGTGATTGGAGTTAGACATGAATGTCTCTACATGCTGTGCACTCGTCCTCTTCAAGCACTTGTGCATAACAGTACCAGCATGTGTGAACTTTGGCATCGAAGATTGGCTCACATTCACTTTCGTGCTCTACCTATCATGGAGAAGATGGTCACCGGTCTTCCGAAATTCGATCAAGAACATGAAGGTACATGCAAGGGATGTGCCCTAGGCAAGAACACAAAAGGTATGTTCCATTCCAGTGAAAGTAGATCCAAATGTATTCTTGATCTCATTCATTCTGATTTGTGTGGTCCAATGTCTATTGCATCATCTAGTGGTTTCTTGTATTATATTATTTTCATTGATGATTACTCTAGAAAGACTTGGATTTATTTCTTGAGATCGAAAGAATCAGAAGAAGTATTAAAGATCTGATAATGGTGGAGAATACACTTCTGGCACTTTTCGAGACTTTTGTATTGAAGCAGGGATTAAGAGGGAGTTCAGTGTTCCCTATAATCCACAACAAAATGGTATTGCTGAAAGGAAGAATAGGTCTATTGTGGAAGCAGTGAAAGCTATGATCCATGATCAAGACTTACAAATCTCCTTTTGGGCTGAAGCATCAAGAACAGCCGTCTATGTTCAAAACAGGAGTCCCCACAGGATCTTAGGGAATAAAACTCCTGAAGAAGCATTCTCAGGCGTGAAGCCTGAAGTTAGTCATTTGAGGATCTTTGGCTGTCCAGTCTATGTTCATATTCCAAAGGAAAAGAGAACAAAGCTAGAACCTTCTGGGAAGAAAGGAATTCTTGTAGGCTACAGTGAGACATCAAAAGCTTACAGGATCTACATTCCAGGACAGAAGTCTATTGAGATTAGTAGAGACGTCACATTTGAGGAAGATGTTGCTTATAGGAAGTCCAAAGGCACTCCGATGGAGGTCGATGAAGAAGAACCTCCTCAAGATATGGAAGTTGACCATATCCCAGAGAATCTGGAGGAGGATACAGAACCTAAAGAAGATATTGATCCAGCTGAGCCTTTGGATCCTACTGATGGGCCTCTAGACATTGTGATTGGAAAGAAAAGACCTCTTTGGGCTCGCAGGACAATGCAGGAAGCAGAAAGGTTTGTAGCTCCAAGAGGAACCTTCAGAGAAAGCAAGAGACCTCACAAGTTCTCTAGCTATGTTGCCTTGATGAGTCAGATTATTGAGTCAAAGCCTTCAAATGTTGAAGAATCTTCTAGTCAACAAGTATGGAAAGATGCCATGATTGAGGAGTATCAGTCTATACTTAAGAACGATGTTTGGGATATAGTTCCTAGACCCAAAGACAAATCTGTGGTGTCTTCTAAGTGGCTCTTCAAGATCAAGCATGCAGCTGATGGGAGCATTGAGAAACACAAGGCTAGATTTGTGGCTAGAGGGTTCTCACAAAAAGAGGGAGTTGACTATGAAGAAACCTTTGCTCCTGTGGCTCGTTACACGTCTGTTAGAACCATCATTGCTATTGCCGCATCTAGAGGATGGAAGATTCACCAAATGGATGTAAAGACAACTTTTCTGAATGGCATAATAGAAGAAGAGGTTTACATTGAGCAACCAGAAGGATTTGAGGTACATGAGAAAGAATCTCATGTCTGCAAGTTGAAGAAGGCCTTGTATGGTCTTAAACAAGCTCCTCGTGCTTGGTATGAAAGAATTGATCAGTACCTTTCAAGTTTGGGTTTCTCAAAGAATGATGCAGATTCTAACCTCTACTTCAAGGTAGTAAATGGTGAAGCATTGATTTTAGTTTTATATGTTGATGACTTGATCATTACTGGTGAAGAACATCTAATACTAAAATGCAAGAAGGAATTAGCTTCAGAGTTTGAGATGAAGAATCTAGGTCTTATGCATTACTTTCTTGGCTTAGAAGTTTGGCAAAAAGCCAAATGAGATGATTCTAAGTCAAGGCAAGTATACTGTTGACATTCTCAAAAGGTTTGGTATGCTTGACTGCAAACCTATGTCTACACCCATGGAGTCTAATTTAGATAAGTTGAAAGAAGCTGCAGCTAGTTCAGAACCAGTGGATTCTACGATGTATAGACAGTTGATTGGTTCATTGATGTATCTAGTTAACACTAGACCTGATATCTGCTATGCAGTGAGTGCACTTAGCCAGTTTATGTGTGAACCAAAGCAAATACATCTTGTAGCAGCTAAACATATCCTGAGATATTTATGTGGCACAATTGGATATGGGTTGAGATATTCTTCAAATGTGGATTTGGAGCTGCATGGTTTTACTGATTCTGATTGGGCAGGATGTGTCTCAGATCGGAAGAGTACTTCTGGTTGTTGCTTCAGTTTGGGGACTGCTATGATCTCCTGGTGTAGCAGGAAACAGTCTTCAGTGGCCTTGAGTACAACTGAAGCAGAGTATATTGCAGCTTGTGTGGCAGCTCGTGAGGCAGTGTGGCTTCGTAAGCTCCTTGCAGGATTGTTTGGTCAATCAATGGAGCCTACTATCATACACTGTGATAATCAAAGCTGTGTGAAGCTTTCTGTCAATCCTGTGTTTCATGACAGAACAAAACATGTTGAGATCAAGTACCACTATATTAGAGATATGGTGCAAAGGAAAGCTATACAGTTGAGGTATATCAGCACTGAAGAGCAAACGGCAGAGACATTCTCACCAAGCCTCTCGCCAGGATGAAGTTTGTATACTTCCGAGAGAAACTTGGTATGGTGGAGAATGCAGCCTTGACTGAGAAAGAGTCTTAGTAATCAATGATCCTTGTTGAGAATGCAACTCTCTGCTGAGTGAGAGTTGAGGTGAAAGCCCTTGTTAATACAATTCTCTGCTGAGAGAGAGTTGAGGTGTAAGTCCTTGATAATGCAATTCTCTGATGAGAGAGAGTTGAGGTGAAAGCCCTTGTTTCCACCCTCTGGGAGAAGCTATGGTGGATGTCATGTGTGTGACTCCATGACAACATCACGTGAGAGAATCCGTGATGAGTTTTTACCATCTATGGGAGTAGCCATAATGGTTAATATCACGTTGAGGTGATATTTTATTTTGTTTTCATTCTAACATAATGTGTCTTGTGCAGATGGAAGTTCATCCCTAGCTGAGAGGGAGTGTTGATGTTAATGCAGTGTCGGTCTTCACTAGTACATGGGCCGACCTTATATTTAAGATATATAATGTACTTATTCTGGCCGACCTTATTTGTTATTTAAATATCTATCAAAAAGGCCGACCCATATGAAGAGGTGCCAAGAAGGTATATATACAAGGTTACCTTTTGATGGTAACATACATTCGAATATACAAAATAGAAGTTCGCTATTTTGGCAGAGCAGAATTCGCAGTTATAGAAGAAGTTCATACTTGAACAGCAGATCATCATTTTTTAGCAGTAGACCGATCTCAAGGAGAAACATATTCATTTGTATCTTTGCATCTAGGAGAGATACTATTATTCATTGTATCAAATTCGGCATTGTGTTGGGCCTGAGTTCAAGCAGATTTCTGCTCTTATTCCTTAAATATATAAGAGATATATTTGCTGGGTTTTTCTCCCTCAAGAGGAGGGTTTTCCCAGGGTATCTTGTTGTGTTCATTGTCTTATGTGTTGCATTTCTATTATTCAATTGATTAAATAATCTGATCTAAGAAACACTAACAATTTCCAATACCAAAACTCTAACATTTCAAACAAGTGATTTTTCTCATAATCTTCCACTATGTTTTTATGAGAACAACAAATAAGGTATTTTTGACATAACTTTCAAATAACAAATCCAATCCATGACCTAAAACCTATTTTGGATACCCATTTGTCACTTATATAACATATCTTACATGAAGTTTGGGTTACTTTGGAACATATCCCTCAAAATATTGCTGCTACGCTTTCCCAGAGGCTTAATTATGCAACCTACCTCTAGTAAAATGGTCATAAAACACTCAAAACTCAATGAAATTCGATGGGACAAAAATAAAATGAAGTAGAATCATAGGTTCATTAATACCAATGACTGAGACTTGAAAATAAGGCCATAAATTTTCATACATCAACCTAAACACACGTTTTACCAGTCTAAAATACATAAAAAGCAAAGTTAAAGCATGCAAAGGAGTTTCTAAATGATGTTTTTCTTATTCAAAATTCCCCCTCTCCTTGAAAATGAAGTACAATTCATTTTTAAAGGATTTTCATCTTCCCCAATCAACTAAACCTTTTATTTTCCCACTTGACTCTTCATATTCCACCTTCTTGCATTTTCTTGCACTTTTTCCAATTTGACAATTTTGCAAATTTTGCAAGTTTTACGTTTTCCATCATTTTGACCACCTAGAGACTTATTAAAGACTCAAATAAAATTGAATGGGACTTCAAATGGCCATTTACAATACTTTTCAATGATAGAAATTGAAATTTTAAATATTGCCTATTGGAGGCATACAATGTTCAAGGTGCTCTGCACCATACAACCAGCCATGAAATTTTTCCAAGTCCCTTGGAAATGTGTTACTATAGATCAGTCTTCTTCACACCTACAAACAAATATTTACCTTTACCAAATTTTCTTGGATTTCTCCCTTTCTTTTCTCTTGAATCTTTCACTTGCCTTTGTCTTGGTTCAACCTCTAGCCTTCATCTCTGTCTTCAGTTGCCTTTTGTCTTCTTTTCCTCTTCTCATCTACTCCCATCAGTGGAGTACTCTACAACTAATGGCTGCAAACTCTTCAAGTGCTTCTTCAGACAGATATCCATCTTCCTCACTGCTTCACCACACAAACTCAAAAAACCATCCATCTTACCCAATAGTAGATCCTAGAAGATGCACCTACCACTCTATCTCTTAATGGTATCAATTTCTCTATTCACCTTCTCCCTCAAAAAATTGTTGCTACATTGTCCCGGAGGCTTAATTCTGTAACCTACCTTCAGTAAAATGGTCATAAAACACTCAAAACTCAATGAAATTTGATGAGACAAAAAAAAAATGAAGTAGAATCATAGGTGCATTAATCCCAATGACTTAGACTTGAAAATAATGCCATAAATCTCCATACATCAACTTGAAAACACGTTTTACCAGCCTGAAATACAAAAAAAACAAAGTTAAAGCATGTAAAGGGGTTTTTAAATGATGTTTTTCTTATTCAAATTTCCCCCTCCTTGAAAATGAAGTACAATTCATTTTTAAATAATTTTCATCTCCCCCAATCAACTAAACCTTTTATTTTCCCACTTGACTCTTCATATTCCACCTTCTTGGATTTTCTTGCACTTTTTCCAATTTGCAAATTTTGCAAATTTTGCAAGTTTTACATTTTCCATCATTTTGACCACCTAGAGACTTATTTAAGACTCAAATACAATTGAATGGGCCTTCACATGGCCATTTACAATTCTTTTCAATTATAGAAATTAAAATTTTGAAATATTGCCTATTGGAGGCATACAATGTTCAAGGTACTTTGCACCACTTTCTTGGTCTTCACTTGCATTCGTTCTAGGATTGCTCCTAGGTGGGCCTTAGGATCTACAAGTACGAATTATTTTCTTTTGAGTTTTTTTTGTAGCCATGAGGGGACTTCCATTAGATGTTTCTAGGATTTCTCCCAGGTGGGCCTTAGGATCTACAAGTACGAATTCGTTTCTTTTGAGTTTTTTTTGTAGCCATGAGGGGAATTCCATTAGATGTTTAGGGGATGTATTTTTGAATTCATTATTGTCCCCTCTCTCTTGATCCTTTGAAGGCTCACTCTCTTAATGCCTAGAAGCATCTTCAATATTTTCCTCCTCTTTCCTCTGCCCTTATACTTGTAGTATTGCCTTTCCCTTGTCAGGATCAGTAGATGCTACATTTTCTTCATCAATACTTTCTTCTTTTATTGTCCCTTTATGTTCTTCATGCTCAATCTCAACATCTTTATCAGGCTCAACATCTTTTCCTATTGTGTTCCTTTCTTCTTATTTATCATTTACTCCTTCTAGGGGCACATCTTCACGTTGCAGGCCCTCATCTTGGCCAGTTTCTTGAGGTTCATTATTTTTCTCTATATCAATTCTTGTATCTATTTTCCCTTCCTTAGAACAATGTTCCTTTGGGTTTTCTTCCTCATCCTTATGCTCTTGGAGTTGTTCTCCTTCAGGCTCTTGATCCAAAGTTGCAACATCATAGTAAGCATCAAATTTACCTGCATCCCCACCCTCAGTTGTTTTTAACCCTTCCTCATTTGAGGCTACTTCATCCAAGTCAACCCTTATTCCTCCTTTTGGATGCTTGAAGTAATCCTCATGGTCAAAGTCCTCAGGTTCTTCAACAATGTCCTTTGTTATTTCTTTTAGGCTACTCCATGCTTAGCCTCTCCATTTCTTCATAAATTTTCATAGTAGCTTCCATCTTAGGTGGCTCAATAGGAGGTGGAGGGAGAGGCAAGGTGACAACAAGCTAAACCATTAGCATTTTAACATGAGGATTTAGGATTACCTCAAAGAGCTCGGGTGGCATGTTTTACAGATATGAGGCAAAGGTATGTGGTAAAGTGAGGGATGCCATGGAGGTTGTAGGTAGAGAAGGTGTAAAAGTAGAAATATTTGGCAGTAGAGGCAGGAGTGAAGAATATGATAGTGGAGAAGTGGTGGAGGAAGAAGAATCAAGTTCCACCACAAGAGAAATTAGAGAAGCAGAAGTGAGGTGGATAGAGATTTGCATAGTGGGCAGAGATGAAATGGGCAGTGATTGAGGAGTGGAAGGAGGTGAGATAGTAGTGGTGACTAATAAGAGTGCAGTGGTGCTAGGTGGTGGTGATCATGGTTTATTAGCTTCCTCCTCCTCTTGGGAAAAATATCCTTATTCTTGTATGGAGAGCATGTCGGGAATGAAGACTCCTATTCTTTTTGGCTTCTTTTGTGACCTCTACCCTCCCGCTGATTTTTTGATAAAAACCTTATGTTTTGACTACCGCTCGGATGTATCTTTCCTCTTCCTAGATCTTGTAATAGGCGAAGACTTAGACACCTCTCCCAAAAATCCTATAGCGGTTTCACTGTTTGTTTCACTCTCTATGTCATATTCAAGCTCCCATAAGTTAGCTTCATGGCGTACTCATGCAACTAGGTTATTTGATCATCTATCCAATTCTTGGTTCTCTGTTCCAAAAGGAGAGTGAAAAAATTTAGATCAGTAACCTCTAGCTCGGCCCATTCAATCACTAGTAATGGTACATTAACCAGAGAATTATACCTCTCATCGAGGACATTGTCATATTCAAAAATTTGGTCAAGGATTGGGTACAAATTAATAGACTTCATAAATTGGGAAGTCATCCTCATGTAGTGCAACTTTTAAACCTTGCGGTATTCATTGTAATTGGCCCAAAAATCTTCAATATGTGGTTGGTGGGCATATTGCCTCCCAACATGCTTCTTCAATTTCCCAAGAGGATCCAAGCCTCCTCTTTTCATGTGCAACTCAAGATTGTATTATGCAAGTTCTCTCTTTGATTTCTCCACGCATGGGGCAACAAGGCATGAGTACATTCCTTATCCAAAGTTGATGGGGTATGGGACCCTAACATGATGTTTATTGTGAAATAGAGTGTGGGTAGTCTATAACTATTTAGTAAGCTCCAACAATATAATTTTGTCATTGGGGTATCAGGGTAGCCTATATGTGAGCCCAAAGAATACTTCTACTCTGATATATGTGAACTTAGGGAATTGGATGAACCAATACCCAAAACCCTTTACAACTACCTTGGCACTATGGGACATCCTTCTCTGGTAATCTCCTACCAGGGTGTGAATGATGTGCCCAATGAAAGAACCATTAACTCTCCTATAATATTTATTGAAGTTGCGGGTAGCATTCATACACTCTAAGTTGCACCTTCTTCATTCCCAGTGTCCCAAAATAGTCTAATCCTTTATAGGAGAACTTAATAACTAGGAGGTACACCAAAAAAGAGTTCTTGTAGAACTTTGAAGTTTTCTTCACTGCAACAAATTGATTGTCTAGATTCTCACTTATCATCTTAGCCCAATGGAACTTGGCATTGCCTTAGAGGATATCCTCTACAAAATAAAACATCCACTCCTCGAAGAGTGAGGAAGTGGGAACGCCCATCACCCTACTTAGAAGTTTCACTAAGTTAATGGCTTCTTCCACAAAGTCACTTCTATATAGTGTTTGTGGCACCTTGTTAGCATTGCCCCTCTTATCAAGTAGTCATGTTTGATTGATCATTCTTTTGTAGGTAGTGGGGTCTTCTATGATGTGGAAGCCATAGGGTGGGGATCCACCTTAGTTTAGTTGTTAATTGCATCCTTGAGGACACAACGACCTGTAGGCAGAGTTCTGCATGGTGGAACCTATAATTGTGTTTTCCTTAGTCAATTTTAGCTTTGAGTCTTTTCAGTATGCAGGTAAATACATGCTTGGAGCCTCTGATTCGAATGTCATCATTTTTCATGTTGGGGAAATGGGGTACATGGAAGCCATGAGGTAGGTTCATTTTTTGGGTTTTGCAGCTAGATACGAGCTTGAAGTAGATGGTGTTTCGCGGACAACAGTCCACACGAGTGGAGTCATCATAACATTTTGACTTGTAATTTGTTTTCAATTATGCACTTTGTTATAGAGGGTGGTTTTGATGAAGGCAAGATCCACAAGGTGGGAAGGTAGTAGGGTTATTCCACTAAGTAACAGCTGAGGCATGACAGCCTTCTATGAGCGACGATCCACAAAGGCAAACCCACAATGGCGTTTTGAATTGAAGTTTTCATCACTCAACTCAAATTTTTTCTTTTGGTAAGCAAGGAATGTGGGACCTGCAATACAGAAGGATGTGAGGGTTTTCTCATTATCAAAAACTGAGGAGACATAGATTTTTGCATGTCGGAACCTGCAAGAGTGCGCTCGTAGAATCTCCAACCTTGAATATTTTCAACATCGATATTGGTATGCAGGAACCACGAGATGAAGGGTTGTGTTAGGTTGGACACTAGGAATGTTGATGGTGAGGCCGCTATTCGCCTCCAAAATTTTGTATAGTAGTCTTGGCTAAGTCCTAAGGTTTGATTAATTTGGTGATACATTTGGTTTAAAGCCATGACGGGGGAAAAATCTACAAGGCGAAGATTAGTGTGCAGCTGGTCATTAGTCATGGCCATGGGGAAGCAGATTCCCATGGGCATGAACTTGTAGACCTTCTAACGCTTACCAGTCATTTTTTGCTCGACGAGTTGATGGGTGAGGGTTTTTACTATTCTAGTCGCCTTAAAAGGTACTTTATGAATGGACTTGCTTGATCAAAAACTCATGAAGGGTTTTGTGCATCTTAATACTTAACCCAACTCTATGTCAAGCCAGGCTTTAAACTGTTAGCCACTAAAAACCCTAGATATAGACCCCCTGAATGAATTTAACCACATAGAAATGAGTGGAATCACAGATGCATACCTACTAGTCATGTGAGTGAAGGAAGAAACTTTAACTTGGATCTCCAAATTCTTCTTGTGCATGCGAGTACCCCTCTCACCTTTTAAATTTTAAAAATTTGGGGTGAAAATGATAGCTTGGCAAAGGAATATTTATAGGAAAACCCTCCATTAATGTTGGTATTAATTGTAGGTATGACAAGGGTGTGGCAGGTAAGGATGCAAAAACCCGATGAGCGAAGGACAAGGATGTGGAAACCACATGCAAGAAGTCTGTTGTGGAAAAACGTGGGAGGAATGACATAGGGAATGGAAAAGAAAAGATGGATATCCACAAAGGGAAACTCGCCACTGTGACTTGCAGGAGGCGAAGGATGGAATGAATTCCAAAGGATGGAAACCCGCAAGGTAATTTTTGCAAAAGATTAAAACCACATGAAACTTGAGTGAATGAGTTTGGCCAAGATGTATTATAAAATTTTAAGGAATGTGACCATTTTAAGCTCAAAATGGGGGCAAAAAAAACCAAGGCAAAGGTGGACCAACACGGTGAAGGAAAAACAAAAAGAGGGGGTCCCTGGTCTAAATGGGGCATGTGTGCAATAGGCACAAAAAATGGTGACTTCACTGGAAGAACTTTCCCAAGCATTCCAAGGACAAGGATTAATCTGGAACCTAAAATATCCTATTTCACAGACCAGAAGAAAGTGTCATCAATGAACACAATGCTCAAAGGAGAAAAAATTCCCTAACTAAATTAGATCACAAAATACCTCAGAAGAGTGTGTGTAGTGAGTTTATTGCTCTCCCTCAGAAACTATAGAGGCCAATGACCAATAAACCAAGCCAAGATATGTAAGTAACCTAGACATTGCTTTGCTGCCACTCAGGTGTCCATAGCCTCGACGAAGTTGTCACTACAATCCCCACAAACATTTCTCTATTGTCAAATAGGCATCCATAACCTTGATATATTTGTTAGCACACCCAAACAATTGCCTATTTTTTTTTATTTACTTTTCTTTCCTTTTCTATTTTCTTTACTTTATGCTTTTCTTTGATACCCTTTTTCTCAACTGTATAATCAATGAAGCTTATAGTGGGTTTGGGGATCACAGTGATTATTGAATCAGATTTAGAATTTTTCACTTGCCAAGGCTTCATGACAACTGTTGCATAGTTTGTCAAGATTATAAAAAATGTGTGTTAGGTGAATTCTAAGATAAGCGTGAAAAGGTTCAAACAAGGGTTCTATTATAGGTCAAGCCAAAGTTTAGGTGAAGAGACTTGATTCATAGAAGTGAACAAAAATCCTCAGTAACTCATGAAGACTTATCCATGGAACAAAAGGGAATGTGTAGAGGAGTGGGCCCTTTGAGAAGGCCAAGCATAGCCATTGCATCAAGACTGAACAACACCCCTAGCAAAAACAAGGGTCGATAAAATAGGTGAAAGCAAACAAAACAAAAATAAAAGAGCCTATTTTAACTATGTACAAGGGTGAGCTAGAACAAATCAAGTAAGGAAATAATGCTTGAGGTACTTCCCGTTGACTGGAAATGGGACATCTTCTCCAGTAAGCATTTTCAAATGAAAGGCATTATCTCCTAGAATTTAAGGAATCTGAAAGGGACCAAGCCATATGTTGTTGAATTTGTCTTGTCCCCCTTTCTTCTCATGCACTTTGTCCCAGCATAGCACTAGGTTAGCAATCCTAAAGGCCTTGACCTTGGATTTTTGACCAAACCATCATTTTACTATGCACTGATGTATGGTGAAATTTTCTATGACTTCATCATGTTTTTCTTCCAAGTGGAGCAATTCAGTTAGATGGGCCTCAAGAAATTTTTCCAACTCAAATAGGTGTTCATGAATTACAATGTAGGGATCTTGAGGTGGATTGGGAAAAAAGGCTCTACACCATAAATGAGGTGATATGGGGAGGTTCCAAGGCTACTTTATGTCGAGTGTGATCTGCCCATAGAGCGAACCGTAACTGGGTGTGCCAGTCCTTTAGGTTCTTATCTAGCAACTTGCATATGGAAATTAATAAATTCTTATTTGTGGATTAAGCTAATCCATTCCTTGTGGGTAGTAATTTGATGAAAATTTGAGCACAATCCCGTAATTAAAAACCCAACCTGCCAATTTAAGGGAGGCTATGTTGCCAAGAGACATTGAACAAGTCATCTGGTGTTGTCATTGATGAAAACCCTAGTCAATAATCCCATTTGCACCTCAATAATTGCTTATACCGAAAGTCAGATTGAAGATATGTATTATCTGTCAAAGCTAAAATAGGGCATCAGATAGAGTTGTGTACATTGACTCATATGTAATTTTTTGTTATCATTTTGTGTTGTGGATCTCAGGGAAGGTATTTTGATGTATGAACTATCTTATCTTTGAATCATCGGGGTTCGCACTAATTGGTGTGCAAGTTAGAAGATATGGTTTATTGATTTTCAACCTAATAGTAAAGAAAGGCCGACTAAGATGAGTGTAGCATGTTGTGGATCTTCGAGGAATATTTGTGTTACCAATTTTGTGCTACAACTCAAATGATTGAGATGGTTTAAATATTGTTATATTTTAAAGTGAAGATATAGTTATTTTTGCATATGCTTGAGTGTTGTTTGCACCTTATTTATCATTTATCAAGTGACAGTTGTGTAGGTGTTTTGAGAAAAACTGAGTTTCAGAGTTATCATTCCTGTTTTTAAATAAACCAAATGGAATACAAAACTGAGTATACAAATGATAAAGTAGAATTATTTCATTTATTTCATCAAGAGATGCATATTTACATGTTTTCATTTGATTACAAGAATACAAATGACAATACAACTTTGCATTTTAATGCTTTTCTTTCAGAATGGAAGTGAAAGAACAAAATTAAATATCCACACAAGTCGTGGCTTTAGCTGTTTCCATTCATGACAAGGAAATAAATATACAAGTGAAAGTAAAAGAAAAATAACATTAGACATATCCTTCATTGCCTGAGTTGGTCTTAGGTTGGTTTCTTGAAGCTGGCTCCATTATGCTTCCACTCCCGAATATACTTGCAAAATATTTAGAAGGGTGTCAATTAAGAGCTCGGGATTTGAATAATACTACATGTCGTACTAACAGAGATATATTTCAATCCTTGCAATGTAGAGAACCACCTAAAGGAAAGAGAAAAAGAATGAACTAAAAAGGGGAAACATCATCATCACTTATTGTTTTTTTCTAACATTGTTTGTTTCCTTGTGTGGGTATAGGAAAAGTCTTGAAGCTGATTATCGATTGAAGACCAAGCATGTGGGAAAAAAGGGGCTTCCACAAGGGTAGAGCTCGACATGCTGCCCCTTATACATTAAAAGTGGGCTAAGAAGGAAAATGCAATCATCATGCTCTTTTGAGCTTTACAACTGAAGGATTAATCAAAATTACCATGCATTTATAACAATCAGATCAACATATTGAAGTGAAAATTGCAAATGAATAATAATTAGACAACTTGTTTCAGATGAAGACTATCAATCTATCATGTTTATCTAAACGGTTTGGTACTGTAGTCATAATACTATTTTTCTGTTTTAATTTTGTTCACTTTAAATGTTGTTTCATTTTTTTGTTTTGGAGCAGCAGTGTTCTATCTCTTAACAATGACAATGAACAGGCATACATATGCCTCATCAATAGAATACTGATCAGTAAAGTAAGCATGTGTAGAGTTTCAAGTTTCATTTGAATGGATGGGGACAAGTATTAGGAAATCCATTATAATTGTAATGCATAAGGGTAAAATTAGCATTAAGTAAAGTTTATGCATCACTATCTTTGAAGGGGGAACAATCAAAATACACTATTTTGGAGACTTGTTCTGAATTTCACTTGCTATGTCATTCAAAGTATTTTTCAAAGAATAATTAACAATTATCAGGTGCACAAGCATAGATAGATTACACAAAGATTGCAATGTGAAGATTTTGTTTCCAAAATAAGCAGAGAATGACAAGAATGAGGGAGATTTACAGATACAAGCTGAAATAATATTAAATGACTTGTGAATCAAGGATTCCTACACAAAGATTGCTATTGGGTAAAGGAATGTGCTACATATTCTGTTTTGAAAATACAGAGTTTTGAAGGTATAGTTTCTTTGTCATTTCAGTTATCTTGTGAGTTTTGATCCTATGAACAACAAATGCCTTCATAATCCACCTGGGGTTATGTTATTTCTTCTCATATTATAGCAAAAAACTGTAATCTACAAGACCAAGCTAGGATTTTGCATATCACTCAAGGGGAAAGCAATAAATCATAAAGTAAACTGGAAATTAAATAGAGGAATATTCATATACATACTCATTTGAGAAAATGAAAGAAAGTAGCCAGAGCTGAAATGGAGTGTGCACATGGATTTTAAATACCCAGATGTGTTTTTATCTCATAAATGTTGTTAATCAGATGCCATGAAAGGATTTCCAAACAAAATGCATTAGGTTTGAAATGTAGGAAGCCATGTGAGAATTTTAATGCAAAACACATTTTCTTCAGAATTCACAAATACCCATATGAATTTTTATCTCAAAAATGTGGTCTTGTTTAAAGCAACATTTACCCATATAGGGGTTTTGTAGAATTCATAATACAATTGAAACACAATGAATGGGGTTGAGCTCAAATTTTGGAGAGACCCAGAATACACATTATTTTCCTTAAAGACAATTTTCTTTCATTTTTTTAGAATACCCACATTGGGGTTTGAGATTTAAATACAAATTTCTTCCATTTTCTAGGTTACCCACTTTAGGGTTTTGAATTAAAATATAGATGATATAATTTCCAGGTTACCCACATTGGTTTTTACAAATAAATTAATAAAAAATGCCTGAGATGCATCATGGGTCGAGCCAGTATGGAGTTTCAGTTACTTTTTTCAAAAAATGAGGAGAGCCATTTCAATTTCCATAGAAGATCAAAATCTGACCACAAAGAGCCAGGAAAAACAAGTGTATGAATGCAGATTTTTATATTTAAGTGAAGAATTCATGGCACGACCAGTCTATGGGTCTACATTATTTTAAGGAAACAACATCATTCTTCTGATAGAATAAGCTTCTAAAGCTTTTGTTTCAGCAAGGAAAGCAAACAATGAAAGGAGGCTTACCTTTCCTTCCTATACATGAAAACATAAATCTGCGCCCAAGCTCATTGGAGCTCTCAAACTAAGGTTAGAGCCATCCCATGGCAGCCAAGGTGGAATCAAACAAGCACAGAGAATTAATAAACCAAGAAAATAGAGATAGAAAAGGAGAAGTCACAGACTTAAGAAGCCTCTCTTGCCATTCAAAAGTCATCAGAGTGCTAAGAAAGTAACTCACCATAGTTGTTGTGAAGATATTCAACTATTTGAAGACATGGAGCTGAAATTTACAAGGTATTCTCAAGCTGAAAATAGAGCATGTTCATGGCAGCAGCTGTAGAGCATTTCTTCCAAGTCTTCACTTTCACAAAGTGTGAAATGATAAGGCTTTCTTTGTGTTTTGTTCATTAGGGTTTCTCAAACCCTAAGTTGACTTAGGGGTGCTTATTTTAGTTTTAATATTTATTAATGCCCAAGTCCAATATGTCTATGATGGCTGATTCATTTAGTTTAAGGCATTTCATTCTATGTTTTTGCCTTGGTGAAGGCTTTCATGCCTTAGTTTCATTTTGATTAATTTTGTAGAAATTAATTGTAAAGGTTTTTTACCTTGGTATTATCTGCCAAATTGATTTTGAAAAAAATCAATTAATATTCATAGGAGTATGTCTTAGGTATTTTACTTTTAATTGTTTTTTAAAGAAAAACAATTAAATGTGTATTGGAAGATTATCATTATTTTTATGATTTTTTAAGAAAAATCAAACTTTGTAAAGGGAGATATAAGGTATTGTTTGCAAAATATTTTTAATCTTTAAGTGCAAATATAGATCAAATTGAAAAAACTGCATGTATGTAAAGCAAAGCATAAAACAATACTTTATAAATTGTTTTATGATTTCTTGCTATTTTTAGCAGTTGTGTATTGACTTTTCTTCTTGGCCGGATTTTAGATTCATGTTGGAGAGATAAGGTGCTTTCTTTGCTTTAAAAGCAGTTTGTGTCTATTTTTAGAGGCCTAATAGTATGTGCATGCAAAAAGTGAGACTTTCCACTTTTGTGCTATCTTTTTGGATAGTTTTTGGGACCTTTTCCTTGAGCGTTTTCTTTGAGCTCGGATTAGGGTTTTGAGGGATATATCTTTGAAGAAAACTTAGGGTTTTCTAGTTCTGTTCTAGTTTCTTTCTCTTACACATGTTTTAGCTTGAAAACTATTTTGTACTCAGTTTGAGATTTTGGGGCATACTGCTATAGTTGAATAAAAAAACAACATTCCTACTTATCATTTTTGGTGTCTACTTGTAGTTTAGTTTGAGGTTATCTTGTGATTTATGTTTATAGAGTCCTTATTATGTCCTAAGATTGTAATTTTTGATGCTGAAAAGTTCAAGGATACAGGTTGCATGTTGTATTTGAAATCAAATCTTCAAGCAAATCATTTATGTGTAATTGTTCATGAGAGGTTGTGAGATTTTGTTGTTTTCTATAAAACTATTTGTGAGGAAAATCCAAAATCATCATTAGGTTATTATCAAGTATTGAAAACCATTTCAAATCATAGATCTTAAATATTCAATTACTCTCTATCCCTTTTCCCAAGAAATGTCTTTAGAATAAGATTCATCATACGGAGAACCAACTCACTCTGGAGATTCTCTTTTCATATAGATTTCCCACATCTGGAAATAGTTTCCATCTTGCAATAGATAGTCTAATTTTTTGCAAATACGACAAAGGGTACATATCTGATTGCTAACAGTTTTTGGCATGCCCTGCGGGACTCTGAAAATCAGTTTCAGAGAAGTTTAAATGTTTTAAATTTGTTGTTTGGTGTATGCAGCAGGTTTCTCAGCCTTTTGGAGGCTTGTTCAATATACCTGGTGACTCTGAATTTTGATTTTACATGCAAACCTAGTACAACCTATGCATGAGAAAGGTACAAACTAGATCAAGTGATGCACCTTTCTGATACTGACAATTGTACCCGCCATGAAGAAGAGGCAAAACAACAAGGAGGTTGTTTGAGACACCAAAGAGGCCAAAATCAATACCTCTTGTTTTCAGTTCTCTAGTTTTATCACCAGGAATACCAATTCCTATATCACAAATCCCATCAATGGCAGTGCCAAGGCAACACCCATTTGCATTGTACCTTTTAATGAAGGCAATCCATTAGACATTGCTCAACATGACAACATCCTAGTTGCAACCCTTAGAAGCTTACTATTCTTCAATGGGGAAGATCACACAACATCGATTGAGCACATTTGTGACGTGGCTACCTTATGCTTGGTTCACAATATCATGCAGGAGAATGTTGTGTTAAGGCTCTTGGCTGCATCGCTCAAGGGGAAAGCATTGCAATGGTTCAGAGGCCTTGCAACCAACTCAATCGCGACATGGGATGCACTAGGTAATGGTCTATACCATTTTTTTGTTGATAAATCTGATAATCTATCCCTGTTAGAAAAATTGAGT
The DNA here is from genome assembly GCA_007115665.2 of Sequoiadendron giganteum. Taxonomy (NCBI): domain Eukaryota; kingdom Viridiplantae; phylum Streptophyta; class Pinopsida; order Cupressales; family Cupressaceae; genus Sequoiadendron; species Sequoiadendron giganteum. Next base: position 324,566,343 of record CM021103.1, read on the forward strand.
ACTATTCAGAGAGCGCCACACGAGCACTTGGCTGATTTTAACTTCCATTTTTCAGAGATCCTGGGACAAAATTCCCACAATGGTAAATCCTTTACCTACTCACGCTTTTTTGTTTTACTTAAAAGCTTTGAATAGTAAGATTTCGGTCATGACCCAATCTGTGGGTGGGCATACACTCCCTAATGCTTATGACATCGCCATTAGAGCTGAGAATTGTCTCATTCAAGCTGGGGATATCACCCCTAGACCTCCTATGTCAATGTTTTCTAAAATACAGCCACCTACCCCAATTGCTTTACCTCCCTTAGTTGTTGTTCTTGTTGTCCCAATGATAGGTTATTAGATTGCAACACAGCAAATTTTTGCTCCAACCCAAAATCAAGAAATTCAGGAGATTAAAAGTATACTCAAGACCTTCGGGAATGACCTTGTGAGCATAAAAAATAAAGTATGTCATGAACATAAACCTTATCAAGCCACTTATCAGCAGAACCAGCCAAATAGGCCCGCTTTTCAGAATGATTATCAAGGCCAAAAGAGAAGTTTTAACCCAAGACCATTCCAACCATACAACCCAAATGCAACCAGTTCATCAAAGGAACTCATGCCTCAGAATAATATTGCCCAGGATTACGATTGATGTTATCCATGCAATCAGCCCCATAATCAATCAACATGTGATAATGGCATGATAAATTAGGCCTTAATGGTTCAAAATAGTTATGCAGGTTTAGAGAGTGTTCCAAGTCAGAGCCCGAAACAACAAGAAGGCTTTCAGGTTACTTTGCCAAACTGGAAAATTTCTGAGTTTTGTGGCATGAATGGCCAGGATCAACAAGATTCTCCTGTCACAACCAACACGAGATTGAAAAAAAGAGCAACGGATTTAGGACAGCAAGCCGGAAGTTAACAACAATAGCCTACGAAGGATAAGAAACTTATTTCTACATCCAGTACTAATGCTGCAACACAACCCAAGGTGGAATTTTTGTAAAAGGGCCAAGAGATACCTGGCAAGGAATAGTCAAAGACACATTTGTAGCCTTTGCAGGAGCAAAATGATGTTGTCACAAAAAACCAGAAGAAGGTAAATCCTACTTCTTTCAATATTGTTGAACACCTCAGAAAAACTATTGTCAGCATGTTTGTTTTGGATGCTTTGCACATCCCAGGCCAGAAAGGTTTTTTGCAGGATGCTTTAGCAGAACTTTTTATTTCTGATAATAATCAAAGGAATGCCAAGGTTGTGCTCACTAAGAGTTCAGAGGTGAAAAGTGAGCAGAAAATTAAAGAGGTAAAGCCTCCTCCATTTTATTTGAATCTGATCATTGGAGATAAATTAGTGCATAGTTGTATGGTTGATTCTGGCACAAGTAGCTCTATTATGCCTAAAAGCTTTCCTGATGCATTAGGTCTTGTTTATGAACCCAATTCTTAGAAGGGTGTAGTTCAGTTGGATGGGTTTGTTGTTAAAACTGTTGGTATAGTAAAAAAATTAGCTCTTACCTTGCATGAATCCCCTAGTTTTGTGATTCATCAAGATATACATGTAATTGATTTGCGACAACACTTTTCCATTTGCCTCTCAAGGGATTTTACAACCAAGTTGGGGGGTTTCTTGTCATCTAATTGGTCTCATCTGTTTCTTAGAACAAGGTATGGTACAAAATTAATGATAAAATATGAGCCTTTAGCCAAGGATCATATTGAACCATACGTTATGAGCCCTATGAACACTAACCTCTATGTCACCCCTATAATGGAGGAGCAAATTATAACCTTAGATCACAACACCCATGTAGAAAATATAAATCTAGATGAATGGGCAGCCGAGGATCACAAGCTTGATCCCTTCCAGCATACATATGAGATATGATTAGGGGTTTACATGATTCGTGAACCTAATTTAGATATGCCTAATCTGATTTAAAAAGGAAGGACAACTTGCAGGGCAAGAAAATGAACTTTGGAAGCTTTATTTTGATGGTTTGAGGAGTAGTGTAGGCGCTGGGTGGGGCTATGCTGATTTCACTAGAGGGAGATAAATATTATTCATCTTTCAGGTTTGCATTCAATTGTACAAATAATACAGCTGAATACAAAGCACTTATACATGGCCTAGAATGGGCCCGAAAAAGAGGTATTAAATGCTTGCGTGTTTATGGTGATTTTGAGTTAATAGTGAATCAGGTCAGAAATATAAATGCTAACAAAAATGACTTGCTTAAGAAATATAAGCATCGTGTATGGGATTTAATGGAAGATCTTGATGCTTTTAATATCTATTCAGTTCCTAGAAATGAAAATAAGCATGCAGATAGGCTCGTTGCTATAGGAGCTCAATTTGATATTCCAAATGAAATTCACAAAGTAGAGGCGCGTCAATATGTAAAGATAGTCGTCAGACCTTTTGTACTTGACAATAACGTGAGTTGGCAGGTTTTTGACAGTGATGAGCAAATTGTAAATTTTTTAATTGTTGAAGCTGAGTTTGCAAATAGAAACCAGAAAAAGTGACAGTAGCAGTATGACAATTAGATTGTGCAGTTGAAGACCAACAAGCTGCCAAGGGGTTTGGTGACCTTTGAATCTATGTTCAACTCAGATGACCAGATGAGGAGAGACAAGTGCAACCTGACTGTTACAGAAGAACACTATGAAGCAATTGAAATCTTCAAAGGCAAGCTTCTCAAGCTGGGAAAGGTATGTAATAAAGAGGAACAACAAGAGTTTATTCTATTATCTCAGAAATTTAGTGATGTTTTTTCTTGGGAGTATAAGGATTTGAAAGGGTTTGGCCCAAAACTAGCCCAACATACTATTGAATTAGAACCTACTGCAAAACCAGTAAGGCAGAAACAAAGGCCTCTTAACCCCAAATTAGAACACCTTATGAAAGCTGAGCTAAATAAATTAGTCGAAAGTGGCATTATTTTTCTCATCAAGCATACTTTTTGGGTGTCAAACCTAGTTCCAATTAGGAAGAAAAGTGGGGAAATCAGATTATGTGCTGATTTTCAAGATTTAAATAGAGCGTCACTGAAAGACCACTACCCACTCCCTTCCATGGGGAAAATTTTGCAGGTGGTTTCCGGTTCTAACAGATTTTCTTTGCTAGATGGTTACTCAAGTTATAACTAGATTCTCGTAAAACAATAGGATCAATTCAAAACAACATTCATGACTAAGTGGGGCACGATGGCCTACAAAAGGATGCCTTTCATCTTATCCAATGTTGGAGCAACCTTTCAGCGAGAAATGGACATGCATTTTCACGACCTCATGAACAAGATCATTCTGGTATATTTAGATGATATTACTATTTTTCTAGAAATGCTAATGAACATCTTGATCATTTAGAACAAATTTTTCAAAGATGCAGAGAGTTCAGAGTGTCTCTCAATCCAAAGAAGTGTATATTTTATGTACATGAAGGTAAACTCCTCGGACACATTGTTTCAAAGCAAGGAATTTCCATAGACTCTGAAAGAGTCTCTGCAATTCTTGAATTGTCGTTGCTAGCTCACAAGAAAGGCTTGCAAATCTTTCTTGGAAGAATAAATTTTGTGAGGAGGTTCATACCAGATATTGCAGCTTTGTTGCAACCTCTCACTTCTATGCTTGAAAAGAATATGCCCTTCGCTTGGACCAAAGAAGACAAGAGAAGCTTTGATCAAATCAAAGAAGCTCTCGCAGCTGCCCCTACCCTCATTAATCCAAAGTATGACAAAGATTTCATTCTTTATGCATTTGGAGGAGTTGATACTATTTCTGCTATGCTTTGCCAACATAACGATGAAGGTTTGGAGCAACCTGTAGCATGTTTTTGTTGTTGTAAGAAGCCTAAAAACATTCAGACATATGTTTTCATATAGAAAAATTCATTTGTTGGTTGCACATTCAACTATTAAAGATTTCTTGTGGAACCATGAAATTAATGATAAGCATGCTAGTTGGATAACCAAGGTTATGGAGTTTGATATAGATATTAAAATAACCAAGCTTGTCAGAGGTAAGGGTTTGTGTGAACAAATTGTAGAAAGTGTAGCGGGCAGTAGCTTAGAATAAACTGAAAAGGTTGGTATAGTGCTAAACAATGATGATGCAGTTGTTGTTCCAGTTTCTACTACTACACGGGTACAACAAACGATGCATTATTTGCAAACCGGTGAGTGCCCTGAAGGTTTATATAGAGAAAAAAGGAGGTATTACAGATTACAGTCTATTCCTTTTGCAATTATTGATGGCATTTTGTATAGAAGATATTTTCAAGGTTTTTTATTAAGGTGCATTGAGCCTGACCGAGTTGATAAGCTTTTAGCAAAATTTCATGATGGGCCTTTAGGAGGCCACTTTGCTGCAAGAACAAAAACCCTGAAAATTATGCGGGCTGGTTATTATTGGCCAAATCTATTCAAGGATGCTATTGCTTGGGTCCTAAAATTTGAGAAGTGTGCTTTTTTTTTCAGGGAAACAAAAGCTTGCAGCGCTACCTCTCCATCTGATTCAAGTGGAACAACCCTTTGCCAAGTGGGGCTTAGATTTTATTGGGCCAGTCAATCTGCCTTCAAGCACAGGTCATAAGTGGATACTTACCACCACAAATTATTTTACTAAATGGACCGAGGTGGTTGCTTTAAAGCAAGCAAATGAGACTTCTGTGCTTAATTTTTATCGAAACTTAGTGTCAAGATTTGGTACTCTAGATTCAATTCTTTTTAAAAATGGTTTAGCCTTTATTGGTTTAAGGATTTCCAATTGGTCGGTTAGAAATAACATTTATTTGAATACATCTTCTAACTATTATCTGTAGGGAAACGGGCAGGCATAATCTACAAATAAGAATCTAATCCGAATAATCAAGAAGACTATCAAGGACAATCAATGAACATGGCATGAAAAGCTTAAGTTAGCTCTTTGGGCTGACAAAGTGACTCCTAAAAGGGCCATTGGTTGTTCTCCTTATGTACTTTCTTATGGAAAAGAAGCTAAGTTACCTATTTCTATTGAATTTCCAATTTTAAGTTATGTTAAAGAGCTGGAATTACTGAATGAGCAGAATCTTGAAGTGTGGTTTGCATAACTGGTAGAGCTTGAGGAAACTAGAAGGGAAGCTTTAAAACAACTTGAGATGCATCAAGCTCAGATGAAGAGCTCTTTTGATAAGAAGGCAAGACCACGAGAGTTCATCATTGGTGATCTGGTCTTCAAATGGAATGAATATAAGAGCAGACCTAGATGACATTCCAAGTTCGATGCAATTTGGGATGGGCCTTATGTGATCATGGAGTGCAAGGAACATAATGCTTTCCAAATTTCTAAGCTAACTGGAGAGGTGCTATCTATCCCAGTTAATGGGATCCACCTTAAGCATTGCCTCTGAGATAAATTCTATCTTGTAAATAAATATAGTTGTTGCAAATAAGTGCATTATTTCAGTAGTTTTCTTTCCCTAAGCATTGTTGTGCATGTTCTGTTGGCCATTAGGGCCTCTTAGTATGCTTTCAACATTATTTTGTTTTGTTTTGCTGCTGTTTAGAGTTGTTGTTCAAAGTTTTCTAAGTTTCATGAAGGGGTAGATTTGACTCCACACCCAATGGAGTTTTCAAAGGCAACTAATCTATGCTAAGCTGGCAAGCATCTAGTGGAAATTGCCAACAATGTTACCAATTTTGCGCTACAACTCAAATGGTCGAGCTGGTTTAAATATTGTTATATTTTAAAGTGAAGATACAGTTATTTTTGCATATACTTGAGTGTTTTTTGCACCTTATTTGTCATTTATCAAGTGACAGTTGTGCAGGTGTTTTGAGAAAAATTGAGTTTCAGAGTTATCATTCATGTTTTTGCATACACCAAATGGAATACAGAACTGAGTATACAAATGATAAAGTAGAATTATTTCATTTATTTCATCAAGAGATGCATATTTACATATTTTCATTTGATTGCAAGAATACAAATGACAATACAACTTTGCATTTTAATGCCTTTCTTTCAGAATGGAAGTGAAAGAACAAAATTAAATATCCACACAAGTCATGGCTTTAGCTGTTTCCATTCATGACAAGGAAATAAATATACAAGTGAAAGTAAAAGACAAATAACATTAGACATATCCTTCATTGCCTGAGTTGGTATTCAGTTGGTTTCTCGAAGCTGGATCCATTATGCTTCTGCTCCCGAATATACCTGCAAAATATTTAGAAGGGTGTCAATTAAGAGCTCGGGATATGAATAATACTACATGTCGTACTAACAGAGATATATTTCAATCCTTGCAATGTAGAGAACCAACTAAAGGAAAGAGAAAAAGAATGAACTAAAAAGGGGAAACATCATCATCACTTATTGTTTTTTGCTAACATCATTTGTTTCCTTTTGTGGGTATAGGAAAAGTCCTGAAGCTGATTATCAATTGAAGACCAAGCATGTGGGAAAAAACGGGCTCCCACAAGGGTAGAGCTCGACATGCTGGCCCTTATACATTAAAAAAGGGCTGAGAAGGAAAATGCAATCATCATGCTCTTCTGAGCTTTACAACTGAAGGATTAATCAAAATTACCATACATTTATAACAATCAGATCAACATATTGAAGTGAAAATTGCAAATGAATAATAATTGGACAACTTGTTTCAGCTGAAGACTATCAATCTATCATGTTTCTCTGAAAGGTTTGGTACTGCTGTCATAATACTGTTTTTTTGTTTTAATTATGTTCACTTTAAATGTTGTTTCATTTTTTTGTTTTGGAGCAGCAGTGTTCTATCTCTTAACAATGACAGTGAACAGGCATACATATGCCTCATCAATAGAATGTTGATCGGTAAGTAAGCATGGGCAGAGTTTCGAGTTTCATTTGAATGGATGGGAACAAGTATTAGGTAATCCATTATAACTGTAATGCATAAGGGTAAAATTAGCATTAAGTAAAGTTTATGCATCACTATCTTTGAAGGGGGAACAGTCAAAATACACTATTTTGGAGACTTGTTCTGAATTTCAATTGCTATGTCATTCAAAACATTTTTCAAAGAATAATTGATAATTATCAAGTGGACAAGCATAGATAGATTACACAAAGATTACAATGTGAAGATTTTGTTTCCAGAATAAGCAAAGAATGGCAAGCATGAGGGAGCTTTATGGATACAAGATGAAATAATATTAAATGACTTGTGAATCAAGGAGTCCTGCACGAAGATGGCTACTGGGTAAAGGAATGTGCTACATATGCTGTTTTGAAAATACAAAGTTTTGAATGTATAGGTTCTTTGTCATTTCAATTATCTTGTGAGTTTTGATCCTATGAACAACAAATGCCTTCATAATCCACCTAGGGTTATGTTATTTCTTCTCATATGATAGTAAAAAAATGTAATCTACAAGACCAAGCTAGGATTTTCCATATCACTCAAGGGGAAAGCAATAAATCATAAAGGAAGTAAGCTAGAAATTGAATAGAGGAAGATTCATATACATACTCATTTCAAAAAATGAAAGAAAGTAGCCAGAGCTGAAATGGAGTGGGCATAGGAATTTTAAATACCCAGATGTGTTTTTATCTCATAAATGTTGTTAATCAGATGCCATGAAAGGATTTCCAAACAAAATGTAGTAGGTTTGAAATGTAGGAAGCCATGTGAGAATTTTAATGCAAAACACATTTTCTTCAGAATTCACAAATACCCATATGAATTTTTATCTCAGAAATGTGGTCTTCTTTAAAGCAGCATTTACCCATATAGGGGTTTTCTAGAATTCAAAATACAATTGAAACACAATGAAGGGGGTCGAGATCAAATTTTGGAGAGACCCATAATACACATTATTTTCCTTAAAGACAATTTTCTTTCATTTTTTTTGAACACCCACATTGGGGTTTGAGATTTAAATACAAATTTCTTCCATTTTCTGGTTTACCCACTTTGGGGTTTTGAATTAAAATACAGATGATATCATTTCTAGGTTACCCACATGGGTTTTTACAAATAAAATAATAAAAAATGCCTGAGATGCATCATGGGCCGACCTAGTATGGAGTTTCAGTTACTTTTTTCAAAAAATGAGGAGAGCCATTTCAAGTTTTATAGAAGATCAAAATCTGACCACAAAGAGCTAGGAAAAACAAGTGTATGAATGTCAATTTTTATATTTATCATCTAGAGCCAAGCATTCAAGGAACGACCAGTCTATTGGTCTGCATTATTTTAAGGAAACACCATCATTCTTATGATAGAATAAGCTTCTAAAGCTTTTGTTTCAGCAAGGAGAGCAAACAATGGAAGGAGGCTTACCTTTCCTTTCTATACAAGAATACATAAAGCTACACCCAAGCTCATTGGAGCTCTCAAACTAAGTTTCAAGAGAAGAATCAAACAGAATGTGAAGAATGCGACCAATGTGCTTAACCAGAACTATAATCAGGCATTAGAAAATGTTATCTCATTTCATCCATTCGAGTTGTCTTCTATATGTGACTGTAAGACAATGAGTCTTCTTTTGGGTAGAAAGCCTTTTGTATTTGAGCAGTGAGCTCTAGGAAGTGTGCTTGAATGCATGTGCATTCCATTTGTAAACTCTTATTTTGAGTATACTCAAATTGTGGATTAACCTCCACCGTGGTTTTTCCCCTAACAGGGTTTTTACATAAAAATCCTTGTGTTATGGTGTTGTGGTTGATTGCCTTATGTTCTTAGATCTTTCTTTTGGTTCAATGTTATAAGTGGTTTAAAGATCAAGTTAATAAAGTTAAATTTTGTAGAACACTAATTCACCCCCACGTTCAGTGTTCCTTGATTCCAATAATTGGTATCAGAGCCTAGTTCCTCGGAAGAGGTTTAATAGCATGGGGAAGATCCAAGAAGGTGATTCAATGGATTCCAACAGTCTTTATCAACAACTTTTGGTGGCACTAGATGATCTTGATCATTCCAAATCTAAAGTCTGGGAATTACAAGAAAGACTCATGAATGCTAAGAAATTCATTCAATCATTGAAAGATCAAATCAATAAGTCCAGGGAAAAGAGAAAGGAACTCTATGATCAGATCAAGCAAAAAGAAAGTAAAAGTATGGAAGATGAACACCTAAGTCAAACCTTGAAGGAAAAGATAGAAGAATGTGAAAATCTCACCAAAGATAATTTTGTCCTAAAGCATGAGATGGAATCTATTGTGATGAGGATGACCAAGGAGATTGAAGAGAGAAAGAAGAATGAAGAGAATCTTAATCAGTCCTTGAAAGAAAGATCTGATGAATGCAGTGGATTCAATTAGCTGGAGCTTGAATTGCAACAATCCAGAAACAATGAAGAAGAGCTTGAAAGATAGATTGTTATTCTCAGGGATGAACTTGCTACTGCACATGAATACAAGGTGAAGTTCAAGATTAGCTCAGCTAAACTTGATGAAATGATTCAAAGTCAGAAGATTGGAAGTGACAAGCAAGGTCTTGGATATGAGAAAGGAGAAAGCACTGGATCTGGTCAAAGGAAATTTAGGTCAGGAAATCAAACAAACAAAGCTAGAAGGTATCTAGTAAGACAACCCAATGCTCAAAAGTTCAATGAATATTTTTTTTGCAATAAATTTGGTCATATGGCTACTTAATGTAGAAGTAGAATCAATCCAATTGGTCCATCATTTTCTGGTCAGTGTTTCAATTGCAATAAGTATGGTCATAAGTCAATTAAATACAAAAATATGACAAACAAATTTTTCAATACAAATGTCAGATGTTATGCCTGAAATAGATTTGGCCATATTGCTAACCAGTGAAAATCAAGAGAAAATCAATGGAATAACTGGTTTGAACAAGGAAGTTTCGTGTGTTATAATTGTAACAAATCCAGTCAAATTGCAAGATTTTGTAGAAGCAGGAAGGGTCTGGTAAACAAACGGAAAAATATGCAAAAGCATGATAAGGAAAAATGAAAAGTTACTATGGATGAGAACAGGAATAAAATGAAGAAGACATGGGTGAAGAAGAGTGTTTTTGATGCAAGAAATGAATCCGCACCAGAATCTGGTGCTGAAAATTCCTCTGGGAATTAGTTTAAGGCCTCTGGCCTAGGGGGAGCTCTCAAGAAAATATTTTACCCCCTTGCCGGTAGTTGGTATCAGAATGTGGCTACTTGCAATGATTACATTAATGATCTACAAATATTTTGGGAACACTTGTGGAGGAAATTTATGCAAAATTGAAGGTTTGTAGAAGAATTTTCTTTGACAAACTATGAAAATAGGGTATAACAAAGACCTAGGGAAAAAGCATTTATTGCGATAAAATTTTAGGTGCACGAATGATAAAAGGTCACTTCTATTCCTCATTTTTCACTTTGCATTTTGAGAAGAAGAAGTTTGGAGAGCTCTGCAAGCGAATTTTAGCATGATACAAGTCTAAAGGTTATTCGGAAAACAAACCCTAATAAGACGAAAGGTATTTATTTGCAAAACTTGTGAACTTGAAATTTTTGGAAATGGCCGCTTCGTTAGTCATTGATATTAAGGATAGACCCCGCCAAAAATTCAAATGGCACCCGTTCAAATCCAATGAGACAGAACCATTAGGTGCATTTTCTTCCATTCTATATGGTGTTTTACACATTGAAGATATTAGGGAATACATTCATGCAAATGTCAAGGAGTTCGAAAGTTCACAATTGTTAAATTTGTACACAAATCACATTGTGGGAGAAGATTTATGTGTAAGGCCTGAATTTAAGACTTTAGAGGAGAAGAAGTTCACACAAATTGTGAAGTTTCCCATGTTCAACAAAAATGAATGGATTCGATACATACTAATTCGAATGCATGCCAAGTTCATGTGGTTAAATCATCCCTACAAGATCACAAGTGAAGCTATAAGAATTGCTACTAGTCTAAATTCATCTGGTGGGTTGCCCACATTGAAATCCGTAAAGAACCAAACAGTCATTGAGGCAAATGGTTCCAATTTCAATAGAGGAGCCATGACAATTAATGACATCATTGAATTGGATGTAATATTTTCTTCTATGGTTATTGGGTATAAAATATATCACTCTAGCTAGGATAACTATGTATCTAGTACTGCAATCTATGCAGCTTATCAAATGATCAAGGAAAATGCAGAATATGACTTATGCGAGTTACTCTGAAGCTAGCTAATTGAAAACCTTGGTAAAATCAAGAAGGACAAGAAGAACCATTTCAAGTATGGCAATATGTTGTTGTGTCCATTCTTCTACTTCATGAATGAATTTCTGGGAGTTGGTAAAGTGTAATGGGAAGGTGACAGACCTGTAGCTGTTCAAATCAAAAACATCTTATACATAATTGGAGATAGAAAAGCAAGGAAAACTACTATCTGGGGCTACTTCAAAAGCTTTCAGAGTGAAATTCAAGCTAGGGAAAGGATTCCTAAATCTATTGTGGAAAAGTATAAGGACACTATTTGCTTCATGGTTGACATTGATCAGTATTTGATGGAAGCAGAAAAACCTAGAATAGATTGGATAGTGCCTATGGGATATGAGGTTGAAGAACACATTTTGGAGTTGTATGCCGAACAATTGTTGAGTAAACCTCGAGATCCAAAAAAATAAATTTTTAGTACCTTTGAAGAGAAGAATATGCAAGTGCATGAATGACTGAGGAAGTAGCAAAAGACACTAATAAAATTCTTAAGGCAGTTCTATTGAAGAACAAATATAACATTGTCTCTGAAGAAACTCATGATGAAGATGTTCCATCTGGTCTAGAAGTTCAAGATGTTCAGACTAATATTGATAAAGTGAAAGAATAAATAATTAAGGACACTTAGAATCCTCTAGATATGGAAGATACTGAAATTCCCATGGAGACTGAAGCTCCTAAAGATATGTTAGCTGAAGAACTAGAGATTCCCAAAGTCAAGCAAGAATCTAAGATTGAAGAAAAGAAGGCCGAGGAAAAGGAAGTTGCTATGGAAGCAAGAGACACTGCAAAGGTAGTAAAGAAGTTTTTAGAAGAACAATAGGAGTTTGACCCTGAATTGGTTGAAGGTCCTATCACTTGGCCACTCTACCTCCTATTCAAAAGTTGAAGGTGGCATCATTCGCTCAGACCAAGGCAAGGGAAGAGATATTGAAATCTCACATTGAGGACAATAAGCTGCTAAGTATTGCATCTAGTATCTTGGAGAAGATCATGCCTACACATGTCAATGACTCATCTGATTCTCCCTTCGGTCAGCTGAAGAAAATTATCAACTCTTTAAGTACTCACTTTTAGTCTCTTGAAAAGTCAGCTGACGATAAGGTCCAGAAAGAATTTGATGCAAACAAGTTTAGTAGATTGAAGTGTATGATTGATAATGATAATTCCTTATTAGCTACCTATGAAAAGAACATTCAAGGTACATTATCTGAGGCTGGAAATATCTGCAAGTCATGCTTATACTTTTCAAAATTGACTGAGGTCACTGAGAAGAAAATTAAGGAACATGAGAAATAGTTAGTAGATATTGCTCAAACCTTTGATCCTCTAACCATTTTTGTGAGTAAGAAAGAAGGTCAAATCATATCCCTATTTGAGAAAATTAAAAGTTTGAAGCATGAAAGAGACATAATTGTTGAAAGGGTATGTGAGCTCAGAGGACTAATTGGTCCTAAAATTTAGACAATGCTTAGTGCATTGAAGGAAGCACATGATTCTATGGTTGTCAGTGATCCAGAAAATATTGAGTCAGCAGAGATGCAATCCTATCTATTTTGTAGTCACATGACTATTTTGGAGAGTCTCAAAAAGGGTTGGGACACTATTTTAAGCCTATTGAAGAACAATTTTGCAGACATATTCAAGTCCATGTAAGTTAGAAACACATGTTTGTACATATACAGTTTTGTAATATTTTTGGTATTTGGATTCCCATATTTGCCATTGATGTCAAAGGGGGAGTGTGGGATAGTGAAAAATGTCATATTCTTCTTAGGGGGAGTTGTGAATAAATATTTTTTTGAAGTTTTGAGGATTGCAATTTATTCATGTTGGTACTGATTCCGATACTTAGTCATTTTTCACTAAGTGTTTCCATCAATGCCAAAGGGGGAGATTGTTGGCAAGAGACACTGCACAAGTCATCTGGTGTTGTCATTAATGGAAACCCTAGTTATTAATCCCATTCTCACCTCAATAATTTCTTATATCAGAAGTTAGATTGAAGATATATATTATCTATCAAAGCTAAAACAGGGCAACTGATAGAGTTGTTGACATTGACTCATATGTAATTTCCTATTATCATTTTGTGTTGTGGATCTCAAGGAAGGTCTTTTGATGTATGAACTATCTTATCTTTCAATAATCAGGTTTACACTAATTGGTGTGCAAGTTAGAAGATCCGGTTTATTGATTTTCAGTATAACAGTTCAGAAAGGCCGAATAAGATGAGTGTAGCATGTTGTGGATCCTTGAGGCATAATTGTTTAAGGTGTTTTCTATTTGAGACATGTTGTTTTGGATCCTTACTATGTTCTGGCTGAGATTATTTGATTCACATTGATAATTGTCTATGGATTGGGCCGACAGTTTGTGCATGTCTCATAGTTTGTTAAAGCCAACATGTAGTTGTTCTAATATCTAGTTGTGGATATATATAATCAATTATTCATATCATTTTATGATATGATGCAAGGGTTATAGGGAATATATACCAATTGTGCACAGTTTCACTTGAGTAGAACAAAGATTGGTGATTCGAATTAAAGTAGATAGATTTTCAAGAGTAGAATCAAATAGAATGTGAAGAATGAGACCAATGTGCTTAACCAAAACTATAATTAGGCATTAGCAGATGCTATCTCATAGTTCATCCATTCCAATTGTCTTCTGGATGTGACTGTAAGACAATGATTCTTCTTCTAGGTAGAAATCCTTTTGTATTTGAGCAATGAGCTCTAGGAAGTGTGCCTGAATCCATGTGCATTTCATTTGTAAACACCTATTTTGAGTATACTCAAATTTTGGATTAACCTCCACCGTGGTTTTTCCCCTAACAAGGTTTCCACGTAAAAATCCTTGTGTTATGGTGTTGTGGTTGATTGCCTTATGTTCTTGCATCTTTCTTTTGGTCCAATGATATAAGTGGTTTAAAGATCAAGTTAATAAAGTTAAATTTTGCAAAGCACTGATTCACCCCCACTCTCAGTGTTCCTTGATTCCGACAGGCTAAAGTTGGACCATTATCACAGACTAATACAAATGGGCATAAAAAATGATTGATAATGAAACTTTCAAGGAAATTAATTACTACCTCAATGATGCATTTCCTACAAGAAATGACCTATGTCCATCTCTTATAATAACCGGTTATGATTAGAATGTACCTGTGATCAGTAGAGGATGGTGGGCTTACTAGACCAATAAAATCGAGTTCCCACTGAGTAAAAGGTCTTACCTCGGTAAATGGATGCATTGGAACAACAACATACCTCTCCTTATTGGTGCTAGTCTAGCAGAAATGGAAATATCTAACATGATTATGAGCATATTTGAATAAGGTCGTCCATTGGTACCTAGCTCATAGAATCCGGTGAGCTGTTAAAGAGCCCGATCCATGTCCCATTATGAATTTTTCATGGAATTTCTTTAGAAATTCATCTTCTTTTGTTTTCCCTAGACATCTGAGGTAGATCCCTTCATGATTCATTTTATATAACATGGCTCCTTTTAGCATATAACTATTACTCTTCAGCCTCAAAGATCATTTTTGGACCCCTTGCAAACATGGTGAACATTTTTTATTCAAAACATAGTATGCAATGTCATCATATCATTCATCTGGAGAAACATCCTCCAAGTGGTATTGATTGGAATTGAGTTTAGTTTTATCTCTACCATTTTACATGTGAGAGCTTGTCCTCTAACTAGCTTCATTGGTTGAATCTCCATGTCGTACTCTAGCAACAATGTAACCTATTTTTCTCTCCTTTCCCTTGGTTCATTTTGCATCAACAATATCTTGATAGTGAGGTTTGGAACAATGGAAAACACTTTGTTTCTCAGAATGTAATGTTTGGAATTCTTGACTCCATAGACCAAGGCATATTCTTTCTTCTCAACATTCTTATAACATAATTCAACATCTTTCAGTGGGGCACTCATGAATGTAATAGGATGCACACTACCTTCATCATCTTTATGTGTTAGCATGTTGGCACATGAGTGGTTTGAGGCAAACAAATTCATGTAAAAGGGGTTAGAATAATCAGGGATGACCAACAAAAGAGCATCTACAATGACCCTTTTAATTTCTACAAAATATTGCTTGGCTTCTAGCATCCATTCTACTTTAGCATCTTGCTTAAGCATCACATTCAACAACTTCATTATTTTTGCAAACCCTATGATGAATTTCTTGACAAATTTTACTTTCCCAAAAAATGATTCCATTTCTATTTTTATTCCCAGAGGTTGAATTTTCAAAATAGCCTGAATACACTCTAGATCGATTGATATACCCTTTTCTGAAATCACTTGTCCCAACAATTTCCTCTTAGTTACCCCAAAGATACACTTCTTTGGGTTAAAAAATATGCCAAATTCCCTACATTTATGGAACACTGTGCATAGGTCAAAGACATGATCCCCTCTATTCTTTGAGAACACCATAAGATCATCCATGTAGATAATTCAATTTTCGATGAGGTCTTTGAAAGCTATATCCATAGCATGTTGAGGCATTGCTCTTGCATTAATCAAACTAAACAATCCTTTTGTATGTGAAAGTTCCTCATTTTGTCGTAAAAATTGTCTTGTGCATGTCCTCATATTTCACCATTACTTGATTGTACCCCGAATAGCTATATGGAAACAACATCATTTGTAAACCATTGACAATTTTCATCACTTTGTCTAGTGAGGGCACCAAATAGTTGTCCTTCTCAGAAGCCTAGTTCAAGTTCCTGAAATCCACTGACAACTTGATTTCTCCATTTTTCTTCCTTACTGGAACTAAGTTGGCCACCCATGTGGAATGTCGAACAAGGAAGATGATGTGTGTTGAAAGTAGCTTATGTACTTCTTTGAAGATGATGGGTTCTAGTAGCGCATTGATTGGACATTGTCATTTTCGGAAGGGCTTTACATCCGGTTTGAGGGGAATAGTATGAGTGATGATTAAGGTGTCATATATTTTGAGATCCTCGTATCCCCAAGCTATCACATCATTGTATTTATGCAATTCATCAATTATCCCTTTCTTTTCTTCTGGAGTGCAAAATTTTCCAATGAAAACATTCTTTACATCTTCTATAGAACCCAAGTTATAAGTATCACACTAGTTATCTATGGAGTCCTTCTTAATTTGTTGATCCTGATATCATGTGGTCTAGGTCAAATATCCTCTCTAACTGAACCATTCCTCTTGGTATCGTATTTTTTTCAAATTGATTACCCCTTCTATATCAATGTTTTCTTCCTCGAGTTCTACCTCATCTATGATTTGTGAAGAAAACACATCAGAACTGGTGATGAATTCAAGGATATGCTTATAATCATCTTTGAATACTTAAAAGTTGGTAACATTATTAGGTATTGAGGGGGTAGGAGTGAGTTCCACAGATAATTTCTTTAGGCCAATTAATGATAAAGGATACAAGGTGTTGTTTGCTTGTGCTAAGGCATCAACAATGTGATTTTTTCCTCAGAGAAATAGCTAGATGTTAAATGCATCAAATCCATCTATAAGATCACATACTCTATGCCTATAGTTTGCTAACATCCGATCATGGAATAAGTAAAAATTTTGAACTTGTTTGACAACTAGTTTAGAGTCCCCAAATACTTGTAACATTTTAACCCTTTTCCTCAAAGTCGTGAACAACCCATTAACTAATGCCTCATATTATACTACATTATTGGTGTAATAAAATTTTAATCTATGAGCAGTGAAGTAGGTCTTACCTAAAGGAATTATTATCTCAAAGCCTACTCTCGCTCCTTTCTTGGATTTGAATCCATCAAAGCATAATGTCTAAAATTTGGAGGGGTACTTGCCTCTAGAGCTAATAGAGCATGCTTCTTCTCATGAGGGAAACATGCCAATTCCTTCTCTTTTAGACTGTTGGCTCTTGGTCTAGCATTGATTTTTCTACTCTTTCAAGGCTTCCTTTGGAGTGATCTACCTTCTGATATGGTCCACGACTATCTAGCATAAGAAACACTCAAATTCAGAATGGGAGGTGTCGTGTATTCTACACCAGCTAGGTATCAAGATTTATTTAAAATCCATTATAGGTCCTTGGTTGAGTTGACCTTGCACACATTTCCGCATAAATTCTTGGAATTCATCAAATAACCCAAGGTTACCATCCTATTGAAGATCTTCATTGTCATACTCAATTAGTGCCTCTATATTGTTAGAAACGATGGTCAAGTTGGTAGAGGCATGACACAACTCAAGGAATTCCTCCTCTACCTCTTCCTTTGAGAATTCACATGCAACTGGGAGATAATTTCCCAATTCCATTTCAACAAATAGCACCTCATTTGTATTGTTGTATTATGTAATAATGAACCTCATCATGGGCTCACATTCAATCTGAATTTGGTTGGGCGGCCCCTTCCAAGGCAGCCACATATGCGATTAGTTAGTTGAAGTATACCTATTGAGTGACCAAGTGAAGTCTCTTCCCAATAAAATACCATAGGTGTCAGGAATATCAGCAACCTGGATGTCAATAACTTGTTGTACCCTTGGATCCATTGTAATTTGCATAGGGATTCTATTTATTTCCCCTACCACATTGACCTCATTTTTTTCCAATTGATTCACCTTACACTTAGATGGGGTTGGGGTTATGCCTAATTCTTGGCAAACTGTAAATGGCATGACATTTGTAGAGGCTCCTGAATCTATTGGGCACTTATGCAAATTTTTACCAAACTTACGAATCGTCAGCAAAAAAGGAGGGGTCTCCCACCTTCCTTGAAAAATCCCATGGAAGCGTCAACCTGGTCTACCTAAACCTTATCTTTTTCATTGTTTATATCCTTTGCTAGCACCTGGTTTTGTTCCTTAACTGGGTACATATCTACTTGTTGATTTTTGTTGGGTGGTTGATCTGGTTTTTTCCCACAATTTCCCTAACCACCGATTCACTGCTAGAGGTGTCAAATGAGACTTTCTTTGTAGCCACCTCTTGATTTGACTTAGATGAGGTAGTCCTGATAGAGATTTTTAAATTTCCACAAATCTTCGTTGGTCCTATGTCTTGTCTGGCTATTACCCTTGTGTTTTAGGGGTTGAATGTTAGGGTTTAAGGATTTATTCACCCTTGTTTAAAATGTTCTCACCAAATAAACCCTTGTGTTATAGTTTTGCATTGACCTATTGCTCTGGGTTGTCGGTTGGTTAAGTCATCAACTGAGCCTTTTATGCCATGCATTTACCTGCCCCTTTACCTAGCCCATTGGTTTATCTCCATGTCGAGAATTAATATAATCTTCAGCTAATGTCGGGTTGATAATTTTTTAAATTTTAGAATTATGTCTAAAATTTATGCCTAAAGGGTTTTCCCCCTATCTAACTAGGTTGACCCCCTTTTATAAAATAACTTTGTTTCATGTGCAGGATTGTGGACCATTGGATCGATGGTCTTAATCTCGATCATTCCCCGCAAGCCTCATAGAGTTTTCTGATGATGTCACTAAAGTGTGGTGAGGTCTGCGACATGTTGCCACTTGTCATGTACGATGATGGGTCCCAGTTTAAATTCGCTAGCGATGTGCATAAAGGCTATCAAATTGACGGTTCTCATATGATAATGAGGGTTGATGAGGATTAATTATGGTAATTCCTCACCAACTGCACATGATTAAAATAATCATTTTAAAACTGTTGTGAGGTGTGCGGACTGGTGACACGTTTTTTCTCTTGGCGGTACAAGGTGGTTGGTTCGGGCCCGCAAGTGATGAGCGTGTCTGGTGATTGGGAGTTGTGTTATTGGTTGACGGGCCTGCCATGTGGTGACATGGGATTTTCAATGATGTTTAACTCAATTTGAGTCATTCAATATGCCAACTTGCTTTTGCATCAACAATCCAAATTCAAAACATGGAATCAACCATGTGATGGCCACTTGAGCTTTGCAAATTACACATATTAATGGCACAAAATTTTTGATGGATATCATCCTGATTTCCATGCATGCGAGCGGTATTATCCTGACAATCATGATGGATTATATATCATTTTCCATAAGCTTGGAAACTAACAGTGGTGAAATTGATGTCAGCCACTAATCACTCGCTTGCTCGTACTGTAATTGGAGCATTAATGGTTACTACACTAGTTTTATCGATAAATTCTTGTTGATTCTTCATTTGCATCATTGCAATTTCGAGTTTGAATTCATTTATGCTACTGTATTGAGTGGTTTTTGTTCTTGCAAAGCTTTGGGTTCGAGTGTAAAATGAGAAAATCAGTTGCTTATGGTTCACCATTGTGTAGGAGTGCGAGAAAATCTTAGTGGGACGCAAAGTTGGGAAAACAAAGCTCCATTCCTAGTGCTCTTAGAGCCAATGAAGAAGGTGTTGGGTCCCTTCCGAGTTTGGTTAGAAGCAGTCCTTAGCTCAAAGGTTAGGTTACATGGGCAGAGGTAATGGGTTGTGGAGAAGAAAGGAGTTATGTCAAGTGTGGTGGAAAATCAATGGCCAAGCCAAATTTTGGGCAGTATCAGTCTCCCATTGAGATTACTAGTGGCTCTCATAGAGAAAGTTTTGACACTGACTCGGATTATCATAGCTACCTCACGACCTTAACTGAATTGGTCGGTGTGAATGAGGAGGTCCTAATGGTGTCCCCTGTTGCCGCGGTGGCACCATGTGTTGTTGCTATTTCTGGTGTTGGTATTGATAAGGATAAGGTTGTGTTCTCGCTTCTCACTGAAGCAAGGACACAGAGTGGTTTCCTATATCATGGCCATGATATTGCTCCTAGTTCTGGTTAGTGGTGCAGTCTTCTAGGTCCTGCTTTTTTGTTTTGGTGTTGGTGTTGTCTCTTTTGGGTCCGACGTGGATAAATACGACAAAGCCTTGGTGGTTTTTTGCTTTCACTGATTGGTTATAAGGATCTTAACTATTTTTGATTCCCTGTTTATTGGATGATTATATCCATCAGTATGGGAATTGTGAAATGAAATGACATTTTTTTTTTGAAATGAAATTCTGTTAAATTGTAATGGAATGAGCCCGATGCTTGTTGCTCTCCTGTTCTATAAAGGAGATTTCAAGGCTCATTTCAGAGGTCAGATTTTTTTGGATCTTGAGGTCTAGGTGGTGTACATTGAATGCATACAATGCAAAATTTAGGATGACTTAGCTAGTAAATTGTTTTGGGTAGGATATGTACATGAAATAGTCATAAAATATTTTATGTAATTACTGGTATTGAAAGAAATCTAAAAAAATTAAGGCAATTTCTCTCCTGTGTGTGTTATGACAGATTATGAATGGAATTATCAAGGGTTCTTTCATTTATCTTCAATGGTATATTTGAATGTATGATTCACTTTCTTTCTTTAACTTAAATGAGTTAATCAAATGCTTGAAAAGGGATCATAGGTCTATGTTAATGTGCTAAGGATCTGATAAGGAGTGTTGGTTTGAATATTGAGAATTCTTATGGTGTAAGGCATTGTAAGAATCATTCACTCGTATTAGGGTTAAATTTTATGTGACTCCTGCACAATTAAATGAGGCACTGGTTAATTCATTTAGGGTTCGTTAAATAGCTCAAATCAGTAACCCCTTGCACGTGGATTCAAAGTCAAAACATTATAAAATCAAAATTCAATCCATTCTAAGATGTAAATCTCATATAATACATGTATTCCTAGCATTAGGTGATTATTTGTTCAATGGTGTGCCAAGCCCTTGATGAATGGTATCTATTTTAATTTGGTAGGAATTTATCTATGTAGTGTTCTTAAGGCATGAAATATTTTATGAACACAAATAGGAACACCCTCCTTAGTTTCACAAAGCCTAAAGAGTAGGGGTAAGGACTTAAGAAGCTTTACTTGTCAGTTGGCCACTAATTTTTGACAATTCTTAAACATAGAGGTTGGCTACCTCTTAGAGAGTGTCAAGGCTTAGCTGGGATTGAAAAAATACCAACAAGTCCCATTCAATTATCTAAAGAATCCATTCCTAATGGTGGGTACTCGTAGCAGCTCAAAAGCTGATAGACTCACTTTTACTAAAAATTGCTTATAAATGACTAAACTTGGTCACGTGACCATTACTAGTTTATTTCCAATCATTTATAACATGACCAAATTTATGACAACCAATTCTAATCATTTATTGGTTGTTTTGATTGATCAGTTTGGTAGTATTTTTAGTCATATATTTAGTCATATTATTCACTGAGCTTGGTCACGTGACCATTAGTAATTTATTTCCAATCATTTAGTTAGTCATTTGATCAATTTGGTCATATATTTAGTCATATTTATTCACTGATTTTTGTATTCACTATTTTTTGTCAACTGGTAGTATATTTAGTCATTTATTCTAATTGGTCATATATTTAGTCATATTTATTCACTGATTTCTATATTCACTAATATCTGTCAACTATTTGTATATTTAGTCATATATTTTTAGTCATATTTATTCACTAATTTCTATCAACTGGTAGTATATTTAGTCATATATTTTCAATCATATTTGAGGATTTAAACATAAAACACAAAAATACACATCATGAATCATCAATTGCACATAATAAGACAACCATTGAGAAGGAAAAATCAATGAACATTATTAATAAAAGAAAGGTTTTCTCGTTACAAATTACAAATAGAGTATTAGAATTTTTATTTTTAGTCACAAGACTAAAAATATAAGTTACAATATTGCACAGAAATGACTGCAAGAAATAAACTTCTCCAAAAAACTTCTAAAATGATGCAAACACATGCTTGGAGCCCTTTAATGTTGTGGAATAGAAGAAAAAATAATAAGTTATCTTCCACCACAGTGAATCCATTCTTTTGTCCTCCTCAATTTTGGGTGCATTCACATTTCCATCAACATGACTTAATCCCATCTCCTTCATGTAGGTTATAAGTTCTCCAATAGGTAGTGAATTGTTTCTAATTCTTGCAACATTATATAATCTCTTGTCAAAATTTGTAACTGAATCAATGACTCTAAATTTGATTGTAGCAATGTCATATGTCAAAGTCACTTCTTCCTCAATTGCTGCCAAATTGAAAGAGCCAACGAGTTCACCACAACCATTAGGTGGTTTACATAATGGATAAATCTTGTTTATAATATAGTATATTTGGTCATGTTCGGTGTACTCAATGTATGTTCCCAGATATACATATTTTTTTCCATTAATTCTTCCAATTCTAGCCTTCCACTTTCCTTTTTTATGGTTTTTGCGATATGTTATAGATTTTACCATTAGAGTACAACTTTTCCTACAAATTTTTATTGAATAGCCATTTCTATAGTCAGATCAAGATCTCAAAATTATAAATAAAGCTATCGATTTAAATACAGGCCTTGCTACTCCACAGTACATTGATGCACCTCTAGTAAAGCCACTACTCCTCCTATATCAATAGAAGATTATATGTTAGCACGATACATGAAATTAATCCAATGAAATATCTTACTCAAAATAAATCTAAAATGTTGTCATAGACCTTATGTTGACCCTGTTGTGTATGAATTTTTTGATGGGTCTTTTGAATATGAATAAATTCAAGCTAGTGAAACTCTTCATGTATTTAATATTTTAAGCTTTTTATACCATGTACCCTTTATTATTCTAATATAAATGCATATATCTACTGTTAGTTCCAGAAACAAAAGCTCCACTTCAATAATTTTAATCTAAAAGACTTCAATGGAAAGAATTTTGATACATTTTGAGATAATTAATATAGTCTACAGTGGTCGTCTATTTCATGACTTCAAGCTCTTCTTTGTATTTAGTTATCTACATAAAATATATCATTTTAACAATATTATGCAAAGGTAGATGTGTGCATAATCTAGAATAATAAATAGTTTTATATGTAATACCCAATGTAAAATTCTTACAAGAAAATTTGTTGCATTTTTGTCACCCCAATACTTGAGAGTAGCCTTATCATAAGCTCTTCCTTCTTTCAATTTAGTGTCATATCATCCTACAAGTACATCAACCCTAAGCCAAAACTTCAATCCAATCTAGTTCAATTGATAATTAAATGTAAAATCCCAAAGACTAGAGTATCAAATGAGTATTTAAATGCAATTCTTAACAACTTCAATATATCTACAAAATGATAATGCTCACCCAAATATACTGTTGAATATTTCCATGGATTTCTAGATTTGAAGGATGAAAAGGTCACACACAAATTATTTAGCATTATTCTTTGGATAAAGACATGTTATATCTATAAACAACAAAGAAAATGAATTGCTCTAGAAAAAACTGATGAAAAATGCTAAACAATACTCTAAATACAAACATTAGGGTTCCACGGTCTATTATTACTGTAATTAGGGTTTAGGTTCCATAGTCTATTATAATCAGGGTTCTACAATGTATTATAATTATATTTATAAATTTTTGATAAAACTACATAATAATTTTTCTGATCAACACTTCAAGTTAAACTTAGAATAGTGATACATGGACAATCTTTCTTATGGTAATCTAAATCCTTTTAACATACCTTTTTCTCCCTTTCATTTGTGAGCTCCTCTAATGAAGTTGTTGTCCCGCAAATGGGATTCATATCTCCCTGTCCATTTATGTTTGAAAGAAAAAATGTCCAAGAGTTGTAGCCAACTATAATGCTTTGGATGTTATTAGTATGTTATTGATATTGAATCATGGACTAGACTGTCTGATACCTTATGACTAAAGATCTTGTATCAATGGGGAGATATGGATCTTCTTGCCACTAATCTGCCCAAAGAAATTCATATGCTAATATTTGACTTCTAAAATATACTTAGATATTTGATTTCTTGTTTCATGTGCCTCCAAATAGGTGCACTAGATCCTTGAATTGGATTAACATAAATTTATTTAGCAAGCAAAAGAGACTAATTCTATATGATTTTTCTTTATAATTCATCCCAATGCTGAGATTGATCATTATTAGAATTGGGATGAATTATAAAGAAAAATCATATAGAATTAGTCTCTTTTGCCTACTGAATAAATGTGTTAATCCCGTTCAAGGATCTGGTGCACCTATTTGGAGGCACATGAAACAAGAAATTAAACATGTAATAAAATGCAACCAATGGGTGTAAATCCAAACTCCTCAACCTTTGAAAGCATCTTTCCTACGTATGTGTGAATTGGAGCTTTGGATGAGGAAGTTATTTCAAAGCCAACAAAATAATCATTACAAGTCATCAAAGTCAACAAAAAGGAGACCAATATATAAATGATTAAAATAAAAGAATACAATCACAATACCAAAAGCAATGAGTAAAATCTTACTGCACAACAACCATCTTTGTAGATTCCATTGTATCATTAACTGCTTAACTATCAATAACTCACTATCCCGCCAAAGACATCCAGTCATCCACCATCCACCTCTACACCGCTATACACAAACTAGCTCATCACAGTATGGTGGTATTTTTCACTCTACTGCATCAAGCCTTGTACACCATCATGGTGTGACATTGAATATACCACACCACCACGGGATACCTTTGACCATAGTTGTGGGGTAGCGATAACCACCACTATACCGCACTAGTTAACATGAAGCACTGCAAGGTGGCGGTAACACCGCACTACCACAAGCGCAATCTAACACCTCTACGGGGTAGCAGTAAGTATCGCTCAACCACTAGTCACTCCATGAGACACCGCAGGATGGCGGTAAAGGCCTGAACTCTCACTTGATGGTGACCAAGTTGGGAATCCACTAGTGAATTTAAGGCACATAATTCCAATAGGTAAATGCCATAAATTATCCAAAACAAATACACGTGTATCATACTCAAGTCACTCTGGCACATAGGGCATGTGAGACTTCCCACTAAACCAATTCAAAATTAGTAAGGTGTAAATATATGGCTCTTTTAGCCTACAATTAAGGTGTAAATCACAAATATATAAGAAATATGTGGCATAGCTACCAATAATTGCAATATATAAATCAAACACTATTGAAAAGGAAACAAAAAGGGAGATTGTAGTAGAAACCCTGGCCGAAAGATAAGACTGTTATTTAAAAACCAACAAAAGGAAAATCTTAAACTTGTATAACAGTATAGAACACCTAACCACCCAGTATACAAACCAACCTTTTTATATAGATCTTGATCATGGTACATCCATCAAAGCATAGCAACAGGGAGTTTTTGTCATATATTGTAGTTACAAGTGCCTTGCGAGACATATATGAAAATGTGGAGGCATATATAATTTGTATCAAGCCAAATGTCAAAAATTATAATTAAAAAGACAAATCCTTACAATTTGACCAAGAAAATTTATGATTTTATCTTTAGAATGTAGGAACTTTTTCTGCCAGAGCTTCACAACCTCAAATTGGATCAAAAACTAGATAAAAAGATTTTTTATTTTCTCCATCCACCAACATTTGTATTCCTATACTCAGGTTCTTCTTCCAAGTGAAAACACCTGGAAGTGTTTCAGGCCAGCTGAAAGTAGTCTCCAACCTGGTTATGTCACTGATAGAAATTCAAGTTTGCCTGAACCATCCATACCTAAATGTTGCATCACAATCTATTATTCCTACACATAAGAAAGCCACATATTAACCCCTTATAAATAAAACATTTAATCATCATAAAACCATAATTAATAAATTATTTCAATTTCAGAAAGAATCTAATATCATTTACTATCAAAACAAAAGCTTTATAAATCACAAAAAAACCATGAAGCCTCCTAAATATAGCTTAAAGCAGGTTTACAAAATGGGTTTCAGCATACAAAGCTTTCTACTACAACTCTCAATGAATGTATTATAATCAGAAAACAAAATTCTTCACACTCGAAGTAATGCAGTCAAAAAATTATTCCTAAAGTATGTTAGTAGGAGTTAACTAAAAACAAAATTATTTTTTGCTTGGTTTCTTTTATCAATATGCCACGTGGAAATGCAATAATCACTAAGAAACCCTAAAAATAAAAAAATGAAGTAAAGGTTCAAGAAAGGAAATTCCAATGTACTATTATGTAATGGTGACAAAGGAACTTATATGAGCATGACCTGCATACAAATCCCTGCCATTAAATTTCCATCCATCTAAAGAGAAAATAAGCAATGTAAGGATTTGAGCAATATAAGTCCAAAGGGTTATGTTGTAGGTAATGGAATCACCATAAAAGCACAAATAAGGAACAAATTCTTGTGATTGTAATTATGTGATCCATGAATCTATGGTCATGTGGCACAATTGTGCTATAAAAAATACAAGATGCATTCATGTGCGACCCAAGTTTAATGTGGCTATGTTTTGATAGAAATGGAGGCACTCATATGAGCACAATTCAAGTAAAAATTAATCATTGTCATCACAATTAGGTATCAATCATGTACATTCAAGTTGACTCAAGTTTAACAGGTTACAATGTAACGATAGCATGATCCAAGAGCGATTACCTCTTTCTACAATAAAGAGCCTATAACTTTGGTTGATATGTAGAGTGGTTGTGTTATAATTATGTAGTGCATTCAAGCACAACCCATGTTTAATGGGATATTCTAGAGAGTGATCAATATTTTCTAAACCTTATAAATGTTACTCAAAAGTGTACAGCTTAAACTACAGACCAAGTTTGTTACATACTTGAATGCAATCTTGGGTTACCACAAACTATAATAATGTGATCTGATAATAACCATTATGGGAAGTATTAAAGCAAGACCCATGCTATATAGGATACATTTCCTTGATTAGGTTTACATACCTTAATGATCAAACGCAAGCTTCCCACACACTCTAGGATACAATCCAAGATCATACCACACCCTGTCAAGATAGCTAATTTTTTGATCCAATAATTAAGGTTTGTTTTTAATACCAATAAAATAATTGATAAGAGATTGACTAGGGTGCAAACCCTAGGCCTCCATAGAAAATAAACCATAACTCTAGCGGATTAGTAAGGTTGCAATACCAGAAAGATTGAGACATTGTAGACAATAAAAAATCTTACAATAGAAAGATTGTAGCACATAACAAGCACACTATGTAGCTCAGTAACATTTGTAAATTTAATCTATGGTAAGAAGAATGAAAGTCACTTGAGGTGTGATAGTCAAAAAGAGGTTGAGCAGTGACAAGATAATAAATCTCAAACCTTGCATAGTAAAGTGGAGATTTTAACAGTGAGTTTCCTTACCCCCTTGTAGACCTTAAGGGTTTTTCAAATGCTATTGATAGTGTTAGACAAGGAAAATGCAATCAGGGAATGACTGTCCAAATGAAGTAATAGTGGTAATCACAAGTTCAATGTTTCTTCTTAGCCATTGTATAACGAAGGTAGTGGATTGCATGCTTGAGCAGGTTTTTGAGACTCATCAAAGATGGGAGAATGGTGAATAATACCTTGTGGAATATGAAGTAGTGACAATAAGGTTGAAGGATCTTAAGACCCACAATAACATGAAACAATCAGTCCCCTGTAGTAAGTAAGTAGGCAGTCTATATGGAATAGTTTGATTTTATAAAAGAATCCTCATGAAAGGAATCTTCAAGTGATAGTGAGTGAGCTATTTGAGATTGCAGCTGAGGGTGCAATATCCAGTTTTAAAGGCAATTAGCAAAACAGTAAATATGCAAGAAAGTCAAACCCTACACAACAAACAATTTACAATGTTATCTTGCATAATTCCTGAGTTTGAAGACAAAAACCTCATTGTATCTTGATGAAATTAGTGACCTTAATGGTCAATCACTGGCAAGCATGATTTTAAAACATGCTATTGTGCTTATGGAGGCAACATTTTAAGCAAGGCAGTGAGTGCTGGTTTGGAACAATGGTAGGTATGAAGGACTTGCTTTATATGCATACTATGCAGTCTAGCTTAAGACAACATTCTTAGAAGAGATTAAAGGTGGATCATGGAAGTCAAGGGTTACCATGATAAATATTAAAGAAAAGATTGAGATCTATTTAAAAGCCACTGTCATGAAGATATTAAAGATATCACATGCAAAACCCTAGCAGCTAGAGTAATGAATATAATGCCAAAGAGGATAGTGAGTTGGGGAAGATTTAGGAGACCTCCACATTATCTAATAATAGGCAAATACATCATTCATTTTATTTTTTAAATTAAAATAAATCATTCTAAACCCTATATAGGATACATTCTAAACCCTATATAGGATACATTGATACTTCAAAAGCATCTGAAGGAATTTGAGATTATGAAAATATATGTCAATTAAATACCTAGATTACAAATAGTAGCACGAACAATGTAACCCTTGTTGAGCAAAGAAGGAATGAGATAAGCAACAATGAATTCTATTCCTCTTATCACAAATCTCCTTACCATTCTCTGCCATTATTTATTGAAAACATTCTCCATTTTGGTGGGCTACGCCTGAAAATAAGGTTTTGATGAAGGTTTTAGAGCGTGTTTATCAAAATGAAACTCCATTTTGGTAGGCTGCACCTAAAAATAAGATTTCACCGAAAGTTTTAAAGTATGTTTATTAAAGTTTTAGAGTATTTTTGTGGGCTATATTCTTGATTCCTTTTATGATTTATTCAAATGGATTGTGACTAAATAAATGACTAACTATTTAGTCATTTTTATTTGTGTGACTAAATAATTTTTAATCAATGACCAAATTAGTCATTTATTTACTCATTTATAGCTGAGTTGCAAACAATTAGTAGAATTTAGTCATTTTTAGTTGTTGTGACTAAAATGTTTAGTCACCTAGTCATTTATTTGCCAAATTCTACTAGTGTTTAGCTGGATCAGGTTGCCCATTCCTATTGAAATACTAGGTAGGGACTTTAGGGTAAGGAATATTGTTACTATCATTTGGGTTAGGTGGTGTATTGAAGTTGTTGGGAGGTATTGATGTTGTAAAGGGACTGCCAACTTGTCTATTTCTCAAGTTGTAAGCGGTTGTGGGCTAGTGGAACATGTGAAATTCTTCCACATGTCATTTTTCCTCATCCTTAAACCCATTATCTACTTAATCAAACATTTGAGATAGGGATCCTTCATTACTTACCTCTTGTGTTGCTTCCCTTTTTGACAACCTCCTTCTCGAGCTCATTCTTGTCACTTTGAAGGAAGGGAACCTAGTTGATGACCAAGACTGAATCATAAGGTTCTAGTGGCATAATATCCCTACAACTTGATCCATCCATGGCATTATGCACTTCCACTTGAAAAATTGAAGCAGTAGTTTGAAACTCCAGACACTTGAGCTCTAAATGCCTATTGGTCTGATGGATCCTACACCAACCAGATAAGGTTTCCTCAGCCAAGTAGACTCTACTTGTTGATTTTTCTATACCTCTAGGTGGGTCAAGAGGAGTTGGCACCCCTCCATTATTTGGTAGGGTATTCCATGTTCTATTTTTCCTTTAGGACTGCCTTCTTTCTAATTTCTACCCAAAGCTCTGGCCTCTTTCATAATTTTGTCTTGAATATGGTCCTAAATCATGATTGTCTCTATGGTAACTAACCTAAATACTCCTTTGAGACACCTGCAACTAGTTATTTTGATTCCTCAAATGAGTTACTTATGTAGACAACTTCTTTACTAGTTTAGGCAATTCATCAATTTTCTCCTTGTTTGCATTACTCTGTGTTGCAACTGAATTTTGAAGGTAAACTAGATGTGTTGCAAATGGGTTCTATTGGATAGCTAAATTTTTGGAGTACTACAAGTATGAAGGCACTTGAGGTTGTTGTGAATAAGCCTTCTAATTTAGAACTTGTGGGTAGTTGGGTATGGATGGAGCTTGGTTGAGTGGAGGCCTTGGGTATGGAACTCTCGGTAGTTGAAGGATTAGATTCATCAAGGGAGTTTGATGAGTTAAGGCATGAGTGAGTCCATGGATTTGTCCAGGGTTGGAGGCAAGTCCCAATGAAGGTAACAAAAATGCAACATGTTGTCCTAAATCAGTGTTTTCTTTTACTGCTTTTGCATATGCCTCCACCAAAATTTCAAGTGGTTGATTCATATGTTTGACCAAGGTGGATGTGAGGTTGTCCAAAGCAGCATAATACACTACCCTTGTTGAGGCATCTTCAACCACATAGTTCAGTTGCAACTTCATGTATGCTCGATGGAATCTATTATTAAAGGAGTTGATCAACTCATTAACTTCCCTCCTAACTGATATGAACTGTTGATACAAATCTATAGGGATAACTAGAACTTTAAATTTCTGCAATAATGTATTCTTCATAAGGTCCTAAGAAGTGATGGACCTTGTAGGAAAGTGTATTTACCAATAGAATGCTTCATCTCCGAATGACTAGTGGAAGAGTTTGTAGGCCACGTCCTCATGTTCAATCTGTGTGTCCTTGAGGGATTTTTGGAAGATCTTATTATGTTCTTCTACTATCCTCTGAGGATCATTTAGATGGAACTTGGAGCATAATCCTTCCAGATTCATAGGCATGTCATGGTAGTCATTGAAGGAAAGTGGAGATGGGTTGTTGCCTAGCCAAGCCATTGGTGGAAGTGGCGGTGGTAATGGCTAAGTTGCATCAACTTGTGGATGCGGTATGGCAGTTGTAGGAGTGTTTTGGATGTGTCTAACAAATGGAGAAAAGGTTGGTTGAAGTGAAGGAGAAGATGGAGATGGAGGGGATGGCGGTCGATTGGGTGGGGTTGATGATGAAGCTTCCCCTTTCTTGGCTCTCCTAGCCCTGGTAGGGTTCTTTATCTCTTGAAATTATCCCTTATCTAGTGTGGATCTAGTTATTCTGTGAAATCTTTGAGGGGAGAAAGACCCAATTCGATCCAACTTCATCCAACTACCCTGCTTCTAGTGCCAATTTTGTTGATGTGTGTTTTTGCACTTCCCAACACAGACAACACACAAGTGTGATGTCTCTCTTGAAAGGTGAAAATCTGCAACTGAGTTTCAAAAAATCATCCCGAGGTCTCTTGGGTGTTAGGTCATGACTCTACAAAAATAGCTCAGTTGTTTGTTATGATTTGATGGTAATCACAAGGGGAATTTATGGTTGACTAAGCATGGATTTTCATGGGTCTGTAATGAAGTTATAGAATTCTAAAAATGGATGAATAGTAGCAGAAACTTTATGACAACAATCTGAAACTCTTCTTCATCATCAAATATGGCATTGTGGTGATGCTGGAAATTTATTTATAACTCGGATTTAAAAGAAAATTCAAAAGGATGAAGGGTTTAAAAATTTTCCTAATTCTAAAATTATGATCAATAGTAACGATGGCTGAAGTTTTAGTAGATAGACTTCCCAAATTGAGTTTTGTTTAACCAAGTACAACCTACAGTCTCACAAAACTAGTATAACCTTTTAAGGTTCTTTGTAGATTTTCATATTGTGCATTCACCTATTTATCATGAACATATAATTGAACTTAAGTGCAATAGAAAAGGAACCTTGGACTAAATTTTCATAGTAATTTTTCATCAATAAATGGCCAAAAGTATGTGATGGAAGTGCATCAAATACTACAACATACATCCACCATTAACGTTGAACATTAACTACTAACTGAAAATAATCTTAAACTTAAATGAACAAAGCTGAAATAAAATTTTGAAGGGTGAATCATGCACACATAATGAACAATACATAAGAAACCATCAACTCAAATTATTTTCTCATATATTGCAGCAATATTCCTTTACACA
Organism: Sequoiadendron giganteum; assembly: GCA_007115665.2. Classification (NCBI taxonomy): domain Eukaryota; kingdom Viridiplantae; phylum Streptophyta; class Pinopsida; order Cupressales; family Cupressaceae; genus Sequoiadendron; species Sequoiadendron giganteum. Next base: position 324,598,216 of record CM021103.1, read on the forward strand.
ACAACTCATCTCTCCCTTTGAAAATGAGAGGATGCCCCTATTTATAGTTTTCAAAAAGTAGAATGAATGGACAAGATTGATTTACAATCAATGGCTTAGATGTAATCTAGTTTAGGGTTTTCATATCACCTAATAGAACTATAAAATTTACAATATAAAAATAGTCTATTTTGTCTTTTCTCTATTTTTTCTTTTAGTCTATTTCATCCTATAGCTGATTTTAGATTTTTAGCTATTTTAACAAATGCTCATAATTTATTATGGGATTTCTAGCTTCCTTTTGTGCTGTAGCATAATCAACAAACTTTCCAATGGCAGCCAACAACTTCTTTTGCTCAGAAAGGTCTAATTTTGAGATATGGAAGGTCACCCTCTTGAATCCTTCCACCATTTGATCTCTATGATTTATGCATTTTTGCCCTACTTTGATCATTTTCTTAGATTCTGAGAAGGCTTGTGCAATGAAATCCCATGAAGTTTTCCGACAAGGTGTCATCAGCTCCTTGCTCCATTATTTTGTGGAATTCACATTTTATAGTTTCTCGGTCCAACTCCAACGTTGACATATCATATCCTATCATCAATTTTAGGAATTCATCACATTCAGCCAAATGATCTATAATTCTCTCATGATTGGCCTCCAGTTCAACTAGGGACCTCTCCAAAAGTCCCTTTTTGTACTCAAAATTCAGCAACCATGCATCAAGTAGCCAGTGGTCTTCTTTAGGTAGGGAAAACTCTTTTTCCCAAATTGCCCAAGAGATTTTGAGAATGCTCTCCAACATTGGGTACGTAATTATGTAAAGCTTCAAGAATTCTTTTAGCACATCGATCATCACCTCGACTTCCTTTTTCAAGACTTGATATTCAGTGTGCATCTTGGCTGCACAATGGATGCCCCTGTCACCTGTGTTGACAACTCTTTTGAGCTAGTCAGATGTGGACTTGGTCCAGTTCTTCATTTTCTTCATTTTATTGACCTCCTCCTTTGAGAGCAAGGTGGGTGCAGGTGATTCTATTGGAGCTTCTTCTCTTGATGTTATCCATTGTTATATATAGGCAATCATTTTTTCTACTTGTTTTTTTAGATCCTCCTTTGTTGATTGGTCTTTATTCATCTGTTGGAGGATGGTGGAGACAACCCCTTGGAATTCATCAATCTTCTGGGCTCTAGATGTTGGGCCCAAATTAATGGTGGTCACTTGGTAATCTTTGCCTTGTAGGGTGCTTGCATCTTTATCTGTTGCAAGAGTGGCCACCTACAATATTCCAGATCTAGAAGCATCAATTGTGATATGCGACCTAATCTTTGCCATCTTTTATTTATTGATCTTCAGTTGCATTCATGCTAGGGTTTCTTCCAGGTGAGCCTTAGGATCTGCAAGTACCAGAGATTTTATTTTTAGTTGCTTCTCTAGCCATGAGGGGAATTTCGTTGGATGTTTATTGGATGTAGTGTTGAATTCATTATTGTACCCTTCCTCCTAATCCTTTGAAGGCTCATTCTCTTCATGCCTAGGAGCATCTTTGAAATTTTTCTCCTCTTTTCTCTTCTCTTCTTCTTGTAATATTTACTTTCCCTTGTCAGGCTCAATAGATGCTACAGTTTATTCATCAATACTTTCTTCTTGTGTTGTCCCTTTGTGTTCTTTGTGCTCGATCTCAACATCTTTATCCAACTCAACATATTTTCCTCATGTGTTCTCTTCTTATTCTTTATATTTTTCTCCTTCTAGGGGCACATCTTAACATTGTAGGCCTTCATCTTGGCTAGTTTCTTGAGGCTCATTATTTTTCTCCATATCAATTCCTGTATCTATTTTCCCTTCCTCGAAACGATGTTCCTCTAGGTTTTCTTCCTCATCCTTATGCTCCTGGGGTTGTTCTCCTTTAGGATCTTGATTTGAAGTCTCAACATCATAGTAAGCATCGAATTTACCTGCATCCCCACCCTCGAGCATTTGTTTCCCTTCCTCAACATAGGCTACTTCATCCAATTCACCCCTTATTCCTCCTTCAAGGATGCTCAAAGTAATCCTCACAGTCAGAGTCCTCAGGTTCTTTAGTAATATCCTCTATTATTTCTTTAGACTGCTCTACACTTAGCATCTCCATTTCTTCACAAATTTGCATAGTAGCCTTCATCTTAGGTGGCTCAGTAGGAGGTGGAGGGAGATGCAAGCCGAAATAAAGTTGGGCCATTAGAATTTTAACTTAAGGATTTAGGATTACCTCTGAGAGCTCAAGTGACGTGCTTTGTATATATGAGGCAAAGGTGTGTGGTAAAGTGAGGGGTTCCATGGAGGTTGTAGGTACAGAAGGTGGCAAAGAAGAAATAGTTGGCTGTGGAGGTGGGAGCGAGGAATATGATAGTGGAGAAGTGGTGGAGGAAGAAGAATAAAGTACCACCACATGAGTGGTTGAAGAAGTGGAGGTGAGGTGGATAGAGATGTCCACAACAGGTAGAGACAAGACAAGAAGTGATTAAGGAGTGGAAGGAGATAGGACAATAGTGGCAGCTAATGGGAGTGTAGTGGTGGTGGGTGGTGGTGATCATGGTTGCTCAAATTCCTCCTCCTCTTGGGGTGGAGATCCTTCTTCTTGTATGGCGGGCATGTCAGGAATGAAGACTCTCATTCTTTTTGGCTTCTTTGGTGGCATCTTCCCTTCCAATAATTTTTTGATGTAAACCTTATATTTTGGCTACTGCTTAAATTTATCTTTCCTCTTCTTGGATCTTATAATGGGTGGGGAATTAGGGGCCTCTTCCGAAGAGCCTGCAGTGGCACCACTAGTTGTTTCAGTCTCTATGTCATCTTTGAGCTCGTCGTAAGTTAGTTACATGCCCTTCTCATGCAACTAGGTTATTTGATCATCTATCCATTACTTGGTTCTATGTTCCACAAGGTTAGTGACAACATTCAAGTTGGTGACCTCCGGCTTGACCCAATCAATCATTGGTAATGGTACATTAATTAGAGAATTACACCTCTCATTTAGGACATTGTCATCTTCAACAATTTGGTCAGAGACTAGGTACAAATTAATGGACTTCACAAATTAGGTATTCACCCTCATGTCATGTCACTTTCGAACCTCATGTTCATCATCATAGTTGGTCCAAAAATTTGGTCCCATGCATGACCATTCTCTCAAGAATGCGGCCCCAACCAACAAAGAATCTCTTTGACCTGCGATCAGGACAAAGGAACCCTCCAATGAAACCAACAAGCACTGTCGGTAAAGTAGCATAGGCGTCAGCCATCATCCACCACCGAAGACACAATCCTGCAATATGATTATCTTGAAAAACTTTGTGGCGTGCATCTCTCCCACCAACCTCATGTGAATCATAAGCTACAATATCTGCCATACATCCTTTGGGGTGATTGTCATCTTGCTAGTAGGTAGGTGGAAGGTATTATGGTCACTGTGCCACCACTCGACTAATGTTGTGAGGAGACCCCGATTAATCCTAATCTGAGGCATGTCAAGGAGAGAGGAAAGACCACATTGAGAGATAATCTAAATCTCATCAACTGTCAACTACCGAATCAAATCAAAAGTCCATGGAAATCGCTCTTGCATCTAGAGGTTACCAAGATGCTCCTATCATCATAAAAAGGTTTAGAAATCAATTCACTATGTCAAATATCACAAGTCATTATACTATCCAATCCAATCAACTTTTGGTATGAATTTTTGATAAAAAATTCATGAACAAACATCGACTAACCTCACCTATCATGAGGTTCATCACAAAAATCGACTAACCTCACCTATCATGAGGATCATCACAAACATCATCTAACCTTACCTATCATGAGGATCATCACAAATGAGATTATTTCTCACCTATCATGAGAGTAAGTCTTATCTATCATCATAATCAATCATCAGGGTATTTGGATTATCAAATCATACCAAACCAAAGATGGAAATGATCAAAATCGACAAAATCAAGTTTAAAGGTGTCAAAATTTGCAAATCTGACTTGGATGCACTAAAACAGACAACCAAGGTGCTGAAAAATCAGAAGCACTATTTCATCACCTGGATGCGCTAAAACAAGCAACCAAGGCACTAAAGTACTTGAAGCGCTATTTAATCATACAGATGCACTATAACAGTCTATCAAAGCACCACTTAACACATGACTCTATTTCAGAAAGTCAAAGCATCAAAATAATATCTCAAAGCGCTAAAACCTTCTAAGCGCTATTATCAACCATCAAAGCGCTAATCTATCCTATCAACGCTTTAATTTTTCAAAGCGCTAAACTATCCTATGGAAGCGCTAATCCAATTAACAAAAGCGTTGATTCCTAAAAGCGCTAAAACAGATCCTAGGAGCGCTACATCAGAGTGTAAAAGCACAAAAGCGCGAACTTGAGGCACTAAAACTACAAAAAAACTAAAACAATAAAAAATGGCATTAAAATCGAAATGCACAAATTACGAGGAGGATTACGGGTACCTACCGGAGGTCCGTAGGTGGTCGGGCACTGGTGACATCGGACATGCTAGAAATGGTGGTTGTGGTAAGGGATCGACATCCTACTCCAAGTGGCTCAAAAGTCTCTCTCACAAACATTTGAAAAGTCAAAAAGCACAAATGAGTGTGAAAAGGACATTTTTGACCTTATATAAGTTTTTCAAGGTGGACTTTTGTGGGATTTTCAACATTCTTTTTGGAAGATTAATTGGAATTCATCCAAGAGCCAAATTTCATTCATCAATATCGGGAGATAAAATATTTAATCATCAAATATTTATCAAATCAACATCACATCATTGAAAAATCATCAAAAAATTATAAAATTCTAAGAATCCAGAAAAAATCCAAAAATCAAAACATCATAAATTTATCTCCTGAGGGGGCATATTATCATCAATCACCTGATAATCAATATCTGGGGCATGTCTGGGGCACACTGAAAAAATTTCGTCGATACTGGCAGTAGCAGTAAAAATTTCTTAAAAGCAATGCGTAAACACATCACTTCAAAGAGAGGCAAAATGTATACACCTAAAATTGGTCTGGAGAATCTAATTAATTAAATATGATTTGTTTGATTAATTATCCTCAATTCCTCTACTATTAAGTAAATAGAAATATTTATTTATATAGTTCATGTTTAAATTCTTCTAATTCTTCTATTATTTCATCTTAATTAAATAAACAAAAATACATACTTTATTTGATTTAATTATCAATTCCTCTATTTTATTCTATCACATCATCTTAATTAATTAAATAAAGGTTAAACACTTTATTGTTTAATTATCATATTCTTCTATTTTAATTTAATAAACAAATTCTATAGTTTGTTTTATTAAATTATTTATCCCTCTTTTGCTAATTTAAATAAATCAAAAATATTTAAATTAAAGCATAAATCTATTTCCTCTATTTCCTCAAAACCAAATTAGATATCATATGTCTAATTTATGTCTAAATTAATTGATTCAATCTTCACGTGAACATTTGGAGACAAATTGGAGACAAATTGGAAATAAATCTCTCAATCCTCTTCCATCAACCCTTCCTATCTTCTTGCTTGGTGTTTTCATGGGTAGGAACCATTCCCACAATCTTCTCCATCTCCTCCATCTCTCACCATTCAATCCTCCAGATTGAATCCAAGCCTCTATTTGTTGCCCCTGTGTAGAGCTGCTGTCGAGAAATCTATAAATACAACTTCATTCAACAAAGAAAGGATCCAGAATATCCAAGTTTATGCAATCTTACTCTGCAAGAAAGAATCAAGCATCAAGCAATCAAGCAATCAAGCATTTCAGCAATAGCAATAGATTTCATATCACGGTTGCACACTATATCTTCATTCATCAGTTTTCATGTCAATTCATATTACAGTAGATTCTTTTATGATTTAAATATTATCATATAGCATCACATCATTGCATTCAACATCATTTTGTTCTTTAGATTGTCATCTTAACAATCATAGTGTTTTACTAAATCTCAAAGCACTATAGCTTAATAAATCTTTAAAGATAGGAAACAATGAGACGCTTTCAGTAGATTCTTGCCTTATAATGGTTTATTTGTTGAATCTTTGATACAATGTTTCATTAAGAAGTGTATTTACTCTTGTTTACTTATTCACACTTACAATTTGGCACCCACTGTGGGGCATTAACCCCATATTTCACAATTTTTTTTGGAAAGTGTCACATAGGTTTCGGACGTGTTCAGATTAGCGTGATCTAGAACTTTTCTAGCACTTTCGTCAAAAACTATAGCGTTTCCATGGAAAAATATGGCGCTTCTAAGCTTTGTTTCAGCGCTTCCATAAAACTATAGCGCATCCATGAACTTTTTTAGCACTTCTGGTAAGGAAACTATAGCGCTTCCATGATCTACTTCAGTGCATCAACCGCCTCTCTCCAGTACAACTAATATAGCATTTCCATGGAAAAAATTAGTGCGTTCGAGCTTTGTTTCAGTGCTTTCAATTATAGCACATTTGGTAAAAACTATAGCACTTTTATTCTCTGTTTTAGCACTTCTATAACTGTTTATCTGGATCTGATGTGAACATGGCCAAAATTTTATTTTGATCCATTTGGACTAAAAAGAATCAATCCTAGGGTAGTCACTTGGTTTAAAATTTATCAATCCTAGGGTAGTCACTTGGTTATAAAATTTATCAATCCTAGGATAGGCATCACACCTCTTTGCTATACCAGTTAAAATGGACACCATGACTTTTGTGAAGCAAAATCTTCACATAGAATAGAAAAAATTGTCTTTTAGGCTTAAAATAAATCATTATTTGTTGTGCTTGTGTGGTGAATAGGCTTATGCTCTCCCCTTAACTGGGTGATCAAAGTGTCAGACTCATCCTTCATTTCCATGCAATTTTATGCTTCTATTAAAACCTTTAGAAGGCCTTCCATAGTGGGAAAAAGTACTCACCCTACGGGAGCGACCTAAGTGGGAATGCCTAAAGCCAAGGATTCCAACCCACTCTAAACAAATGCAAGTTATTGATGAAATTCCAACTCAACGGTAGTGTGCAAGATAACCATCCCTAAAATATTTGTTCTAAAGATTGCGAGGTCTCCTGAGGGAGTTTATCATTTTCCGCACCACACAGAAACCCTATCTAAGAACCATAGCATAGTACCCAGCTGAGTCAATAACCAAACATTATAATGCTCATAGTGCAAGGGGAGGAAAGAATCTTCCCCCAAGAAACTCACCATATAATTTCCAAGGACCGTTTGCTCAAGGGATGAGAAATCCAACTTTGAGTACACACCTAGAAATGACAAAAACATGAGCGCCCTCTAGGGGGTGACACGGTTGTGTGAGTCAACACAATTTTAAGATATGGGTTGTTGAGTATAACGATGACCTTTTTGACTTTAAGAGTGAGTCTATCTAAAGTATATATTTGTTAAAACAAACTAGTGGAAATCAATTAGGACCATTCATGGTTCTTGAATATACACTATCTGTTCAGATTCTAGGACTAAAACAATTATTCTACAATTTTCTTGCTATGTTTTCAAATCATTATAACTCAGATAACAAATCATCCTGAAAACCGCAAACCAAATCAGGTTAGAAAAATTCATGATTCGAGATTGGAAATCCAAAAAGTTTGTCAAGAAAATGATCAAAGTCGAGAAACCCAAGATACCACTTGGTTACCAAAATATTTTAAGAAAAAGGCATTTCTTATACCAGAGTCAAAAAATATTGCTGTAACACAGAACCTTCATACATAGGTATCACGATTTCACTAGAGGTTACACTGGTGATTACGCTTTAGAACCTCTTTATTCACAAGCCTTCTTCCAAAGGAGAGCCCTTACACAACATCATAATCATAGTCAACCCATTCATCAGTCCTACATTCCACAGCCGATCATAGAATACTCCACAAGGCCAAATCAAGTTCTTCAATAAAGAGTCTTAAACACTCCTAAGTGTTGTTTAGCACTTTTAGGAACTGTTTCAGCACTTTGGGTCTCTATTCTAGCGCTTCCACAAAATAGAGCTTCTATCCTCTATTTCAACGCTTTGGGACTCTATTTTAGCACCTCCATCCTCTATTTCAGCACTTTGGGACTCTATTTTAGTGCTTCCAAGCACTGTTATAGCACTTCCACAAAAATAACACTTTTATCCTTTATTTCAATGCTTTTAAACTCTATTTTAGCACTTCCAGGAAATAGCGCTCCCAAGTTATGTTTTAGCGCTTTTGAACTCTATTTTAGCATTTTCAAAACAGAGAGTTTCAAAACATATTATTCAGTTTGATTATCATCTAAACATGGATTTTTGTCAAAACAAAAGTATCTTTTCAACATAGACACTATCTAGAAATAAAAAACGGATAGGTTTCTACAAGTTAACTGTCTTTTCAACTAAAACTCAAATCTTGCAAACCATAAAGTGTCAATAAAATCAAAACAAAATCTTGGTTATTTAGCTAAAGTTTCATCATCGGGATATTATCATCCTACTATCACAAAACGAGGCATAGTAATTAGATTTTTTTACCTAGTCTTATCAATAGGATATATCATCCTATTTGACTTTGTTAAAATTCACTTGACATTTATCCAACATAGAAGATCAACATTTGGTAGGAAAAACAAAACACTTGTATGCCAATCTTCACAAGGTTACAAGAACAAAGGCTCTTAGAAAAAGAACTTGAAACATCAAATACAATGGCAGAAGAAAATCCTTGGAATAGTCTACATCAAAGTGACAAGAATGAAATAACTCTAGAAGACATAAAAAAAACACAATAGGATCCAAAATTCCATAAATTCATGGAAAAGATCCTAGAGAAAGACATGGAGAAATATCTCTTAATGTTGGTTGAATCAGGTGCCAAGCTTCCCAAATACTTCAACGTAAATCACTTAAAAGAAGCACCTGGAACAAGCGAAACTAAAATACCACAACACACACAAGGTGTAGATCCGTTGCCTTAACAAACCAAATGCAGAACTTACAACAACAACTACAGGACATGACAAAAGGAAACACAAAAAAATACACATTACAGGACATTTGTCCTTATCCTTTTGACTCAATAGTAGACATGGTACCTTTCCCTCAACACTGCGAATTCCCAAAGTATGAAAATACAATGGTAAAATAGATCTGATTGATCACATATGGAAATTCAAAACCATGAGACTAGAGTTTGCACAAAAGTAAACTTACCTAGTGAGGTTATTTCCAAGAATTTTAGGAGGGCAATGTATGGAATGGTTTTCTAAATTACAACCAGGAATATGAACTTTTGAAGAGCTTGTCAATAGGTTCATATCCCAATATTCTTTTAACACCCAACACGATGTCACAATAAAGGATATCTATAACATGAAACAAAACAAAGGGGAGACATTCCTGTCCTTTTTACAAAGATGGCGCAAACTATTTGCTAGATATCCTCGCTCCATACCCGAGGAAGAAAAAATGGAGTTATTCATAGACAATGTGATGGACGAGATGAGTTACAGACTCGAATTACAATGTCCTCCTATGTTTGAAAAGGTGATTGAAAATGGCCTTAAAATTGAAGAAGCTTTGGTCAAAAGAGGGGTTATCAAACATTACAATGAAAAATAAAACAACACCAACTCCTCAAATCAATACCCCAACAATGACAAACTGAAATTCTAGCAAAAGAATAGAAATACAAGGATCAACGAAACGACAAATGATTTACAAAATGCCAAACCAATTTTCAACTTGACAACATCTACTTCAAAGACAAACCAAAACAATGATCAAAACGTCAAGTCAAATGTCATTCAAAACAACGAAAACTCAAAACAACAAGCGTACCAAAAATCATCAAACCGACATAGGTTCACACCATTAGGCCAAACATTGGAATCAACAATGAAGGAACTAGTTGCAAGTGGTCTTATCACTACATGGGAAGCATGATTTTTGGATCCAAAAGTCAAACCACCATGGTGGAATGACATGGATTATTGTAACTTCCATGACAATAAGGGACACAAGACAAATGATTGCATGAAATTAAAACACATAGTTCAAGATCTTATTGACAACAACAAGGTATACGTAGAGGGACACCAAAATTATAATGATCATACCGACTTTAAAGACCCTTTACCAAATTATGACAAGGGAGCATCATCTTCTACAAATAATAAAGGTAAAAATGTCAATCACATTTACAATACCACGATCCTTTGTCTTATTGAAGTAGAAAATGATAATGTCACTGGTCATCACATAGACAACACCCAAACCAACAAAATTTTATCACTGGATCTAATCCTGAGCATACGAGTCTCTGACAATCAAGTAAATGTTTTAAAAATCAAAGAAAAACAAGACTATCAACTAGTTAATGTAATGACAAGGGGGAAACCCAAGGTAATTTTAAAGGGTGTTGCACCTAAAAACACAACTCCACCTCCATGTCAATACAACATTGTCGACCAAATTTAGAAAATTCTAGCGCAAATATCAATACTTGAACTTCTTAAACTATCACCATCACATAAGGAAGCTTTGGAACAAGCACTTGTTGCCACCACAATACCCAACAACCTAGATTTTTGTCAATTCCAAGCTATGGTGGGACATTTGACCACACCACACTGTCTATCATTCTCTGAACATGATGATGTGTCTCTTAATCATCCACATAACACTGCCCTCCATATTGAATTTCTCATCCACAATCATCGTGTTAAAAGAGTTCTAATAGATGGGGGAGCTAGTTTGAACATTTGTAATTTAAAGTTAATCTATGCACTAGGGTATTTAGATAATGCTATTGATGCCCGAAGAAAAATGACAATAGAGGCTTATGATGAGGAAGAGAGATCTTCTAAAGGACTGATTGTGTTACCCATTCAAGTGGGACTGATGATGAAAAAAATAGCATGCTAGGTACTAGAAAAATAGTTGACATACAATATACTCTTGGGACGCCCGTGGATACATGAAATGTAGGCAATACCCTCAACCTATCACCAATTTTTGAAATTTCCAATTAATGGGTAGGAGGTGACTATATCAGTAGATTATAACCATCCTCAACATTGTGACACACTCAGAATCTTTCAAGACACCTTTGTGCCTCACAATAGGGAAGCATGCAGTTCAAATTCATCAAATGAAGAAAAACGTCCAAACATTACATCCAAGTGGGTTGAGAAAAAGGATAAATCAAAAGATGCAAGTCTTGTTGAAACTAAATTAACAGAAAATCAATATCCCCAAAATTCTTTATCATAGAAATTCCAAGAGCAAGTCCAGCTGAAAGACAAGGGAATGGGACAATATTCTATTGAGCAGTCTCTTAATATTTCACAATTGATGCCATCTCCAAAGACGTATGGACAACCATCAATGATAAAACAACAAACATCACAACCGACCATGGTTCTAGAGGAAAGATTTGTAAGATCCGGTACTATAGAGGATGAATCAGAAGACAAAGCTATCCTCTATTGGTTATACAAAGATGGAGAAACATCGACATCGACAAACATCAACATCAACACAGATAAGTATGGAAAAGGGAAGGCTATTTTAGAAAAAATGGGTTATGAAGGACAGGGACTTGTTGGAAAAAGGAAAGAAGGCATTGTGGAACCTATTCAACCTCTTACTCTTCATTCAAAATTAAAGACGAGATTGGGTTACTCAGAAGAAGAAAAACAAGAAATGACAAAGAAGGCAATTGAAAGAATCCTTTAGGTAAGAGATAACTCTGAAACAAATTCTAATGAATATGAATGGGATCTATGTTCTGAGATATCTTACACAGATATCCAAATTGATGTCATAAAACAATATGTACCTACACATGAGGAGGGATAGAGCTTATGGTCTAGATCATTTATATTAGGATCATAAAATATCGATCACTCAAGTGAGGATGAATATACATCGAGTGAACTAGATAATCTTGAGGAGGGAACCATCATTGATCTCGACATCCCTAATAACAACTTTGATGACATAGTTGTCCAAACCCTTACCACCATTAACTTGAGTCAATCCGATGACATCATGCCTTTAGTCCATCCCAAACTTATTGACTAGGAACCCATTGAACCTATAAATGTACCCATATTTCCAAATGATGATGCTATCATAAATTTCCTAAATTGTGACAAACCTGGTACAAGTTCTATCCATAACTCTCATAACAGTGCGACTCAGAAGGAGGGTGTCAAATTTTCTAGTTGCAAAAATAAAAACAGGAATAATGGATCTAATGGTGAAAACCATTCTATGGTAGCATTAGATCTTGAAAAAGAAAAAATAAAGAGCCCATCCAACTGTGAAAACCTCTTTGAGGCACTGAAAGATGGGAGATTTGACACTCTTTCGAAGCATTATCATGAAAGGTCATAAGTTTTGGTGGATCCTACATAGTCTGTAAACATTGGTACCGAAGAAAGAGCAAATATTTTACATCTAGCAGAATCTATGACAACACAAGAAAGACCCAAATTTATCAAATTCTTTGAAGAAAGAAGCATTAACTTTGCTTGGTCATACTCTAATATGCCAAGTTTGGACCCAAATATTTTAATGCATCATCTATCTTTACCTACTGGAATCAAACCTATAAAGAAAAATTTGAGAAAGATGCATCCCCACATCGCACTAATGGTAAATGTTGAGTTGAAGAAATTATTAGATGTTGGATTCATTAGGTCTATTGATTATGCCAAATGGATATCAAATATTGTACCTGTATCAAAGCCAGATAATAGTATCAGGATATGCATAGATTTTAGGGACCTGAATAAGGCATGCCCCAAGGATGATTTCCCATTGCCTAATATTGACATCATTGTAGACTTAACATCAGGGCATGCCATTTTGTCAATAATGGATGGTTTCTCCGGATACAACCAAATTAAGATAGCACCAAAAGATCGGGAGAAAAATACATTGACATGTCCATGGGAAACCTTTTGCTGGAATGTCATGCCCTTCGGCTTGAAAAATGCAGGGGCAACTTATCAAAGAGCAATGACCACTCTCTTTCATGATATGATGCACACCTTTATGGAGGATTATGTCAATGATATTTTGGCTAAATCTTATTCTAGGGAAGGACATCTAGATATCCTGGGCAAAATATTCACAAGGCTAGAAAAGTTTAATGTAAGACTAAACCCTAAGAAATGTGTCTTTTGGGTCACATTAGCAAAACTCTTAGGATACATAGTCTCATAAAAAAGTATCGAAGTAGATCCAACAAAGGTAAGGGAAATAATGGAAATGCCACCACCTAGAAACATCAATCAACTAAGGTCACTACAGGGAAGGCTACAATCAATCAAGAGATTTATCTCCCAGCTGGCAGACAAAAGTCATCCATTCAATCATCTATTGCATAAAAATTTTGTATTCAAATGGGATAATGGGTGTGAAACAACTTTCAACCAAATAAAGAAATATCTAATGTCACCACCTATTCTCATGCTGCCTACAGAAGGAAGACCTTTAATACTATACATTGCAATGACGGATATCTCTTTAGGAGCACTATTGGCACAAGAAGATTATGAAAGAAGGGAACAATCCATTTACTACATCAAAAAAACTTTGAATGGATATGAAATAAACTATACCTTCATTGAGAAATCTTGCTTGGTGGTAGTATTTTCTACCCAACAGCTGTGACATTATATGTTGACTCACACAATTAGGCTCATAGCAAAAATTGACCCATTAAAATATCTACTTAGTAAGGTTGCTTTAACAGGTAGACTAGCCAAATGGGTCATGCTTTTAAGTGAGTTTGATATTCAGTATGTGGAAAGGAGAGCCATCAAAGGTCAAGTAATTTTCGAACAATTATCTAAAGATCCTTTACTAGATGATCGGCCTATGACAATGGAGTTTCTGGATGTAGACATTATGATAGTAACACCCATACAATGGATACTTTACTTTGATGGATCATATACACAAAGAGGATCTGGAGTGGGGATCTTGTTCATCACACCCCAAGGACACACCATCCCGAAATATTATAGACTGATGTTCCAATGTACCAATAATGTGGCGGAGTATGAGGCATTAATCATTGGAGTCAAAGTAGCAATTGAATGGAAGATCACATAATTATAGGTATACATGGATTCTCAATTAGTCATTTATCAAGTAAATGACGAATATCAAATGAAAGATGAAAAGTTGATGCCCTATAAACAGCTGATAGATGATCTCAAACAATTCTTTGTCACTATCAAATTTCAGAAAATTCCAACAGCAGAAAACAAAGCAGTAGATGCTATGGCGACAATTGCTTCTCTTTTACAATTGCCAGAGAAACGTGGTCATTATGAGTTTATGGTAGAAAAAGTATCTAGTCCTTCTTATAATAGTTCGGATACTCGTACCATATGCCATTTAGATACCATTGAATCTTTTGTCTATGAGAAAACCTATGCTTACCTAAAAGACAACATCCTCCCTCCCGATCTTTCTAGGAACCAGAAATGCAACTTCATCCACCAATCCGCCCGACATATTTTAATCACCGACATCCTTTATCGTCGAGGTCTAGATGGTACCCTTCTCTAATGTTTAGAACATAATGAATCTGAGACAACCTTATGTGAGTTTCATGAATATATTTGTGGGACTCATTCAAGTGGTATAACTCTAGCAAAGAAACTCCTTCATTTGGGGTATTACTAGCCATGTATGGAAAAATAGTCTTATTAGTTTGTCAAGAATGCCAAAAGTGTCAGATTCATAGTAATCTGATCCATGCACCAGGTCAAGAATTACATACATTCATATCAACATGGCCCTTTTTTCAATGGGGAATCAACTTGGTAGGGAAGATAAATCCGTCTTCATCCAATGGACACAAGTTCATAATCACAGCAAAAAAATACTTTACAAAATGGATAGAAGCAATTCCTCTTACAACTATCACTGGAAAACAGATATCGTCATTCATATTGAATTACACAATCTTTTGGTATGGTATACCTCAATCTATTATCACTGATAATGGATGACCATTCAAAAATCAGGATGTCCAAGAATTATGTGAGAAATTTCATATCCAACATCATTTCTCAACACCATACTATCCTTAGGGAAATGGCCAAGCCAAGGCCTCTAACAAAACAATTCTGAAAATACTTAAGAAAACAGTTAACGATGTTGGATGTGATTGGCATGTTCAGCTTAATCCAACACTATGGGCCTACAAAACCAGCATCAAAACATCGACATGAGCTACACCATATGCCTTGGTATATGGATCAGAGGCCATACTACCCATTGAAGTAGAGATTCCATCACTCCGTGTGTCACTAAAAGGAATCATTTTAGGTGAGAATTATAGAGCATCTAGACTTCAAGAACTGGAACTGTTGGACGAACACTGTCAACAAGTTGTCAATCATCTCACGACATACCAACAAAGAATATCAAGGAGCTACAATCATAGGGTAAAACCTAGAGTCTTTCAAGTTGGAAATTTAGTCCTAAAAGAGAACCCTAGAAATCAGCAAGACAAAAAAAGAAAGGGAAGTTTGAACCGAACTGGCTAGGTCCCTTTGTCATCCTATCAGTGTATGGATCAGGAGCCTATCAACTATCAACATCAGAAGGGGATTTGTTTGATGAACCTATCAACAGTATCCATCTCAGAAAGTTCTATACCTGAATCACCTAGTGCACGGTTGAAAATCCTAAAAATTATTGCCTTGATGAAAACCTAGCAAATAGGCGTCTTGGTACCAGAAAATGCAAAAAATACAAAAAGGAAAGAGAAGAGAAAAGAGAAAATACAAAACAAAAGTGCATTTAAAACATATGGTGAAAACTTGGAAATAGGCACTATGTGTGATTTTATACCAGCTTTTCCATCTATTTTGGTACATATCATGGTCATAAATCTCACCATCATTTTACATCCATTATCATTTCATTATGGTCATGTCTCACTCTAGCTTGGGGGAACCATCTGAATCTCACTAGGGGCAATAAAAACATTAGCTTAGCAAAAAGGGGGAAAACAACAGTATGACAAAGAAAACAAAAACAATGATTAAATGCAGTGCAACATGGAACATCAATCACCATCGGAAACACATCAAACATATGTATCATATCAAAAAATCCAAAAACAAGTCAAAAAAAATAAAAATGAGTATGTGTCAGTCAAACTACATGGTCTTTGTGTGTATAACATAGGCAAGGCTAAATATTTTATCAGCCCCCGATGCCCCTAGGATAGGTCTTTAGGTTAGTTTTGATTTCAAAAATTGGAAAATCACAAAAAAATCGCAAAATTAGGATGGATGATCTAATTTGAATAATGATTAAAACACTCTAAGTGAAAGGTGGATAAGTTGTTTTTTTTTATTATTTGCTATCATTTCTTCGGAGTAACTCAATGATGTAATAAACTAGAGAAACAAGGAAGAAGAATGGTATTTTTATTATCTATTGTCTGTAATCATATAAATGTGTGAATTGACAGGGGATGTGCTCTACAAATGTATCACCGGTGACATTCAAAATTCACACACTAAAATGATTAATCTTTGTTTGTTTATGCAAGAAATGCTTAGGTCATCTCGATTCAATTATACCTAGATGCTTGTGTTTGCTTGCAATATCAAAAATTATGAAAGTAGTACTCAATTTGTCATTGGTCTAACATATACCATTAATGCTTGTACTCACATTCAACATCTTAAAAAAGATCTATGATGATACCAAGCACAAAAGTATTGTTAAAATGTCAATGATCTACATATAGTTGCATGATAAAATTAGACTACATTCATAATACTTTCTACATCTGCAGAGTGTTTGTTACATAAAGGATTCAAATTAATGATTATCTTTTCTAGAAATATGATTGAGTATACTTGACATATACAAAAATTCATCAAAACCATAAAGGTGCATTATCTTTTCATTTACATACATTACAAAGCATTGACGTTTATCATTTCATCATTCATACATTTAACATCAAATTAGACTGCATTCATCATATCATGTTTTCCACATCATATAAACATTCTAAAAATAAATCATATCATTGCATTCATCTCATAAATATGGCATTCATTCACATTCTATTATTGTCATACATTTATCACCAACATGTTCATTACACCATATCATTTATTACATTATTATCATATGCATTTGATCAATTTCAACCCATACATCATTGTCATCCATGAATTACATCACAAAATTGAAATTTTGTTAAAAACCATCCATGTATATATCATCATACATCCATACATCATACATTTAGAACATCCTACATCCATACATCATATATTCGTACATAAGCATTTAAATTAGAATACATACATCATAAACATATTATTCTCATATAGACTGCATTTATAATATCATAATTAGAATCATCACATGGTATAAAATAAATTCATTCATCATAGAATCATCACATATAGGACATCCATCATAGAATCAAAATAGAAACATCATAGACCGATAGATATCAACTTCATATCATATAAATCATATAAAACATCAATGTCAAGTATACAATGAAGTCTGAAGTAGAAGAGATACATCGTCAAAACTAGTTGACTCGAAGTGTACATCATGTCTCAAAAAGTATATCACAGTATCGTAAGCAACATCTAGGATCTGATGCTTCCAGAAGGTGCAGGCATCATAGGACCAGTACCTCCACCACCATCAGATGGACTAGGATCTCCAGGATCTCTTTGTGGAGGCTGCATCACACCCTTCCTAACTATCTAGGTATGTGTCCTACCAGATCTGGAAGGGGCATAGCTCACTCTGCGCTCAGTAGGAACTGCATCATGATAATGGCCCCTATAGAACTTTGCCTCTCGGCCAACACAGAGAATCTCCCTCATATAATCAACAATAGATGTATCATCGGCTATTCATTGCAAGGTCTCAGCAGTCCCTTGTGCCCGCTCGGCAATATTCCTAACACTGTCTCTCTCCACTATCAATGTGGAAACCCCTGTCTGACCAACTACCAACTGTCCCTAAACCTGTGCTAAAGTCTGTGCATGAGCTTGTGTTTGGGTCTGTAATTGTGTCTATGTTTGCACAAGTAAACCTCGTGCCTGAACAAAATGACCCTACAGAGTCTGTATATGCACCTATAGCCTAGCAATCTTTGGTTGCTGACTTGAAGAAGGTATCTCCACTACTCGCCTCTTATGATGCTTACTAGAAGATGGACCTATGCTACCTGCCCTAACCCCTCTGCCACTGTCATCACCATCATGTCCATCATCACTACTACTCCCCTCACTGCTAATCCCATCACTGCCACTCATCTCACTATCCTCCTCGCTATCCTCCTCACCCTCAACAGCTACAACTGGATCCTCTGCAACATCCTCCTCAATAGGTAATGGTGTTGGCTCATCCAGAATGGTAATCCAAGGACATGGATGTAATGCCAAAAATTGGGCATACTCTATAGTCACTGGTGCCTCTGCAATATCTCGATGCATATCCCAAACTGATGGTTGTAGAGCACGGTATCCCTCCACTAGGGTATCATATGATAGGCACGACCCCCAATCTGTTGTATCACTCCACCATCGGGCATAATGTGCAACCCCCTGAGGCATGCATTAAACAATACCGTACTTTATGTAGACCCATCACAGTAAAAATATCTCTAGTACAAAGTGGGTCCTACCAATCAAATACATAAAATCACACAAATAATCGAGCACTACATCATCCTCCTACCACTGCTCACAATCCAGATATGGGCACCATGTGACAACCTCTAATTCATCCAATATGCACCTCCAATGCTCCAACTTACCCATCCTAGACTGGGTAAGTCGACCTCTATATCAGAAAACATAAGGCCTGCTAGTAGGCCTATCTCGAACAGGAAGTGGTTACATGTTAACAATAATCTCCCATGCCCAAACCTATAGCAAAGTGACTCTCGCTGATAGGTTTCATCCCCTCAAATAGACCACTGAATGTAAATCATGATAAACATGTGCCAACATGCACATCCCCCATGCATATATGGTCCCATGCATGACCATGCTCTCAAGAATGCAGCCCCAACCAATAAAGAATCCCTTTGACCTGCGATCAGGACAAAGGAACTCTCCAATGAATCCAGCAAGCACTACCAGTAAAGTAGCCTAGGTGTCAGCCATCGTCCACCACCGAACACACAATCCTGCAATATGATTATCCTAAAAAACTCTACAGAGTGCATCTCTTCCACCAGCCTCATGTGAATCATAAGCTACAATCTCCCACACAAATGGTATCCATAATATCCTCCATACATCCTCTAGGGTGACTGTCATCTCGCCAGTAGGTAGGTGGAAGGTATTATGGTCACTGTGCCACCGCTCGACTAATGTTGTGAGGAGACCCCGATTAATCCTAATCTGGGGCATGTCAAGGAGAGAGGAAAGACCACATTGAGAGATAATTTGAATCTCATAAGGTTTCAACGAATCAAATAGAAAGTCTAGGGAAATCGCTCTCGCATCTAGAGGTTACCAAGACGCTCCTATCATCATAAAAGGTTTAGAAATCAATGCACTATGTCAAATATCACAAATCATTCTACTATCCAATCCAATCAACTTTTGGTATGAATTTTTGATCAAAAATTCATGAACAAACATCGACTAACCTCACCTATCATGAGGTTCATCACAAACATTGACTAACCTCACCTATCATGAGCATCATCTCAAACACCATCTAACCTCACCTATCATTAGGATCATCACAAATGAGATTATTTCTCACCTATCATGAGAGTAAGTCTTATCAATTATCAAAATCAATCATCAGGGTATTTGGATTATCAAATCATACCAAACCAAAGATGGACATGATCAAAATCAAAAAAATCAAGTTTGAAGGTGTCAAAATTTGCAAATCTGACTTGGATGTGCTTAAACAGGCAACCAAGGCACTGACAAATCAGAAGCACTATTTCATCACCTAGATGCGCTAAAATAGGAAACCAAGGTGCTAAAGTACCCAAAGCGCTATTTAATCATACAGATGTGGTATAACAGTCTATCAAAGCACCACTTTACACAAGACACTATTTCAGAAAGTCAAAGCACTGAAATAATATCTCAAAGCACTAACACCTTCTAAGTGCTATTAGCAACCATCAAAGCGCTAATCTATCCTATCGATGTGCTAATTTTTCAAAGCACCAACTATCCTACAAAAGCACTAAAGAAATTAACAAAAGTGCTAATTCCTAAAAGCGCTAAAATACATCCTAGGAGTGCTACACCGGAGTGCAAAAGTGCTAAAGCACGAACTTGAGGCGCTAAAACTACAAAAAAACTAAAAAAGTGAAAAATGGCACGAAAATTGAAATGCACAAATTACGAGGAGGATTACGGGTACGTACTGGAGGTCCGTAGGCGGTCGGGTGCTGGTGACGTCGCACATGCTCGAAACGGTGGTTGTGGTAAGGGATCGACATCTTGCTCCAAGTGGCTCAAAAGTCTCTCTAACAAAGATTTGAAAAGTCAAAAAGAACAAATAAGTGTGAAAAGGACATTTTTGACCTTATATAAGTTTTTCAAGGTGGAATTTTGTGGGATTTTCAACATTTTTTTTGGAAGATTAATTGGAATTCATCCGAGGGCCAAATTTCCTTCATCAATATCAGGAGGTAAATTATTTAATCATCAAATCAGCATCACATCATTGAAAAATCATGAGAAAATTATAAAATTCTAAAAATCCAAAAAAATAAAATAAAATCAAAACATCATAAATTTATCTCCCAAGGGGGCATATTATCATCAATCACCCGAAAATCAATATCTGGGGCACACTGAAAAAATTTCGTCGATACTGGCAGTAGCAGCAAAATTTTCTTTGAAGCAATGCGTAAACACATCACTTCAAAGAGGGGCAAAATGTATACACCTAAAATTGGTCTGGAGAATTTGATTAATTAAATACGATTTATTTGATTAATTATCCTAAATTCCTCTACTATTAAATAAATGAAAATATTTATTTATATAGTTCACGTTTGAATTCTTATTTAAATTCTTCTAATTCTTCTATTATTTCATCTTAATTAAATAAACAAAAATAAATACTTTATTTGATTTAATTATCAATTCCTCTATTTTATTCTATCACATCATCTTAATTAATTAAATAAAGGTTCAACACTTTATTGTTTAATTATCATATTCTTCTATTTTAATTTAATAAACAAATTCTATAGTTTGTTTTATTAAATTATTTATCCCTCTTTTGCTAATTTAAATAAATCAAAAATATTTAAATTAAAGTATAAATCAATTTCCTCTATTTCCTCAAAACCAAATTAGATATCATATGTCTAATTTATGTCAAAATTATGTCTAAATTAATTGATTCAATCTTCACAAAAAGATTTGGATACAAATTGGAGACAAATTGGAAATCAATCTCTCAATCCTCTTCCATCAATCCTTCCTATCTTCTTTCCTGGTGTTTTCATGGGTAGGAACCATTCCCACAATCTTCTCCATCTCCTCCATCTCTCACCATTCAATCCTCCAGATTGAATCCAAGCCTCTATTTGTTGCCCCTGTGCAAAGCTGCTGCCGGGAAATCTATAAATACAACTTCATTCAACAAAGAAAGGATCCAAAATATCCAAGTTTATGCAATATTACTTTACGGGAAAGCATCAAGCAATCAAGTATTTCAGAAATATAAATAGCAATAGATTTCATATCACGGCTGCACACTGTAGCTTCATTCATCAATTTTCATGTCAATTCATATTACAATAGTTTCTTTTATCATTTAAATATTATCATATAGCATCACATCATTGCATTCAACATCATCTCATTCTTTAGATTGTCATTTTAACAGTCATAGTGTTTTACTAAATCTGAGAGCATCATATCTTAATAAAGCTTTAAAGATAGGAAACAATGAGACGCTTTCAGTAGATTCTTGCCTTAGAATGGTTTATTTGTTGAATATTTGATACAATGTTTCATTAAGAAGTGTATTTACTCTTGTTTACTTATTCACACTTACATTATCAAATAGGGGAATGCCAAATGTTTTCCCAATAGACTGGGGAGATAGGTCTACCAACACCCTTTCATCTCTGGTGACTATATTTTTGGTTTGGGCATGATAACACTCCCAAAAGGAAAAAAACTACTTTTGGAGCGACCAAAGTAGGAGGAAAGCCTACTGCCTTGACAAGTCCTCTCTTTTTTATTCTTAGGGCTTCCTCCATTTTAGGGTTGATCATGACCCTCTGTTTGAACTCATCAATACTAGTGTTCTCCAAATCTGCGTTAGTGACCTTATTCTATTTGGAGGTGATCTTTGAGGCACACTCAAACCTATGGAACTCATACTTCATTTGTGCATTTTCCTCCTTTCCTTTGGGATCATTTATTGGCTTCCTTCCTTTTTCTATTTTCTCCATTGGCTTCTTTGTTGGTTCCATAAATCTTGCACATAAGAGGTGCAGTAAGTGTTTGAAAATTTAGGAGAGTGAAACATCATGTTAATATGCCCTTGACTGCATTCATATATTTCTAAATGTTCATTACATTCAATTTTTTTTTATCATTTTATGCTTATTATAGAAATGTGGGTCTAGAGGTGTGTGTTTCTACCTAGCGGAAGCCGTCAGGGTGAATGTTGTAAGGAGCAGTGCAGGGAAGATGGACTTCTACAAGTGGCCACCCAATTGTGAATTTCCACAAGGTTTGATCGTTTAGTGAATCTAGCGTAAAGTCATTGGGAATATGCACAAATTTGTGATGGAGGCACTTAGAACTATTTTGCTTTATTAGATTAGCCTTTAAGGCTCCTGTAGATATCTATGATGCAGAAGTCGTAGGGTGGGGGGCCACCTTAGTTTATTCGTTAAAGTGCATCCTTGAGGACACGACGACCAACAGGTACAGTTCTTCATGGTGGAACCCACAATTATGTTTTCCTTAGTCAATTTTAGTTTAGAGTCTTTTCAGTACACGTCGAGGAAATCCATGCTTGGAGGCTCCGCTTTGAAATTTTATCATTTTTCATGTTGTGGAAATGGGGTACGTAGAAGCCATGAGGTGGGTTCCTATTCGGTTTTTTCTGCCAGATAGCTACTTGAAGTAGGCAACATTCCATGGATGGAAGTCCACACAAGTGGACCCACCGTAACATTTTGACTTGTATTTTTTTCCAATTATGTGCTTTATTATAGAGGGCAATGTTGATGAGTGCAAGGTCCGTGTGGTGGGAAGGCAGTATGTTTTTTATGCTAAGTAACGGTCAAGGCATGGTGACCTTCTGCAAGCAATGGTCCATGAAGGAAAACTTGCAATGGTGTTTTTACTTGAGGTTTTCATCACTTGGCTCAAAGTTTCACTTTCGGTAAGAAACGAATACAAGACCTGCAAGGTAGAAGGATGTGAGGGATTTTCCATTAGCAATGGCTGAGGAGACGTGGATTTTTGCATGCGGGGAACTGCAAGAGTGTGCCCACAAAGGCTCCAACCTTGAATATTTTCAACATCAACATTGGTGTGCGGGAAACATGAGGTGGAAGGCTATGTTAGGTTGGCTACTAGGAATTTCAATGATGAGGTCACTATTCACCTCCAAAAATTTGCACA
The DNA here is from genome assembly GCA_007115665.2 of Sequoiadendron giganteum. Taxonomy (NCBI): domain Eukaryota; kingdom Viridiplantae; phylum Streptophyta; class Pinopsida; order Cupressales; family Cupressaceae; genus Sequoiadendron; species Sequoiadendron giganteum. Next base: position 324,621,889 of record CM021103.1, read on the forward strand.
GTAGTCCTAGCTAAGTCCTAAGGTTTTATTAATTTGGTGATACATTTGGTTTAAAGCCATGATGGGGGCGAAATCCACAAGGTGAGGATCGGTGTGGAGTTGGCCATTAGTCATGGCCATGGGGAAGTGGATTCCTATAGGAAGGACCTCACAAACCTTCTAACATTTACCAGTCATTTTTCGCTCGGTGAGTTGATGGGTGAGGCTTGTTATTATTCTAGTCACCTTAAATGGTACTTTATGAACTGGCTTGCTTAATCAAAAACCTATGAATGGTTTTGTGCATCTTAAGCTTAACCCAACTCTATGTCGAGCTAGGTTTTAAACTGTTAGCTACTTAAAACCCTAGACATGCACCCCTCGAATGAATTTAACTGCACATAAATGAGTGAAAGCACAAATGAATACATGTCAGTCATGTGATTGAAGGAAGCAACTTTAACTTGGATTTCTAAATTCTTCTTGCGCACGTGGTTGCTCCTCTTGTTGTTTAAATTTTAAGAACTTGGGGTGAAAATGATAGCTCAGTGAAGGCATATTTATAGGCAAACCCCCTAATAATGCTGGTATTAATTGCAGGTACATCAGGGGTGCAGTATGTAAGGATGTAGAAACATGATGAGTGAAGGATGCCTAGCCAAAGTCTAAGTGGAGGACAAGGATGTTGAAACTGTATGTGGGAGGAACGATGTAGGGAACAAAAAAGTAGAGATGGATATCTGCAAAGGGAAACCTGCCACTGCGAACCCGTAGACGACGAAGGATGGAATGACTTCTGATGGATGGAAACCCGTAAGTTAATTTATGCAAAATGTTGAAACCTCAAAAAACTTGGGTGAATGGGTTTGGCCAAGATGGATTAGAAAATTTTAAGGCATGTGGCCATTTTATCCTCAAAATAAGGGCACAAAAAATTGAGGCAAAGGCTAACCAACATGGTGAAGGCAAAACAAAAAGAAGGGGTCCCTAGTCTGAACAGGGCATGTGTGCAATAGGCACAATAGGTACCTGCAATGTCTGAAAAACTCAAACACAAAAAAGTTAGCTAGGGGCATGGGTCCCACTAAGCATGCAAAAATGTAACATGGTTAGGTAATATGATCAAATGCAATTGAAATTAACTAAGAAAAATAAGTGATTAACCACATTAAATTGCATTTAATGATATTATTCATAATTACCAAATAAGATTCAATTAAGGCATGAAATATCAAAGTAATCAATTGAAAACCTAATTAGCAAATACAAACCTCAATCCCATTGGAGGATTAGTGTCAAAATTGATATGGAGTGCTTAGCTTCAAGCCTAATCCATGGTTGACGGTGCAAAAGTTTCAAAGGTTGATGATAATGGTGATTCATAAATGTAATTGGCTTAAGGATGAGTATGAAAATTGTTGTGGCATTTTCCCCAAGAGAAGAGAAACTTATGAAATAACCCTTTAAAAATTAAAAAGGGAGATAAAAATTAAAGGATATTATGATCCTTTGGTAAAAAGAGATAGCTATAAAGAATATGTATACATTCCTTTTAAAAAGGGAGAAGAATAATTATTTATTTAAATAATTATTAGAGGCAACCTTTGTGAAAGGGTGTGATGGTTTGGAAACCACCTCTTAAGACTTATATAAATGATTTGTGTGAGGAATGGAAAACATTCAAGCATGGAGAACATTCAAGGAAGAAGGAAGTGGTTGGTGAGTTATGGACAAGATGGAGATGGGGGCACATCTTATGTGTGTGTCCAACTTGGGGTACAAAGGTGCACTCAGGATAGTCCTAGCTAGGGCTTTGGTATTTCATGGTGTTGAGCATTGTTCCAGTGGAACCAACACTCATGTAGAGCGGTTAAATCCGCTTATTTCTCCTAGACTACTCCATAGAAAGAGTCGATACCACTAACATATCCCTAGCGTGAGAGTGACTTTTCCAAGTGTTATTATTAAAATAAGGATTAAAACCATTGATTCTAAATTATAATGAAAATAGTATATATATGATTTTGGTGTTAATTTATATGAATTATATGGATGTGTATTCAATTTATCATGTTAACTATCTATTTTGGAATTTCTTAATAAACTATCACATATTACCTTTTGCATTAGTTATTCACATCCATTTTAATAATATTTTAGCTTTTAAGTTATCTTTGTTCTAATATTTAATCCACTAAATCTGCTACTAACACTTAAATAAATTTGGAGAAAAAGTGGCATTACATTTGATATTATGATTGTAAGGAGATCCAACCAATTATCATTGGTTCATACACGAGCATAATATCTCATAAATAAGCCTAGTTAGTTATAGAAGATTGACTGCCACTTAGCCTTAACTCTTAGTTATTCATCGAACTTTTTATAGTCTTTGGACACATCAATGATGCTTTTATGGACCAACATCAATTTATATAATGAAAATAATTTCAATTTTTCATGGTTAATATTCTACATTTTCTACCTTTTACCATATATCTATTGAGGTGACATAGAGGTCCAAGAAGATCCTATTAGTAAGGTATCTTTATTTGTTTTTCTTTTTCTTTTTCTTGGAGATGTTTCATGGACCAAAGGGTTATTGAGTATGGTTTACCATAATTAATAGAATAATCATGTTTAATAGAGATAATTTTTAAGAATATTTTGAAAACTTGAAAACCAATTTATAATAAGAATATTTTGAAAACTTGAAAAACAATTTATAAACATGATCATCTCAAATGAATAAGCACAAAAGATTATGCAAGATATAAAATTTAATAAACTAGAGGTCTAAATGTCAAAGCATTCATGCAATACCTTAACTTACTCATCAAATTCCTCTTACGATTAAAAAAATAATTATAAATTATAGTACTTTAAAATATTCATGGAATTTTAGGAAATGTAGAAATATGTCATAAAAAATAGATGGCTTTAACATTCTTTGGTTTGTTTGAGATGTAGAAAATCAGAATGGGCTATATACTTTTATAGGCCTAGATCAGTTGATCTTCACTATGTTAGCCAAAAGGAAATGCTAATACTCTTTGATTGTACACTACAAAATGAGAACCTTAATGCATAAAGTGACCCTACCAAACATTTGATAAAGTGTATCAATAAATATTTATTCAAAATAAGAAAACATGGATTCACATGCAATAGTTGAATCAATACAAGCTACCGAAGGAAGTGTGACTGAGTTAGTATGTAAGGTGATTTAATTTCCATAGATAGGGACATCGTCTAGTTTCATGGATCAATGTATAAATTTATATTCCAAAATTTTAAATAATGCTTATCAGAGTAGCACAATGGAAGCGTGGTAGGCTCATAACCTATAGATCCTAGGATCATTTTTTTCTTAAAATAGATAAAATATTGAGCTATTACAATACATTGGGTAAAATTATACAATAATTTACAAGATAAAATTTTTCTCTTAGCCTTAGACATGGGGACGTGTCAAATCTTATAGGGGAGGGACTATCTCTTCCAACATTTTGTATGATATGCAAGTAGGTTATGTGATGTTTAAATCTTTCACATGTTTCTTTTATAAATAATTTTAGTGAATTTTCCTATGTTGTCAAACTTATAAGAAAATCATAGGGTTGTTGAAGATTCATTAAATAATTTTTTAGAACTTTGGATCAAACCAAATTTAGAAAACAACCATACTTGAATTACACATCCTAGATACATGGATATACAAATTATATCCTTGACAAAATCTAACAAATGTCACATAGATGGTATTAGCCATTTCTAATTTTTGAATCTAATTACCGACGATTATTTGAAAAAGTGATATATAATATGACTAGATTAGGTGTTACAAGCACTCTTGAATATTGATAGAAATACTATAATTTTCAATATTTGATTCTAAATTTGCGCCAAAGTTTGCTTGAGTTACCTTGTGAAATGATATTTTAAGGGTAATTATGTACTAGTCTCCACTTAATTTTATTTGGTATAGGAAAATAAATATTGGACCTAGTATTTTTATGAAGTACCTTGTAGGTAGTCATAAACTATTGATGTTTTCTTTTTCTTAAGGTGCTTAATGATTTTTATTTTTCTTCTATTATACTTTGTTATTGGACTTGATCAACCCAATAACCTTGTACAGTTGTCGTATTATATAGGACTAAGATTTTATTTGTACATTGACTTTGATATATGAAAAGAGGATATTCATGTAGTCTGGAATGCATGAATATCATGTTGGAATGTATGTTAAAGTTATAGGTTATACATTTATAAATTATGAGTGGCCACCTAGTATTGGATATGCATAGTAATTATTGTGCGATCATACTTTGAAGGAGTTATATGAGTGGGTAAAATGGTAAAGTTGAAGGATAGGAGGTTAAACACAAATTAGATTTGTATTTCAATTATAAATACATGATAAATTTCATAAGACATCTATATAGTTGTCATCACAATTTTGATTGGGGAAAATTATTCTTCTTGTGGGTTTGAAGTAAATTTAAAAATGATGATTTATAAATTAAAAGGATCAAATAATGTAGATAAAGTAAGTATTATGAAAAATACAATTATTCAATGTTAGCATTGTTATCTTCAAAATTGTGCCCCTATTAAGTTGTAGAACTTACCACTTTGGTGTCACATTCGAACATTCCTAGGCCTATGGGTTGCCTAAACTTGGAATGGACCTCCAGAGAAGGTTGGATCCTAAGGTACTCACCTAAACTACTCTAATGACTTGCAGAGGAAAGGGTAAAAGAAATAACATAAACTAGAATTGAAAAATATTAAGGTGATGCACCAGAAAACTAACTAAGAAACATGTAACACATCTTGCACACATAGTTTCAATCAATGAAAAAAATTTACATACACAACTCAATTATATATGTTTCTTGCATAAATATTTCATAAGAAGGTTTTAATGCTTATACTTCTAGAAGGAAAGACACTTTTCACAACTAGAAAATATATGCATTTCAACACAACCTGCAACATGCAACATATATATCGTTATGCAAAAGGTGCTACAATGAGACATAACCACAAGAAATTAGATAATTTCACAAGTAGTTGCATCAATCAAACAAATGCACACAATTAAAGAAAAAATTGAGAAGATAAAATGCTTATCTTCATTAATCTCCAAGGTATAAATTGGTATACATGTCAAAATGTGTTACAAAATATACAGTCTTCTTCTCCCAAGGATTTCAAAAGTAATAAAGTACACCAAAGAGCATAATCAGAAGTACTTCAAAAAATGAAAGTTGAAGTTACTGTAAGCTCTCCTAAATAGTTGCACCAAAATAGGAACAAGAAACCCTATTGGTCGTGTACAACCAAAAAGCCTAAAATATAGCCCCTAAACTCCCTCCAAAATGACTCCAAAGTGGAGAAAAGGTCAAACAATGACCTTACCCACCATATAAGCATCCAAAAATACTCATAGATGCTCTCCAAGTGCTTCGAATTGGTCAAAACAACTTCCTATATTCTTGGCACATGTCTAACCTTTCCAACTTCCCCTATATGCTTGGCACCTAGTCATAAATCCCAATTACATCTCATTGACCATATCTTAAAGACACATGCTAACGTAACCTTTATCTTTACTTTACATATAACATTAACTAAGTGATTTATAACATCACCTAAATAATGTTTACATCTTTCAAATTTGTTTCAAATCTACAAAAATAAAGGTCTTGGCCATAATTTAGAAAAAAACAAAACACAAGTCTTAAAGGGGTCACTTGGCATATATAATGCAAAAGGAAAAATTTAATTGCAAAAGTTTAAAAATAAAGAAAAAAATTCCTTTTTTGTGTCAGAATACATTTAGGGTTATGAAACCCTTACACCATAATCAGCAAAACACTTCACTTTGCATTTCATTTGCATTTGCAACCTTCTGGAGACTTTGAGTTGTCATAGAGGGTTTCACCTGGAGTTTTTATGGAGGTTCTGGAGGGTTTTCTTGCAAGATCAAGTTGGAAAATTGCGTGGTATGCTCCATTTTCTGTATGCATAATGTTGTTTTGTTCATTGCTATGAATACAAATGCTTGTTCTGAGCTCATTATGCAAAAAAGATAGACATATTTATCTTTCCCATGCATTTCCATGGGAATTTCTTTGTTTCATGACTTATATAGGAGATTTATTTTATGTACATTTTTTTGTATGCTCGGCCTCTGTAGTTTCAAACTTCTCAAACAAAACTCAAGGATTCTCTATAGCTTTGAACAAAAAATGATAAGAGCTTTTAGATCTTTGTGTTTTTCTCTCATTACCTCTAAAAAATACGGGGTTTCTTTTTGCTTTGCAGGCCGAGTATATTGATGCAAAAAGGATAAATGCATTTTTTTCCTATTGTATTTCTTGAATAAAATGCAGCCTCTATTTATTTCCTAAAGAAAAATCTCAAAACGCTTCAATTTTTGTACTTTTCTTGGGAAAACTTCATGGGATTTCATTGTATACTTCATGGATGTTGCTTTACTCATCCATGTGACTCCACTGCATGAAATCATTGTGAACAAACATGGGACTATTGTTGCTCGTTGCTGTGATTTCTTGCAACTATAGGGCCTTTGGTTGCAACATGACTATAATGATGATCAAGTCTCATGGACTTGATAGATCTGCAACCTATACACTTGCATTACTTTTGTCCAAATCTAAACCATGTTTTTCTCTGTGAAATTATACAAATAGATGGTTCTTATACCATGGCATCCCCTTAAAAAGGCATCCAATCATGAATACTTTTTCCACCATGACTGTCATCTTTTGACTAATGACTTGACATTCAAAGATAATTGTTTTCTTTAACTGTTTTTTGTCCTTTGATGCAAGTAATGGTTGTCACTGTCATGCGATGGAATGCACTATGTACTGACTCATGAAGTCTTCTTGTTTAAGTGTATCCTTCCATTGCAGGCTACCTTTTGAATAGTCTTTATATGATATCAAGTATTCATCTTCAAGACATTGATTGATTTTTATACTCCAATTGAGTAACTATGTGTCATATATGCACTACCATAAGTGATGTGTTCTTTCTCTATTGATGTAAAGTGAGAAGTATTACACTATTACCCCTCTTAAAACATAAGAGGGAAACATGCTAGGCTCAACCCTTGTGGGAGTCCATTTCACTCCACATGCTATAATATCAAATAAAAATACTCCAGCAATGAAAATTTCACCTATACCTACATAGTGAACAAACATGTTAGATAAAAGCAGTGAAACTCAGAATATGGATATTAATGATAATCATCCACTCTTTCTTTGATCTCTGTGATACTACAAAACTCATTTCAATGCCTTATGAGAATAGGCTATATATTTTTTGAAGTGGAATATGTAGATATTATGATTCCCAAGCTCTAACACAAACACTCTCATCTTATGCAGACATTTCTAGAGCAATGGAGCAACCTTCTAGAGGACTCAGTAGCACTCAAGAGGTGAAACAAAGATGCAACCATTCAACCTTGGGATTCATCATTCAAGCAATGGTGGATCCCTACTCTTTCCATATGCTCTTTCCTTTATGTATCTTCAAATGTATAGTTTATTTTTGTATTGCATTGAAAGAGTTAATCCCACGGCTTGTGTGGGACACCATACATTTATAATTATCAATGAAAACAGAAATTATGCAAATACTTTTCGCAATCTTTCTCTGGTGTACATTTGCATAATAAAATTCAATAAATTTGATAATTCTTTGTGCATATGAATGGAAAAGAGTAGAATTCAATGTGTACCTTTTATCTTTGTTTTGCAAACACTATCTCAACTCTACCTGATTGAGATGGAAGCTAAATTAGGTAACATTTTTGGTGACATCTGCTAAATTTTTGCCTATTAAAAATCCTGACCAATTTCTTGAAGCTATTGATTGGGCATAGAGTCAAATATAGAAACCTGAAAAGACTTGAAAAATAGTCTTGTACATTGTTGTAACTCATCAAAATAGTGTAACACCTCAAAAACTTATTCCAACTACCAAAACTCAGAAAAAACTAACTGTGCAAAACAATACTTAGAGGAATGAAAAATGCACCTAGAAACTAATGTGCAACAAAACTTATTGAAATAGAACTCTTAAAATAACAAGTACCAAGGTAATCATACCTCAAAATAGATTTTGAGGTGTATCCCATTAACTGGGATAGGCGGTAACTAACCATCCATTTTTTATAATTGGAAATCATTGTGTTGTTTGCACTCTACAATGATGAACGAGCTGCTGGATGTTGTGGTTGAGTTGCTGATATGCGGTTGTCATTGATGCCAACACTATTAGCATAAATGTCTTTAATACTATATATGTCGAGGATATTGAGAAAATTGTAATAAAATATGTTACAGGTTGTTTGTGAAGCAATGAAGATCAGTATGATGGAAAGTTTAGTATGTTGATGGTGAGAAGTTATGGATTAAATGGTTTGTTTTAAAGCCTATCTAGTTTACTCAATGAAATTTTTAGAGGTGCACATGAAGATTTGAGCAAGCTATGAGTTTTTGTATTCCGACAGTTATTTTGTTACTGTAAATGGTTTTCATGGAAGAAGATAATGTGATTCTACTAATTTGAGTTTTTGTGTATCTTACTATGGTGTTCATGGACATTTCTAGATCATGCTCTATCTATGTTGCATGTTTGCATTGATCATTGTGCTCATGATCTGATATTTTCTCTTGCGTGTTCATGTTTTTCATGTTCATGTCAGACAAACTGATTGAAGTGTGTTGTGGATCTTCAAGGAAGAATCTTTGAAGGTTTTTATTGTTTGAGGACATTGTTTTGGGTCTCTACTATGTTGTGGCCGACCATGGTTGATGCGCATATATAATATTTATTGTTTTGGGTCCACAATTTGTACATTCTATTATTATGTTGAAGCCGACATATAGCGATGTAATTTCTTGTTGTGGATATATATAAGTGATTGTTTATTCATTTCAAAAGTGTGTGTGATGTGAAGTGTGTGTGTTATGTGAAAAAAGGTTCAGATCATTCGAAATTAGAGAAGAGTGTGAAGAAGAGTGAAGAAGAGTGAAGAAGTGTTCCTGTGCTTAACCGAAACTGTACTCGGGCATTAGCAGATGCTACTTTCTTAGTTCAAATTCTTCAGATGGATTTAATTTGAATGTTTTTTGTAAGAAAGTGAGTCTTCCTTTGAGCAGTGATCTCTAGGAAGTGTGCCTGAATGCATGTGGATTCCTCATTTATTCTTCTTATACTTTTAACAAGTTATAACTTGTGGATTAACGTCCACCATGGTTTTTTCCCCTAACCGATTTTCCACACAAAAAATGTTGGTGTTATGTGTAATTCTAATGTGTTGTTGATTCATGCTTTCACTATCATTAATCATATCTAAGAATAAAGGTTAATATGTTTAATAATTCTGAAATTCTATGACAACTAATTCACCCCCCCTCTCATTTGTCTTCCCTTGTGTTTCCAACACGAGCCACTCCACATACTATCAAACTTAGTGTGTTTTCTAGACCTTCTCTTTAGCTCATCCGACTTAAGCATAATATCCCCTTATTTAAACACCCTTGGTTTTTCTTTCTTGTCAAAAACTCTCTTCACCTAGAGTTGATGAAACTTCATTGTTTTCATGGATTTATCTCTTGCTTCCTCTAGCTCCATGAGTTGTGCATATTTGAATACCATTGGGTCTTCCTCTTCAAACATTTCAAGCTGGATACCGATATCCAGAGATGGAATCTCAATAGACAAGTGTAGCCTTGACTCCTTTCCATATAACAACATATAAAGGGAGTTTCCAATGGACCTCTTTGGAGTTATTCTATCTTCCCACAAGGAATATTTCAACTTGTTGTGCCAAGTTATTTGATTATCCTCCATTATTCTCTTGATAATTTTGATCAGGTTCTTATTTGTTGATTCTTCCAAACCATTACCTTGAGGGTAATAGTTTGATGATGTATTCAAATGAACACCATTTCTGACAGCCCAATCACTCACTCTCATTCCAACAAAAGATAAGGCATTATCAGAAATGATTGACTCAGGCACACCAAATTTGGTTATCAAATCATCATAAAAATTCAAAACAAAATGTTCATTATCTTCTTGTAAAGCCACAACCTCAGTCCATCTGGTAAAATAATCAGTTGTAGTGAGGACCCATCTATGACCTGCACTAGAAGGTGGGTTAATAGGTCCTATAAAAATCAATGCCCCACCTCATAAAAGGTTGTTCCACTTGTATAAGCTACAAAGGCAAAGCTAGCAGCCTTTCTTTGCCTACAAACATGGCACACTTAACACATTTCTTTGCCCAAGCATGGGCATATTTGAAAAGACTTGGCTAATAGTAGCCAACCCTCATGATCTTCCAAGTTGTGGTACTTGGAGAGAAATTTCCACCAGCTGTACCATCATGGAACGCATGAAGTATTTTATCAATCTGATTTGTATCAATGCAGCTTATTAGCACTCCATTATGATCCTTTCTAAATAGTATACCATTGACAAGAACATAAGGAATTGAATGTAACCTGAAGTACCTCCTTTTTTATTTATCCATACCATGAGGACACTCATCGGTCTATAGAAAATGAACCATCTCTTTCATCCAACTTGTGCCCAATGCAAGTGCAACAATCTGAGGTTCATCATTGGTGACAAAAACAACCTCCTTCTTTGTTTCTTGCTCATTTTTTGACCTAGTAGCTAGCTTCTCACACAACCCTTTACCCCTAACCAGCTTTGTGATGTTGATTTCTATGTCATACTCCATGAATTTTGTGATCCAACCTACTCTCTTCTCATTCAGATCTTTTCTCAGAAGAAATTCCTTATCACTAGGATGAGAAACCATTAGATGAACTTTGTTATTAGAAATTAAATGCCTAATTTTCTTCAAAATCCTAATAACAACAAGTACATGTTTCTCCACAAAAGCATATCTTTGCTCATATTCTTCCAAACCTTGACTGAAAAAAGAAATAGGTTGTTCCAACATTGTTGAAATGGTATATATGCTACTAAAAGCATAAAGAATAAAATCCCTTGCAAAGTTAAGATTTACCAAAGAGGGATTTGTTGTTAATGCCTCCTTGATTGCTTCAAAACTATGTTTTCCCTCTTTGGTCTAACTAAAACATGCATTCTTTTTCAACATAGCAGCTAGTGGTTTCAAAATATTTGCTACATCTCGTATAAACCTTCTCAAAAAATAAATTTTTTCGAGGAATATTTGTAACCCCTTCTTATGGCTAGGTAAAGGAAAGGCTAAGATAGAACTTACTCTCTCTAGATCAATGGTAATCCCCTTTTTTGACACTACATGTCCAAGAAGCTTGCCTTCATGGACAAAAAAGATACATATTTTGGGGTTGAGGGATATGCCATATTCCCTACATCTCTCAAACATTTGTTTCAAATGGGAAAGATGCTCATCTGCATTCTTAGAAAAAAAATGGTTATATCATCAAGTTAAATGAGCACTAGTTTATAAATTAGACATTGAAATGTCATGTCCATTTCCCTCTAAAAGGTGGCACTAGCATTGGATAGGCCAAATGACATTATTTTATAGGCCATTATCCCCAATTTTATGGTAAATGTTTTTTTGTGTTGATCCTCTTCCTTTACTAATACCTAGTTATAACCAGAATATCCATCAAGCAAAGAAAATCTATTTGAACCAACAACTACTTGAAGGATTTGTTCCATAGAGGGTAGTTGGTAGTGATCTTTTTATGAGGCTCTATTGAGGTCTCTAAAATCTACACATAGCCTAATCTCTCCATTTTTTTTTTCTAACCGAGACAAGGTTAGAGACCCATGATGTATGCTTGATTGGGAAAATGATGCCTCCCTCAATCGGCTTAGTCAACTCTTTTATCATAAGAGGCTCAAGTTTGGGATTTAAAGGCCTCTATTTTTTCCTAACTAGATTTTCATTTGACTCAAGCTCTATCATATGTTGGGAAATTTCATGATCAAAACCTTTTAAATCAAAATACTCTCATGCAAAGAAATCATGACATTCTTGAAAAAGTGCAATAAAGGCTTGTTTATCTTCATGGGAACAGATCTTACCAATTTGAAGGAGCTTACATTTAAATATTTCAAGCTCTTCATAATGCTCCTCTTTGATATGTATGCTATTTTTCCCTTTCTTAAGCTAATCATCAATGTTGAAAATGGATTCCAAGGTGACCAAACCCCTGGGTAATTATTTTTTCCTTAGCTATATAATCTGGTCATCATACTGATAGTTGAGTTTCCCTTGATTCACCATTGAAAATTCATCTTATTCAAGCAAAAAACTAAGTACCTTCTCATCACTCTCAAAAAAATTCCAACGAATATTGTTGTCAAGAATAGATGGCCTTACAACAAATTTAACATACTGTTGCACTTTATCTTTCTTAATATCATTAGGAATATCAAACTAAGCACCTATAGAAGCTACTTTATTAGCATGCTTGTTTTAATTCCTAGGTACAAAAATCAAATTGAAGGAATAAAACTCCCATATCATGTCCCATACCCTATGCTTGTAAGACTTAATCACATAATTTTAAGTCACATGCAAACCTCTTACCTGATTTACTATCAAATCACTATCCCCAAATACTTGTAGGTAGCTAATCTTCCTTTTCCTTACCTGTTCCAAACCCTGAATCAAACCTTCATATTTAGTAATATTATTAGTATAGGAAAATGAAAAACAAAAACTTGAATAGTACTTTTCACCTTGTGGGGATACAAGCATAGCACCCCCACCAACTCCATTTCTTCTTCTTGAACCATCAAAGAAAATTTTCCACACCTCATTCTGATGTTGCTCAAGTTGTTGGTCAACCTTATTTTCAAGGTTTGGAATAATAGGATCTGGCTCATTCTTGTATACACCTAGGCCTTTGTCCTCAATTTTTTTACTTGGTTCATCGTCTACATTTTCTACTGCCCAATCATTCAAAAGGATATCTAGGATATCCTTAGTTTGAGTACTTGGTTCCTAAGCAGTAGCATGTTCATGACTATCAAAAGCAACACAGTTGGCATTTATGGAACTTGGTACATAGGGCTCTATATGATCCTTGGCTATTGATTCAGACTTAATGGTTACTTTTGTCCCATACCCAGTCCTAAACAACATATGGGACCAATCTAAGGATAAATAACCACCTATTTTAGTAGTAAAATCTCTTGATAAATAAAGGGAAAAATAAAGTGGAAAGTTAATAAAAAAAATGTCTTGTGGAATTGAAAATTTGGGGCATGTGTGTAAAGTAAGACTCAAATATTTAATGACCCCTACATTGTTGATAGTTGTGGCATCAAGATGGAATACACCCTTTTCAAGAGGTTGGTATTTCAATTCTAACCTCTCAGCAATCTGTTTGGACAGAATAGAACTACTAGCCCCTAAATCAATCATACAATTATGAACCAATTTATCCCCTATGATCAAAGATGCGTAAAAGGGTGGAGGTTTGACTTCTTTACCTGAATTACCACTGCTATTTTGAGGTGAGTTAGTAAAAAAATCTTTAACTTGACCAAATGGAATCTCACTTGAAACATTCAAATCTAATAATGCAAATTGCAATAAATATTTATGTCTTGGGATAGACAAAGAATCCCACATAGACATAGTGACATTCACTTTCTTCATGTGCTCAATAATGTTAAAAGGTGTAGTGTTTACCTTTTGGTGGATCCTTACAACAAAAAGGTCTGCTTCTAAGTGTGCTAATTGGGGTTGGTTCCTAGGCTAATCTTTGGTAATACCTTTTGTATTTATTTGCAATAAATGTGGCACTTCAGAGGTAGATGGACCAACAACCTCTTTTGAAGCTCTAGGATCTTGATTAGACTCCTTATTGATTGTCCAATCTCAAAAGCTCTCCTCTTGGCTCTTGTATTAGCTTCTATTGGAAAATCATCCTAATTGACTACACCAAATTCCTCTCCTTGCCAATTTAGGAGAGTAGTATCACTTGGAGGTAGTGCCTGTTGTTGTGGAGATTCAACATTATGTACATTAGGATGCACAATTGACACATTCTGCACCATCAAATCTTGATTAATCACCCCATTTGAGAAAGCATCTTGATTATGGGGTTGATTGCAAGGGAAGCACCACTCATACTCATGTGCAAGGTTATTTTGAACAGGGACTAACTCCTTCGCTGAACTGAGTGGAGTTGGGTTGTATGTTTAAAAGGGCCTTTGGTTAAGGTTTTTCATTGCACCTTGGCTATTTTCCTGATATGGTTGTCTATTGGCTTGATAAGGCTAGTTTTGTGCTTGGTTTTGAGGTTGGTATGGCTTAAAACTTTGAAACTGTTACTTCTTAATATTTACCAACTCATTTCCAAATGACTTAAGTAACCCCTTTATCTCTTACAACTCAAGAGATTGGGTTGGGGAAGTTTTTTCTAGACTATCAATAGTTGGTAAAGCAAGAATAGAGGGTAAAGGAGCCAGAGGTGGTATTTGTAAAGTCATGGAAGGCTTAATTTTTGGGAATATGGGCATAGGTTGTCTAGGTGCTATCTTACCTGCTTGGATAAGACTATTTTCAGCCCTCACTATAATATCAAATATAGTTGGTAGAGAAGTACCTCCCATGGATTGCATCATAACAAAAATATCACTATTAAGAGTCTTCAAATAATAAATAAATGCATATTCAGGAGAAGGTCTTACCATGACTAGAATTCTATTTCATGTCTTCTGAGATAAAAGTTTAAGTTTGTCATTTTCTCCTGAAGATCTCTCTTGATTGTAGTAATTTGTTCAACTAGTGACAAGTGATCAAACTTGTCTTCAAACTGCTTATTCAATGCATCTCCCAATTGATCCCAATTTTCAATTTAACTAACTACCAAACCTCTAAACCACTGAAGAGATTTCCCTTTTACTGAAGCAATTAACAGACTAACTACAACATTTTACTCAGTGATTTGATGAACTCCACATAGCGAGGCCACATCCCTAATATGTTCAATGGGAGTAGTTTGATCTTCTCTTATGAAAGAAGGAAAAACCTTCAACATAGCCATAGGAATATCATCATGTTGTTGCAAGTTGAGTGAATTTCCTACATTGAAGGGCATAAAAGGTTGATTTCTTGTCGTTGGATTAGCCTGAACTGGTTTAACAAGCACAAAAATTAAAGGTACTAATACATTAGTTACTACTAGTCTGAAACAAGGAGGTATTGATTGAACTCTTTTTGATGAAACAAGAGTTATTTTTTCTATTCTCCCACTTCTCTTAGGTGGTGACAACTTCAAGTACTCAAAATGAATGACACTTCCTCTTGTATGTATCTTTCTCATAAGTTGTTCTACATAGGCTTTTGCTAAACTAGAGCTTCAGAGTCATCGGATATGCTAATTTAACCTCTCAAAGGTCTGAAAATTATTGGTTGCATATCAAAACTAGTAATAAACATGCATTTTCTTGAACTATCTTGATTTGACAGTCCCATCGGGTGTGCCAAAAATTGTTATCTCCAAAATTGTGCCCTTGCTAAGTTGTAGAACTTAGCACTTTGGTGTAACATTGGAACATTCCTAGGCCTCTGGGTTTCCTAAACTTGGAATGGACCTCTAGAGAAGGTTGGCTCATAAGGTACTCACCTAAACTACTCTAATGACTTGCAAAGGAAAGGGTAAAAGGAATAACATAAACTAGAACTAAAAAAACTTAAGGTGATGCACCAAAACACTAACTAAGAAACATGTAGCACAACTTGCACACACAATTTCAATCGATGACAAAACTTGACATGCACAACTCAATTATATATGTTTCTTGCATAAATATTTGATAGGAAGGTTTTAATGCTTATAATTCTAGAAGGAAGGACACTTTTCACAACTAGAAAACATATGCATTTAAACACAACCTGCAACATACATATCATTCTGCAAAAGGTGCTACAATGAGACATAACCACAAGGAATTAGATAATTTCATAAGTAGTTGAATCAATCAAACAAATGCACACAATTAAACAAAAAATTGAGAAGGTAAAATGCTTATCTTCATTGATCTCCAAGGTGTAAACTGGTATACATTTCAAAATGGGTTACAAAATACATAGTCTTCTTCTCCCAAGGACTTTGAAAGTCACAAAGTACATCAAAGAGCATAATTAGAACTAAATTCAAAAAATGAAAGTTGAAGTTACTATAAGCTCTCCCAAACAGCTGCACCGAAATAGGATCAAGAAACCCTCTTGGTCATATACAACCAAAAAGCCTAAAAAATAGCCCCTAAACTCCCTCCAAAATGACTCCAAAGTGGAGAAAAGGTCAAACAATGAACTCACCCACCATAAAAGCATCCAAAACTGCTCCTAGATGCTCTCCAAGTGCTTCAAATTGGTCAAAATAGCCTCCTATATTCTTGGCACATGTTATCTAACCTTTCCAACTTCCCCTATATGCTTGGCACCTAGTCATAAAGCCCAATTACATTTCATTGACCATATCTTGAAGACACATGCAAATGTAACCTTTTTCTTTGCTTTACATATAACATTAACTAAGTGATTTATAACAACATCACCTAAATAATGTTTACATCTTTCAAATTGGTTTCAAATCTTCAAAAATAAAGGTCTCAACCATGTTTTGGAAAACAAAACAAAACACAAATCTTAAAGGGGTCACTTGGAATATATAATGCAAAGGGAAAAAATTCATTGAAAAAGTTTAAAAATAAAGCAAAAAATGCCTTTGTTGTGTCAGCATAGATTTAGGGCTATGAAACCCTAACACCAAAACCAGAAAAACACTTCACTTTGCATTTCATTTGCATTCGCAACCTTTTGGAGAATTTGATCCCTCATAGAGGGTTTCACCTAGAGTTTTTATGGAGGATCTGGAGGGTTTTCTTGCAAGATCAAGCTAGAAAATTGTGCGGTATGCTCTATTTTTTGTATGCATAACGTTGTTTCTTTCATTTCTATGAATAAAAATTCTTGTTTTGAGCTCATTATACAAAAATGATAGACATATTTATCTTTTCCATGCATTTCCATGGGTATTTGTTTGTTTCACGACTTATACAGGGGATTTATTTTCTATACATTTTTTTGTATGCTTGGCCTCTGTAGTTTCAAAGTTCTCAAACAAAACTCAGGGATTCTTTGTAGCTTTGAACAAAAAATGACAAGAGCTTTTAGATCTCTGTGTTTTTCTCCCAATACCTCTAAAAAATATTGGGTTTCCTTTCACTTTGTAGGCCGAGTATATTGATGCAAAAAGGATAAATGTATTTTTTTCTTATTGTATTTCTTGAATAAAATGCAACCTCTATTTATTTCCTAAAGAAAAAGCTGAAAACGCTTCAATTTCTATACTTCTCTTGGGAAAACTTCATGGTATTTCATTGTATACTCCATGGTTGTTTCTTTATTTGAAAATGTGACTCCACTTCATCAAATCATTGTAAAAAGACTTGGGACTCTTATTGCTCATTGTTGTGATTGCTTGCAGCTACAAGGCCTTTGGTTGCAACATGACTGTAATGATGATCAAGTCTCATGGACTTTCTAGATCTGCAACCTATACACTTGCATTAATTTTGTCCAAATTTGCACCATGTTTTTCTATATGACATTATACAAATAGATGCTTCTTAAAAAAATTCATGCCCTTAAAAAGGCATCCAATCATGAATAATTTTGCCACCATGACTATCATCTTTTGACTAATGACTTGACAGTCAAAGATAACTATTTTCTTTAACTATTTTTTGTCCTTTGATGCAAGTAATGGCTACCACTACCATGTGATGGCATGCAATGTGTACTGGCTCATGAAGTCTATTTGTTTAAGTGTATCCTTCAATTGCAGGCTACCTTTTGAATAGTCTTTATATGATAGAAATTCTTCATATTCAAGACATTGATTGATATTTATACTCCAATTGAGCAACTATGTGTCATTTATGATAGTGAACTACTAGCTCACTACCATAAGTGATGTGTTCTTTCTCCATTGATGGAAAGTGAGAATAATTCAACTATTACCCCTCTTAAAAAACAAGAGGGAAACATGTTGGTCTCAACCCTTGTGGTAGCCCATTTCACTCCACATGTTATGATATCAAATGAAAATACTTCAGCAATGAAAATTTCACCTATACCTGCACAATGAACAAACATGTTAGATAAAAATAGTGAAACTCATGATATGATGGATATTGATGATAATCCTTTGCTCTTTGTTTGATATCTGTGATACTACAAACCAATTTCAATGCCTTATAAGAATAGGCTATATATTTGTTGATGTGGTATATGTAGATATTACAAGTCTCGAGCTCTAACACAAACACTCTCATCTTATGAAGGCATTTCTGGAGCAATGGAGCAACCTTCTGGAATAATTAGGAGAACTCAAGAGCTGAAACAAAGATGCATTCATTCAACCTTGGAATTCTTCATTCAGGTAATGACGGATCCCTACTCTTTTCATATGCTCTTTCCTTTATGTATCTACAAATTCATAGTTTATTTTTATATTGCATTGAAAGAGTTAATCCCACAACTTGTGTGGGACACCATACATTTGTAATTATCAATGAAAACACAAATTATGTGAACACTTTTTGCAATCTTTCTCTTGTGTACATTTGCATAATAAAATGCAATCAATTTGATAATTCTTCGTGCATATGAATGGAAAATAGTAGAATTCAATGTGTATTGTTTATATTTGTTTTGCAAACACTATCTCAGCTCTACCTAATTGAGCTGGAAGCTAAATTAGGTAACAAGTATCTTTAATTACTGATCATGTGCTTCTTTGAGTTGTGATGTAGATGCATCTTGTTCTACTGAGGACAATAGTTAATTTATAGGGGGAGAATCGTTATGTAACTTTTTCCCCAAGAGTATAGAAAGTTAGAAACAACCCTTTAAAAATTAAAAAAAAATATATAAAAATAAAGGTTATTATGATCCTTTTGTTAGAGATATTAATAAAGAATGTGTATAAATACAGGTGTGCACACCAATATGTGACACAAAAATGGCTCTTAAGATGCCACTTTTTTTCTAAAATCAACAAATTTTGATGTGCATGAGAAAATGAAGATAGCTATGCTCAAAATTTAAAGATGCAACAAGAACAAGAGTTGAAGTGCTTCGAGTCTACTTTCTAAGATACTAATTTTTTTTAAGAAAAATGAAGATTAAGGGTTTCAAAAAGGGGTGCCCAAAAAAAGTCCTTTTTTTATCAAAAAAATAGCATAGTGTCTGAGGGACCCCCCTTTTTCATTAACCTTTTTTAGAATTTCAAAAATCTGAATGGTGATAAATTAGCTTTACACCATGTAGTTTATCCCCATTCTTTCAACTAATTTTTTTAATGAATATATAATATTTTATGAATTTTTGAAGTGGACACATCCTGAAAAGCTAAAATTTGAGTGTGCTCCCTCTTAATTTTTTTGATAACTAATCAAAAATCATTTTTTTCATCACGTGTAGAATGGAGTCTAGTTTTTAAAAATGTAATTTGTTTCAAGATTCGATTTAACAAGTAAAAATATATCCTAAAACTAGCACATGTTGGGTTTTGACAAAAAATGGAGATAATAACAAGAGATGTTATGGATGAAAACCTTAACATAATCAAAATATGAAAAAAATTATATGGTTATATAAGTAAGTGAGAGCCTAATGTCATCATGGTTTTTTTATAAATTTGCATTGAAAGATGTGTAAACTTGAGGGTTAGCACAACCAAAACTATGTGAAAATTTGGTACCCTCATGAGAAAATCAAGTCTATAAACAACTCAACTAGCAAGCACCAACTTTGGAACTCTCCAAATGGCACATCCCATTTGGCGAGCACCAAATGGGATGTGAAATTTGGAGAGCACCAAATTTGGCACTCGCCAAATCAGTTGCATTGACAAAAAACTAACTTTTCTTTCTGTTTGTGTCTCTCACCACCACTTTGATAACATAGAGTTCATGGTTTATGATCATTGATGGATAGTTGAGGTTTTACCTTTCACTCCCTCTCTACCTCCTTCCATCTTAACCAATACACACCCATTCTCTCTCAACCCTCTCTAGGTCTCTCCTACACTCTCTACCTTATCTTCCATCCTTAGAGTTTAAGGTATAGGGTTGAGGGTTTAATGTATAGGATAACTTTCCCTCTCAGGTCTCATCCTCCCTCTATCCCTCCCACCCAATCTCTCATGTATGTCCCTCCCTCTATCCCTCCCACCCACTCTCTCTCAATTCCCTCCCTCACTTTATCCCTCCCACCCTTTGTGTCTTGGATCTCTCACACCACCTCTCCCTCTCTCAAGTCTCTCCCTCCCACCCTTACTACTCTCACATCCCCTCTCCCTCTCTCAAGTCTCTCCCTCCCACCCTTACTAATCTCACATCTCCTCTCCCTCTCTCAAGTCTCTCCCTCCCACCCTAACTAGACAATTCTCTCTCCCTCGCTCTATCCCTCCCACCCTCTGTATCTTCGATCTCTTGCACCCTCTCTCAAGTCTCTCCCTCCCACCCTAACTAGACAACTCTCTCTCCCTCATAATTTTATCTCTTAGGTCTCTCCCACTCCCTCTCTCTCACCCTCTCAAGTCTCTCTCTCAGGTCTCTCTCTCACAAGTCTCTCCCCCTCTCAAATCTCTCTCTCTTAGGTCTCTCTCTCAGGTGTCTCCCTCTCTCTCTCTCTCTCTCTCTCTCTCAGTCTCACTCACACCTCTAGCTAAGTCTCACTCCCTCACACCCTAGCTATAAAATTCTCTCACTCCAATCCCCTCTCTCACACTCCCTCTCTCTCAAGTCTCCCTCAAATTATTCCTCCCAACCCTTCTCCCTCCCTCAGGTCTCTCCCCCCCCACCCTAACTAGATAACTCTCTCTCTCTCCCTCTCAAGTCCCTCTCTCAAGTCTCACTCCCCCCACCCTACCTAGACTACTCTCTCTCACTCTAACCCCCTCTCTAACACTCCCTCTCTCTTCCTCTCAGGTATTTCTCTCTATCTCTCTCACTCCAACTCTCTCTCTTAGGTCTTTATCTTTCTCTCTCTCATAGGTATCTCTCTTAGGTGTTTCCCACTCCCTCTCTCTCAGGTCTCCCTAAAAATATCCCTCCCAACCCCTCTCCCTCTCTCAGGTATCTCCCCCCACCCTAATTAGATAAATCTCTCTCTCCCTCTCAAGTCTCTCTCTCTCTCTTAGGTCTCACTTCCTCCCACCCTACCTAGACTAATCTCTCTCATTCCAACCCCCTCTTCACACTCCCTCTCTCTCGGGTATCTCCCTCAAAATATTCCTCCTAGGTCCCTTCTCCCTCTCTTAGGTCTCTCCCTCCTATCCTAACTAGATAACTCTCTTTCTTCGATGTAGTAGTATCTCTTTCTTAGGGCTCACTCCCTCCCACCCTACCTAGACAAATATCTCACTCCAACACCCTCTCTCACACTCCCTCTCTCTCTCCTTCTCAAGTCTTTATCTTTCTATCTTCCTCTCATATCGCTATCTTAGGTCTCTCTCAAGTGTCTCCCACTCCCTCTCTCTTAGGTTTCTCCCTCAAAATATCCCTCCCAACTCCTCTCCCTCTCTCAGGTCTCTCCCCCCAACCCCAACTAGATAAATTGTTGTGCTTGTTGCACACACGACCCGTTCGGAATGGGGACCCTCTCTTCCCTCTTTTTGATTGTTGGGTCCCTTTTGGCTTTGCCTCATTTTTTGTGTCCTTTTTGTGCCCTCCAAAGTCATGTATTAAGTTTGACTGAACTTGAACCCCTCCAAAAAATGCTAAGTATGAAGTCAATTCGGGTTTTCCTTGTCAGAATGCCCTTCGGAGGTCCGTGGCCCCTCTCGGGCCCGGACCCTCGGGTTTCCCTCTCCGGATTTCCATTATGGGTTTGCTGTTACTGGCGTCTTTCCAGACCCCAGACCCCGGATCTCGGGTTTTTGCATCCGAAGTTCTGCCTGAACTCCGTCATTCCTTGCGGCCGTGGCTGGACGTCTTCCCGGATGTCGGACTCCGGTTCGCCTGCCGCCGCTTGTGAGATTTAAACTCACCAACCTTTCGGACCACCGTACGAAGTATTAAATTGTTGCATTAATGGCTATTTTGGCTATTTAAACGGATTTTCCAGCTGTCATTTTCACCTAACCAAAGTGATAGAGAAATTTGGAGAGCTTCGAAACATCCGACATTTTCAACCCCTAAGTCCGAGCTCTTTTCTTGACGTTCTCTGCATGACCAACACCAGCTTCTTTAGAATCTTGAGGTACATCCATCGTCTGCATGCCTCGTATTCCTTTTCATCAAATTCTGGGTTAAAATGAAGCAGAAATGTAAGATAAGGGTTAAAATTTGGTAGATAAGTACCCTCCCATAAAAACCCATCTTTTAAAATCCTGAGAAATCACTTGAAATCTTAAAAATTCAACACCAGAGCTTAACCCTGCCACTGCTGTTCTTCAGAACAATCACTGGCGTCTCTCGGGCCTGGGCTTTCCCGCGGCCATCCATGTAAAAATTAAAACTTGAACTTCAAAGTTCATGCAGCCAAACTTGCCTCGGACCCTCGCCTCCAGATTTCCCTTCACGAGTTTTCGTTGCACCTCTGCCATTCTAGACAGCTTGTCTTGAGCATCTTTCTGACCCTTGGACCACGGTTGCATGAAGTCCATGTCAAACTTGCAAAAACTCAAAAATGACCAAGAAATAAACTATCCCCGGGATCCGACCCTCGGAGTTTCGTCCGCGGAATTCCGTGCTAATTTCGTCATTCTTACCGCCTATCTTGAGCGTCTTTCTGGACCTCGAACCCCAATCGCATGAAGCCTGATTCCAAATTCAGTGGGAGCAACCAAAATCAAAACTCACTTCAGACCCCGACCTCCAAAATTCCATGTTGCTTTTTCCCTTTTACACGGCCGTCCCGGGACAACTTTCTGAGTCCTGGACCCTGGTCCCCATTTCGCCCTGTCAAAAATCCGAACAAAGAACCTGCGCCCAAAGTATTTTCGGACCCCGCCCCCAAGAATTCTGCTTCTAGGATTATGTTCCACTGGCATCATTTTGCACAACGAATTCCTAGCGTCTTTCGACTTCCGCGTCTCGACCCGTTGTTCGCCGCATGGCTTTCTGACTCTTGAAATTGTCTCTGGGGATTGTCTTCCAGATTTCCCCACTCAGATTGCCTCCTGCATTTTGCCATTCTAGATGGTTGGCCCATAGATGCTTCCTGATGATGGTGGTTTGAGCCCTGGATTCTGGCACCCGGAGTCCTGTCTCCCTTGCGCTGTTTCCAGTGATCGTCCTACAGCTAATACCCGAAATCCTAATTGAAGGCTCAAATGACCTCCAAATCCAAAATGGATTTCGACCCACTTGCTAAAATTATGTCTTTCTTCACGCCAACCCTCATTTGACCAAATTCAATGCTGGGAAATGCCTTTGGGAGTTCCATCCCTAATTTTCCCTTCTAAACGACATTCTGCCAAGGGAACTTCGGCCCTGGGAACCCGAATTGCCTGCCTTACTTTTTAATAATGTTTTATGAAATGTAATGCGATTATTGAATATGAATAATGATTGTGGAACTAACCTTGATGTGCAGGGACTTGTCCGTGGCATTCTTTTCATATTTAAGGATATTGATTCATGTCTTTTCTGCAGGATTTATGGAATCTGACTCGAAATCTTCTGGTGCCTCGAAGGAAAAGGGGAAAGGAATAGCCAAGGCACCTCGAGGCAAGGAGGATAAGGATCTGATGAAGTACAAGTTTCAAGGGGTGCCCTTACAATCCAGAATCACCACTCTTTGGAGAGATGTCATGAATACCAATATCGGTTAGGTCGATGTTGATGAATTTACACAAAGAGTCAAGATGAACCCCAAGACAGAAAATGCAAAGTTGATAAGGAGCAGCGGAATTGCCAAAGCTGCAGGCTTCCCGCTAGCCTTGGTGGCCCCAGAATTGGTGATGGTATGTGTAGAGGCATATCAAAATGAAACCCAAACAATAGTGGACCGGGATGGGAATATCCTTGCAGATATGTCCCCACCGGGCATAACGACAACCTTCCACATTCCTACCTTTAAGAGCATGGAAACTCTCACCATAGAAGAATGCAAGGAATTATGGGAGCAAGACCCGCTGAAATGTAAGAAGCTAATCAATCAGTATTGGTTGAAGGACAAGCGGGGTAGTGCCGATAAGCTCCCTCTGGAGCTTTTTCGCAGTGATTTCTTCAAGGATTACCATGACCTCGTGACCCTGCTAAGCCGAGTGATGGGTCTTCCTGCGGCGGCCTTCTTCCAAGAATGGATGTTCTACTTTGTCGAGCAGATTCTCCACAGTGACGGCATTGCCTTTTATTTGGGGGGACATAATTAGTGATTGCTTCCACGAATAGTTTATGAGTGTGAAGAAGACCTCCAAGTTCTTCATGACCTCCTACTTGGTGTATTCTCTCACCAATCATCGACATTATCAGGGATTGATTGCAGCACCTAGTGAGGCATTGGGGGTAGAACTCCAGCCTTATGATAAATACCCTCAACTGCAGTACCGAAACATCAAAAAGGATTATTGCAGGGTGAATGATGCATTCATCGCCCACATCATTCGATCTCTAGGAGGCGAATTTCAGAGAAGAGTTTCCCATAGTGCCAGATCCCTCCTCAGGAAATACGCCTTCCTATACATAAAATTTCCAAGGTTCACTTATATTCGTGCCCAGGGATTCATAGAAAGACCAAACAAGCTGCCCCGGTACCCCAATGACCAGATTATACTGTTAGAGCTGACTTGGCAGCTATGACAGATCCATAATATCTTGAGCAGAAAGCATCTGGCGGGTACACCTTACCCCATTGGTCTCGGCCAATGGATGTACAAGATTCAAACCTCCCAATGTTTAGGGTACTCAGAAAGGGAGTTGGTCGAATACCACTTTCGGCAATATACAGCTAGGCCTCGAATGGACCCATATGGACACATCAGAAAGGCACTGGGAAGGGAGTATGTCCACCTCGACAACGTGGAATATTTTTGGGCCAATTGTAAAGATGATCTTGAAGTGCGGTTGCAGCAATATATGTGCATGACGGCCTTCTACATGCGGAGAATAAATCTGTGCCCGGTTCCTAACCAGCTTGAGGAGAATGAGGACACGGTGATTGATCCAGGATATGATGTTGTCGCCAATTTTTCGCTACCTACGATTGACTGGAAAGAGCAAGAGCTTGATGACATCAACATAATCACCAAACCCGTCGAGATCTGAACCAGGGTATGGATCGACCAATAGGTAGCCCGATTGAAATAGTAAGGAGTCGCCTTAACATCTAAGGGACTAGAAAGTGAACCAAGTCGCTTCGATGTGGGGTAGCTACTGCTACAACTGGGGAGACATCCAAAACCCCACCATCAATCAAAACCAAAAATAGGAAAGAAGCCAGCGAGCAGTTGCCCAAACCGAAGGTTTATGCCTGCAAGGCATCAGAGGGCGAACCTTCTAAGAAGAAAAGGAAAACAACCAGAGGCATAGAGACATTTGTGGCACCCAATGGCCCACCCCATGGGATCATGGGAGAAGGGTATAACCCACCAAGGTCTCTGTCTACTGCAAATGTTGTTGCGGCTGCCACCACCCCACATACTTCGCTTGCAATTTCCGCTTCCTCCCCACCTGCGGTGGATATTTTTGTCCACCTTGCTTCCACCTCTCCAATCATGCATATTGTTCCCATGGATTCATCCTCTACCATGACTTTTCCGGTCTCTTCTTCCTCTATGTCTCCTTCCCTTTGATCTGTTTCCACTGCTATGATACCTACCCTTAGCCTCCCGAAGTCCTTTGTGAAGTATATGTAAAACGTGCCATCCGAGATTTTAGGAATGCTTACCAATCCGATGGTTCAAGCTGCAATATCTTAGGCTATGGCCCATGCTCTACCTCTCCCTCCACCTTCCAAACCACCAAGAATGGAGGCAACAATGTAGATATCTGATGAACTTGAGTGATGACAGCTAGAGACTGAAAAGAGGCCGAAGGACGAAGAATTTGAATACCCTGAGCACCCTTTGTTAGAGCGCCTGGAGATTGATGAGGTGGCCTATGAATCTTCTAGTGAGGGTAGTGAGGAGTTAGACATTGAACTAATCAGGGAAATGAATGACCCCGAGCTCAATGCCGAGTGGGGAAAGCAGCTTAAGGAGATCAAGGATAAGGAAGTTGAGGATTGACTTGCACGTGAAGATGAAATTGTTGCTCTAGAGACCGAGGGCAACAGGTCTCCAACCGAAGGGCATGGCCAAACCTAGGGCATCTTTGTCCCCCAAAGGTCTTGGGACCCTTATTTCAAGTGTGCCTTAAATGGGATCCTTTTTGGAGTATGTGCCCCAAGTATTCAAGACTTGGGATTAAGACACCACCTAGGGCATCTTAGTCCCCCTTAACCTTTTTTCAGGATTTAATTTCAAATCTTGGTAGGATTTAGCCTCCTTTAATTAATGAATTCATGTGTCAGTTTGGTGTGGTGTAATTTCAAGATATTGAGCATCGATAAGTATAAATACAAGGTTCATTCACTCATTTTCATCCCAAGCATTCAAGTATTCATTCCTAAGGAAATTTTATGAGATCAAGAGAAATTATTCGAGCATTTGGAGCCATCATCAAGATTCAAGCATCATATCAAGGATATTCTTGCATCATGTGTGTTTTTGAGCTAAAATTTGTGGTGTAGGGTTTTGATTCAAGCAAGCCATTCAAGTCAAGATCTACCAAGCATCCATTGGATTCAAGATCTACATCTAAGCTAGCCACCTCACACAAGTTTTCAGACTTCATAGTAAGGGTTTGGTGAGTTGCAACATAGCACTTTGTTCATTCATTATTTTCCTCCATTTCTATTTCATTTCAAGGTTTAATTACCAACAAGTGGTTTGACCAAGGCAAACCCCCATTTACTAACATTCAACAAGTTTTTCATTTCTTCCATGTTTTTGTTTGTAGATTTAGGTTGAAGACTTGAATATCATTTGAAGTGAAAAGTTATAAAGTTGCAAAGTTGCATTGCAAAGTTTAAATCTTCACAAAAAACTCACCTACATGCTTGATCTAGAAATTTCAAGACCTGAGATCTGAGAAGAAGGTAGTGAAAACCTTGAGCCTCAAGACAACATTCAAATATTTTAGAAATTCTAGGCAGGACTGAGTCACCACCTAGGGCGTCTTAGTCCTCCTGAATTTATTTTTTAGATATTCTTTTAGATTTTGTTCTGATATCTGAAGATTTTGCATCTGCCTTGAAAAATAGCAATGGGACTAAGACAACAGTAAGGGTGTCTTAGTCCTCCATATCACTTTTTGACATAATTTTTACATTTCCAGAACCCTCATTACATCTCTAGACTTCCCAAGTGCACATACCTTAACTTGTTGTTGCTTGTTTTCATCATTTACATCCTTTATTTAGCTTGCATTACTAGGTTTTGTTAGTTGAGTGTTAAATTATCTTTTCCAAGATTCTTCCCGGTGATGAACCCCTCAAAGCTTAAAGAACCCCTCCTAGGTCTTCACTATTGAGAATTGACTCACTCTTTGGGTTGATAGTCAATCCAATTTAGATTCCTAGGAAATTTTTGAATGAAAATAGGAGAATAGTGGTGTTCTATGACCTAGGCCAATTCACCCCCCACTTTTCCTATTGTTCATTTTGTGAACCCAACATTTTAGAGCATTCATTTTCTGATTTGGACTACATTAATGTCCTAGATCTAGGTTGCATTAATCCTTGCATTACATCTCACATTAGTGAAAGTGCATCTAGGGTTTCTTGCATCTTGCATTAGTGAAAGTGCATCTAGGGTTTCTTACATTTTCATTAGTGAAAGTTCATATAGATTTCATTTTTTTCTTTCTTGCATCATCTTATTTCATAGAAAAAATGAAAAGTGCATTGTTAATAATCCTATTTGCATTTAGCAACATTGTTATTTCATTCATAATTGAAAAAATTGCATTCAACTTTGCATCCAATTGCATGTCATTAGTTACTTTTTCTTGCATTATTTTACACACTTTTCTATTTCTAAACATCAAATCCCTAGGTAGGAAACCTAGGAACATTGTTAACAACTTAGAATTTGTTGTTTTTCTGAAAAAAAACTCTATTGGGACAAAAACGCCCTTCCTAGCATCTTAGTCCCTCTGTGGGTTTTTGGCTCAGAATCTTGTCTCTGTTATTTGCTTTATGTTCTAGTCCCTAGAACCTTATAATTTCACCAATAGGACCAACATGCCCTTGCTGGCTTCTTATTCCTAGTTGACTTTGAAGTTCTAGTTTTTAGGGTTTAAATTTGCTTTCCAGTGCTCCTATTTGATGTCATTGGTTATCTGTTTCAACTGGTTAAGTTTATGTTACATGAATTTCATTAAATATAGCTTAAAGTGGTTCATTTCATGCATTAATCAATTCCAAATTTTCATTTACAACATTTCATCTTTCAGGTTGTTACATAGTGCAATCAGTAAATTACCTTATTTCAAATCCAAAAATTGCATTTAAACATTTCACTTTAGGTCATGTAATTGCACTTCATTTACTATGATAACATGTTTTCTTTCAAGAGATTTGGATTTGATATGGTTAAAAATGGATTGCATAAGTACAACATCCCCTCTTAAGAGTTCAATTTAGAGTACCACAATGAGGTCATTAAGAAACATGTTAGTCATCCTTCTACTCTCTTTCATAGTTATGAGAACATCTTAGAGAAATCGGATCAAAATATTGACACAATCCTTAATATTACATTGTCTATTGGTTAGGATGGTATGATACAAGAGGATGCAAGCGTAGAAAATCATAACAATCATACTTGTTCTTCTCTCGATACCTCTCCTATTAGTGACAAAAGTATCTTGGTGAAAGAAGATACAAGCATTGAGAATCTTGATTGTCCCTCTCCTCTTCCCCCTTTGGAAGATATTAGAAAACAAGAAGATGAGATCATAGAAACATTTATAAACATCACCTTACCTAGTCCCCATTCATCCCTTGCTTGTGAGAATGTTTTAACGAAAGAGGATGATATCATAGATAGCCATGACAATAAAAATTCTCCTTCTCCTAATATCCCTCCTTGATGTGAAGAGGATGGGTTGGTATTAGAAGATGCACCCATTGAGAGTCATGAGAATCTTGTTCCTCCCTTCCCTAATGCTCTTACCATTTGGAAATATCTATTTTTTCATCATATTTTTCCTTCTCTTAATGCCTCCCCTACTTGTGATGAAGCTATTTTACAAAATATAACCATGGAATATGATGAACGTCTTACAAGCTCTCCTACTAGGGTAGATGGTATAGCACAAGAGAATGAGACCTTAGAGAAAAAGGATAAAGTCATGAACAATCATAACAATCAAATGGAGAATTCTCCTAATAAACCCACTATTAATGACCAAGAAAACTCAACCATTAATAACTCCCTTACATGCGATGAATTCATCTTGGAAGAACCAACCCTTGAATGTAAAGAACATTTGGTTTGTAGTTCTCTTAAGAACCTGCCTACTAGGGCAGATATAATGGTGGAAGACAATAAGAACATTGACAATAGTAATTCCCTATATGAAGATGATGAAGTAACATTAGACTCCCCTTCACTAAGAGATCATGAAAATAAGGACAAGTCTTCTGAGGTTATGCACATTATATACCCCTTGGAATACTCTCTCAAGCCTAAACTTATCATTTACCCACCCTCTCAAAAACCACAAGTTCAAAACAAACCCATCCTTATCCTCAAACCACCTAAGAACAATGTTTTGCAGTAATTGAGTTACAATACTGGTGCTCATACATACAACACTAGGAACAATCTACAACCAAGACAAACACCTTCAACATCTTCTCATTGCCTAATCCTATCTTACCAAGTCCCCCTTGTTTTCCTTCAAAAAGTGGACAGGAGTGTGATCTTGTTGAACAACTTAAGAATACTCCCACAAAGATATCCCTATGGGACCTAATTTAGAATTCACCTAATTATCACTCTATGCTCCAAACAACCTTGCAACAAGTTCCTATCCCTTCTAATGTGAAACCAAATGACATAGCAACCCTGATTCAAGGAATAAATGTTGACATTGTTTTCCACCAAAGTGAGATCCCTCCTTTGGAATTGCAAAAACAACATGATGCTTTTTGTTGGCATTGAGTTTTGTTGGTTGGAATTAGATTGTCATTGATGTCAACTCATGGTATACATTAGTTTTTATGCAGCTACAAGAACAAGCATAGCTACAAGAACCTCATAGTTTGCAACTACAATAGTATGTTGTTCATGCGATAGGAAGATGACTGCATAGTGACAAGAGCTACACAGCTTCAAATCGAAGTCAACGATGGTCAATATCTTAATATGTAAAAAGACAACTTTGCAACTTGGACCAATAAGAAAATATTGATTTTCCACACACGTGGCAAAGAAAATGTGGAAGAATGACGACTTGGTGAATATGTGTAGGTTTGGTCGATTAAATCATTTTTTATTTGCTAGGGTTTATGTATGCACAAAGTTT
This sequence comes from Sequoiadendron giganteum, assembly GCA_007115665.2. Lineage (NCBI taxonomy): Eukaryota > Viridiplantae > Streptophyta > Pinopsida > Cupressales > Cupressaceae > Sequoiadendron > Sequoiadendron giganteum. The sequence continues at coordinate 324,652,510 of CM021103.1, forward strand.
AGTTTTGCACGACTAAAGGAGATTTTCTTTGTTATGTCATTGCTCAAATGTTATGACAGCAAGGAGGTTTTTTGTTTATTTTTTGTAACATGAAGATATGGTGGTTTAACCCTAGATTGACATATCAGATTTATTGACTGCAAATAAACCTTTTTATTTTTTCTTCACTTCCATTCAACAAGGCAATTATCTCCACTCAATGCATATCAGATTTTCATTTATTAAGTGCGTCAAGCTTCAGGTTTTACAATTCTTTTTCGTCTATCTTCTAGTTGCATTGGTGGCCAGTATGGTTCAAATAAAATCATATTTTTCTATTGATTTTTTTGCTTGGTGGTGAAGTCTCTATAGCTACACCTCATGAAAATATTTTATAATATTTTTGTTTATTTTACATACCTCTTGAAGAATATGGTGATGCCCTAGATAAGGTTTTCTATTTATTACAGATTTGATATCAGATTGTAAGTTGTTGTTCAACTGGGAAAATCGAGGCAAAAGAAATCTGATATTTATTTTGTTTAAAATAATAAAAGGCATTTTAAATTCATAGAAGCCAGTCTAAAAAGAATTACCAACATCGAATCATTTAGTTACTCAAGAAGAGCATTAAATACTTGCAGATGCAATAACTAGAAGAGAATAAGATTTAGGTTTTTTTTAATGTTCTACAAAATATAAAATAGAAATTTGTTAAAGAAGATTAGGGAAGATGCAAAATTTGTAATGATAGAGATAAGTCGTCTCATATGCTGCTACAGGAATATATCAAAAATTTGCTACAAGAATGTCATAATTGTATTGTTAGAAAATTTCAGAAATATTTGTTTGAAGATTAGGGCTACAAAATTTCCTTATTCTACAAGAGTAATATATATATAATAGATAGCTATTCACTGTTGTGTTGTTGAACATAATGTTGTAACCTTTGAAGAGTGAGAGGGTACGAGTGGAGAGCAGAGCGATGTGAAAAGAGAGAAGATAACTCTGTAAAAATAGAGTATGCATTTATGAATGTTGAATGGTTTATTTTTGTAGATGTGTGTGAAGGCGTGTGTTATATTTTGTAGAGACTTATTGTATGGGTGCAGATTATAGATTCTTGTAGAGTTATTGAAAGAATACTTGTAGAGTGATTTGATGATTAAAGGCTAAAATTTGTTTGAGGACAGAAAAAACAACAAAGACTTTCAAGTGCAAGAATCTATTTGTTACAAAACTTCATTTGTAACATGATATTCAAATTGTAATAAAAAATATCTTACTGTATAATCATCTGAGTGGGTGCTCAGATTAGGGGTAGAAGCTCCTTTGATTTGGTGCTCATAAACTTGGAATTAGTGTTCCTTTGGGTTGGTGCCCATAAATTGTAATCAAAAACCATTTTCATTGTGAGGTTGGATTAGAGCAATAGCCTCTAGCAGCTATTCTCACCGAGGTTTTTTTCCCATCTTGGGTTTTTCCTCATATATCTTGTGTTGTGGGATGCTTTTTGTGAGTTTGGTTTAGTTACCTTTCCTTTGCTCTTGGTTCATTATTTCAGTGTTTATTGTCATAGCGCTTAGGAAGTTGAAATTTTTAGTCCAATGATTCACCCCCCCTCTCAATGGTTTGTGTTCCTTCAATTGGTATTAGAGTGAGGTTCCTTGTTAGAAACCTTTCTCTAGCTTGGGTAGATTCTAATTTTTGAACACAATTTCTAAGGATGCATTTGCTTCTGTGAAAGTACCTATGTTTGATGGCACTAAGTATGTCTTTTGGAGTAGAAGAATGGAAACCTACTTTTCCTCCTTAGGTTGTGATGTATGGTTGATTGTCAAAAATGGTTACAATATTCCCCTAACTCCTCCAACTGATCTTGGTACTAAAAAGGAATGTGAGTACAATGCCAAATCCAATCATGTTATTCTTAGTGTATTGTCTGATACTAACTTTTTCAAAGTTATACACTGCAAATCTGCAAAATAAACTTGGGATAAACTACAAAATATTTATGAAGGTGATGAGAATGTGAAGGAAGCTAAATTAAAAAATTTCAGAGCTCGTTTTGAAGGATTGAAGATGAGGGAAGATAAGAATATTGTTGATTACCTACTAAGAGTAGATGAGATTTTTAATGTTATAAGAGGACTTGGTGAATAAATTGATGATAATTTAATAGTTAAGAAAGTTCTAAGGTCATTAACAACAAGATATGACACTAAATTTTCTGCCATAGAAGAAATAAGGGACTTGAAGACTTTCTCCATGGATGAATTGTTTGGTTCATTCTCAGCCTATGAAATGAGGAATGTGAGTGTTGAACCTTCTAAGAGAGAAGTTTTCTTCAACTTAATGAATAAAGGAAAAGAGCCAGCAACAAACAATTATCAAGAAGAGCCTAACAATGCTAAAGAAAATTTTGTCAAGAAACTGAAGAAAGGATCGAGAAAGTATAAGGACAAGCTACCCTTTAAGTGTTTTAATTGTGGAAAGATTGGAATTTTTTTTGATAAGTGTCCTTATGAGAAGAAGGAAGAAAACATTGAAGGACCTAAGAAGTTCTATAAATCCAAGAAGAAAAAATTTCAGAAGAAGAGAAGTCTTCTCACTGTTGAAAATGAAACATCAGATGATGAAAGTGATTTAGCTGAAGACACCAATGAAGATGAGAAAGAGGTAAATCTCTTCATGGCTCAAGAATTTATAAATGACAAGAATACTTCAAAGATTGAAAATAATGCTCAATCTGAAAATTCAAAAATAGTTGATAGTGATGAAGAAGATGAAGAAGATGAAGATGATGTTGAGGTTAATCTTGAAGGAGAGTTGATTTGTGCTCTTAGTGAATTAAACAGTTTGAAGAAAGAGCATACCAAATTCAAGAACAGTGCATTAAAAGAACAAGACCAGTTAGAAAAGAGTATTATCACTTTAAAGACATGGTTGGAAGAAGCTCAAAGAATGGGTGAAGTTTTGAAGTCAAAATTTGGGGCAAAGAAAAAAGAATGTCAAAGGTTGGAACAAGAGGTATTAACTCTAAGAAAAGAGTTAGAAACTTTCCAAGAAGATCTAAAGTTGAGAATGAAAAATGAGATCAGCACTAATGCACTAAATGATATACTTGGTAAGTAGAAAAAGAACAAATATGATAGTGGTGTTGGCTATGAACATGGTGACAGCTCCAATATAGGTGAAAAAACCCAAGAAGAATATTGTTTTCACTACTGCAACAAGTTAAAACACTACTGCCCCAAGTGATAATATTAATACTACAACATGTGAAAATGTTATTATCCCAAGAGATAGTATTGATGTTGCCACAAGTGAAAATGTTTTTTGTCCCAAGGGATAGCATTGCTGCCCCAAAGAATAGCATTGTTGTCCTACATGTTAATGTTGTTTCCCCAAGGATGAGAAGATCTACTACTGCTATAGAAACAACTAGAAGTATTTCTTGGTATAATAATTGGTACACCCCTAAATTCTATGGTTATTTTTTTAGATGCAATGCTTATGGTCATAAGTTCATACATTGTAAAATGTTGAGAAGAGTAGCTCCAAATTTCATGAGAAAAAAATATTTTGCACCTTTGAGAGATTTGGATATTATGTGTTACAATTGCAATAATCTGGGACATAGAAGTGCAGATTGTAAAATTTTAAGTCAGACTAGTAAAGGCTTCAACTTTCCTATGTTCAATGAAAATATAGAATGCTACTATTGTCATAAATATGGACACGCTGCAAATTTTTTTAGAGCAAGATCTACTAAACATAAAAAGAACGTAGTTGTTTCCCCCAAGAACAAAAATGAACAAACAGTAGCAACAAAGAAGAATGAAACCAAGCAAAAATGGAAAGAGGTGAGTAAAGTCAAAGTTCAATCAAGCATGTTAGCACAAAAAACGTTACACAGAAAAGAAAAATATATGGGTGATAGATAGTGGTTGCTCCAACCACATGATTGGCGATAGGAACAAATTCAAATAGCTAGAAGATTGTAATGGTGGTTCAGTTAAGCTTGGTAAAAAAATCCTCAATCAAGATAAAAGGTAAAGGAAATCTAAACATTGATGGGAAACTACTTACAAAGATGTATACTATGTTGAATGGCTAAAACACAACTTACTCAGTGTAAGTCAAATGTGTGACATCGGTTATAAATTTTCATTTGGTTCCAAAGGATGTGAAATCATGAAAGAGAACAATGGAAGATTAGTTGGTGAGGTAAGAGAACAAATGGAAATGTCTACAACTTGAGAGAATTTCATGAAGCTCAATGTATGATTGGACAAATGGATGAGAGTTGGTTATGGAAGAGGAGGCTAGGACACATAAATTTTGACAATCTTGTCAAAGTAAGCTCAAAAAGTTATGTGAGACATATGCCAAAGATAACTAAACCAACAAACACTATTTGTGATGAATGTCAAAAAGGGAAGCAAACCAAAGTGAGTTTCAAGACAAAAGAGTACTTAACCACAAGGCCACTTGAGTTAGTACATACATATTTATGTGGTCCTACAAGGACAAGATCTTTAAATGGTGGCAAATACTATATGTTGTTGATTGATGACTACTCAAGGATGACTTGGGTAACTTTCCTACAGGATAAGTCACAAGAATTTGAAATGTTCAAGGTATTCAAAAAAATGGTTGAAAAACAAAGTGGTTTCAAGTTGAAATGTTTAAGATCAAACCACGGTGGAGAATTTACATCAAATTAGTTTGAAGACTATTGTGAACAACATGGGATTAGAAGACAATACTCTGCTGCCCGAACACCTCAGCAAAATGGAGTTGTTGAGAGGAAGAATAGTAGTGTGAAATAAATGGCAAGAAGTATGCTTAATGAGTCTAATCTACCAAATTTTTATTGGAAAGAGGTTGTTCATACAACAATATACACACTAAATAGGGCCTAGCTAAGAGCTCACAACAAAAGGACACATTATGAGCTATGGTATGGTAAGAAACCTTCTCTCAAATACTTCAAATTTTTTGGTAGTAAGTGTTTCATTAAGAAAGATGATGATGGGATTGGTATCTTTGATGCAAGATGTGATGATGGGATATTATTAGGATACTCAACTCATAGTAAGGCATATAAGTGTTTCAACAAACTCCTCAAGAGAGTAGTTGAGTGTGTACATGTGAGAATAGATGAAAATTTGCAGCAATCAAGGAAAAAATCATAAAGCAGATTGAATAAAATCATGATGAAGGTAAAGAGCAATAAAAAAATGAAGAAGATGTAGTTGAAAAACACAAAATAAACCCCTAAGAAAGTATGTTCAAATGTACCACCCTGAAAATCAGACTATAGGAAGTAAAGATATTGGTTTGCAAACTAGAAGAAGACATGCTGAAAATGATAATCAAGTCAATTTGTGTCTTCTAATTGAAATAGAACCAAATAATTACAATGAGGCCAGCAAGAGTGAAGATTGGATAAAGGCTATGAAAGAGGAGCTACAACAGATTGAAAGAAACAAAACATGGGATTTAGTTCCAAGGCTAGCTGATAAGAATATTATTGGCACAAAATGGGTCTACAAAAATAAAGTAAATGAAGAAGGTAAAGTGATAAGAAATAAAGATAGACTAGTATGCAAGGGATACTCACAAGTTGAGGGCATAGATTTTGAGGAAACATTTTCCCCGGTTGAAAGACTAGAGGCTATTAGAATGTTCTTAGCATTCTCAGCATATAAGAACTACAAAGTTTATCAAATGGATGTTAAGTCAGCATTCTTGAATGGTAACATTGAGGAAGAAGTTTACATGGAACAACCTAAAGGTTTTGAGTCACTTGAACAAGGAGATTATGTATGCAGATTGAGAAAATCATTATATGGGTTAAAAAAAGCACCTAGAGCATGGTACTCTAGATTGGACAGCTATTTGCATCAGCAAAGCTTCAGGAAAGGATGTGTTGATAGCAATCTATACACCAAAGTGGAAGGTATCCATATGATTATAGTTTTTGTTTATGTAGATGATATCATCTTTGTTGGAAGTCATGGTAATTTGTGTAATAAGTTTGTTGATCAAATGCAACAAGAATTTGAAATGTCGATGATAGGTGAGTTGTCCTACTTTCTTGGTTTGCAAATTTCAAAATTAGACAAAGGAATTTTTATTTCACAAAGCAAGTATGCTAAAATCATGTTCAAAAGGTTTCAAATGGATGATTGCAAGCTTATTAGTACACCTATGGTGACTCGATGCAAGTTGTCTAAGAATGATGATTCACCTGATGTTGATCAAACCATGTTTAGATCTATGATTGGAAGTCTATTGTACCTTACTACCTCTAGACCAGATATTGTACAAGCTATATGTATGGTAGCTAGATTTTAGTCTTCTCCAAAACAATCTCATTTGAATGTTTTAAGAAGAATCTTTAGATATTTGTAAGGAAGTTTGACCTATGGTTTGTGGTATTCTAAACATGATGACTTCACATTTCAAGCTTACACAAATTTGGATTGGGAAGGGTGCATAGATGACAAGAAGAGCACGAGTGGAGGTGCTTACTTTCTTGGTGGTATATTGGTCTCTTGGCACAATAAAACAAGAATCTATTTTGTTGTCTACAACTGAAGTAGAATACATAGTTGTTGCCTCATGTTGCTCTCAAGTTCTCTGAATGAAAAAAAATCTAAATATTTAGGTAGAATATTCTACACCTATTTCCATTATGTGTGATAATTCCAGTGCAATCGATATCTCTAAGAATCCAGTCATGCACTCAAGAACAAAAAACATAGCTATTAAGTATCATTTCTTAGGAGAAAAAGTGAGTGAAGAAGAAGTTGAACTTTAATATGTGAATACTGCTGAGAAAATATCTAATATCCTTACCAAACCATTTCCCAAAGATACATTTGAGTATTTAAGAATGAGGTTGGGAGTTGTATCTCCCTCTTCTAACACTTAGATCGGGAAGTTTATGATTTAGGGGGAGCTTATTATACTTCATCTTACATCCCTGAGTTTGTTCTACTCCAAGGGAAGCAAGGAGAGATGGTTATTCAAGGAGAGATGGTTATTGCTCATTTCATACCCTTGCTATTTCTCACAATAGTTTCTTATGTTCATGACTATTGCTAAAGATTACTGCTATCTTTCATACTAGAAACTGCATTTCTATTTGGTTAGTGCAAATCTGAATTTTGTTATGATCATGACAAAGGGAGACAATCTAAAAGTAGTGTGCTCATTTTGATGTCTTTTCAACTTTATGCCAAAGGGGGTGAATGGTCTATATGACACCATTTGCCATTGTTGTCAAAGGGGGAGAAAGTGTCTGGCTAGAGAAGATTGTGTGCATGGAGAAGTTTATCTGGATGAAGGGGATAAAACTTTAGTAGGTAGAGTGGCTGGTTAGAGAAGATTATGTGCATGGCAAATTTTATCTAGATGAAGGGGATAAAAATTAAATTGGTAACATAGCAATCGATTGGTTGACATCAATGCCAAAGGGGGAGATTGTTGGCATTGAGTTTTGTTGGTTGGCATTAGATTTCCATTGATGTCAACTCATGGTATACATTGGTTTGTATGCAACTATAGGAACAAGCATAGCTATAGGAACCTCACAGTTTGTAGATACAATAGTGTACAATTCATGCGACAGGAAGATGTCTGCATAGCGACAAGAGCTTCATGGCTTCAAATCGAAGTCAATGATGGTCAATATTTTAATATGCAAAAAGAAAACTTTGCAACTTGGACCAATGAGAAAACAATGATTTGGCGCACACATGGCAAAGAAAATGTGGAATAATGACAACTTGGTGAATATGTGTAGGTTTGGATGATTAAATCATTTTTTATCTGCTATGGTTTATGTATGTGTAGAGTTCAGTTCTGCGCAGCTAAAGAAGATTGGCTTTGTTATGTCATTGCTCAGATGTTATGATAGCTCAAGGAGGTTTGTTGATTGTTTTCTGTAACATGAAGATATGGTGGTTTAACCCTAGATCGACATATTAGATTTATTGATTGCAAATAAACCTTTTGATTTTTTCTTCACTTCCATTCAACAAGTTGGTTATGTTAGCTCGATGCATATCATATTTTCATTTATTAAGTGTGGAAAGCTTCAGGTTTTATAATTCTTTTTCCTCTATCTTCTAGTTGCATTGGCAACCATTATGGTCCAAATAAAATCATATTTTTGTTGATTTTTTTGCTTGGTGGTGAAGTATATATAGCTACGCCTCATGAAAAATATTTTATAATCTTTTTGTTTAGTTTACATACCTCTTCCAAAATCTAGTGATGCCCTAGATAATTTTTTCTATTTAGTACGGATTTGATATTAGATCGTAAGTTGTTGTTCAACTGGGCAAATTGAGGCAAAAGAAATCTAATATTTATTTATTTTTAAATTATAAAAGACATTTTAAATTCATGGCAACCAGTATAAAAAGAAGTAGCGGCATCTAATCATTTAGTTTCTCAAGAATAGCATTAAATACTTGTAGATGGAATAACTAGAAGAGAATAAGATTTAGGTTTTGTTTAATGTTCTACAAAAATATAAAATATAAAATTGTTAAAGAAGATTAGGGCAGATGAAGAAGTTGTAATGACAGAGATAATTCATCTCATATGCTGCTACAAGAATATATCAGAAATCTATAGAAAGTTGCTACAAGAATGTCAGAATGTTATTGGCAGAAAATTGCATAAATATTTGTTTGAAGATTAGGGATACAAAACTTTCTTGTTCTACAGGAGTAATATATATAAAACAAATAGTTATTAATTGGTGTGTTGTTGAACATAATGTTGTAACCTATGAAGAGTGAGAGGGTACAAGTGGAGAGCAGAGAGGTGTGAAAAGAGAGAAGATAACTCAGTAAAAATAGAGTATGCATTTCTGAATGTTGAATGGTTTATTTATGCAAAAGTGTGTGAAGGCATGTGTTAGTTTTTGTAGAGACTTATTGTATGGGTGCATATTATAGTCTTACAGAGTTAGTGCAAGAATAATTGTAGAGTGAGTTGATTATTAAAGGGTGAAAGTTGTTTGAGGATAGCAAAAAAAACAAAGACTTTCAAGTGCAAAAATCTATTTGAGTTACAAAACTTCATTTGTAACATGATATTAAAATTGTAATTAGAAATATCTTATTGTATAATCATCTAAGTGGGTGCTCAAATTAGGTGTAGAAGCTCCTTTGAGTTGGTGCTCATAAACTTGGAATTGGTGTTCATTTAGGTCAGTTCCCATAAATTGTAATAAGAAACCATTTTCATTGTGAGGCTAGATTAGAGCAGTAGCCTCTAGCACCTATTCTCACCAAGGTTTTTTTCCCATCTTGGGTTTTTCCTTGTATATCTTGTGTTGTGGGATGTTTTTTGTGAGTTTGGTTTAGTTACCTTTCCTTTGCTCTTGGTTTATTCTTTCAGTGTTTATTGTCATAGTGTTTAGGAAGTTGAAATTTTTAGTCAACTGATTCACCACCCCTCTTAGTGGTCTTGTGTTCCTTCAGCTTTCATGATCATAGCTCAATATAATATGACAAGGATAAAGCTTGGTCTCAATAAATCAAAAATACTACCTGCCTCTTTATCTATTAATGAATTTGATAACATGTGAAAAAAACCACTTGGTGTAATCACTTTACCTATTAAAGTTGGAAAGGTCACATTAGAAACACTAATCCATGTTATGCCTCATGATCTTTCATATAATCTTGTTTTAGGCAGACCGTGGATTCATGCAATGAATGGAGTTCCTTCCACTCTTCATCATAAAATAAAGTATTTCTACAACAACAAAGTGTACACACTTGAAGCTGAACCTAAACCAAATAGTTGTTTAAACATTGAGAAAAATAAGGAGAATCCTTTGGCAACATTAACACCAACTACACAAGTGGAACCCATGTAATAGAAAGATAAATAAAAACATATTAAGGAAATCACAAAGCTATTAGAAGATGATTGGGGTTCCTTAGACTTCAAACCTAAATTCATGGGAGAATACAAGATCATAAATAAAGACTTTGGAAAAGGAAACGAAAAAGCAGTAATGTCAACACAAAATTTGGACAACCCTTCGAAAGAATCCACCTTAACCACTTTAGAAGAAGAAGAAAATTATATGACAAATTTTAATGAGATAAACTATCAACAACCACTGAATCCTAAAGAAAACAAAAATCCTTGTGGAAGAGTTTATGAGCTTATGAAAAAATTGGGATATAGTGGAAAAGGATGTGGTGCTAGAGAACAAGGTATTTGTGTCCTTATAGATCCTCACACACAAGAAAAAAATCATGGTCTTGGTTATTATCCTATGATAGAAATCAAACCATCAAACAAACCTTAACTTAATATTAACACTCTAACAAAAGATCCCTCTAAGATGAATTTAACAATAGTGCATCCTGAGTTGATAGACACTAGTCGTCTTGATTGTTATCATTTGAAAGAAACAAAGAAATCCTCGCTTAACATCAATGTCATCATGCAAAACACTTACGATTTGAATTCCATAGATTTTAAATCTTCATTTAAAGAAGAAAATAAAATCTTGCAATCCAAAGAGTCTTGTATAGGTATGACAACTAATACTAAGCAAGAGATATCTTTTTCACACAATAATGATACATCCTCTACTTTTGATCAATAAAGTATCTTGTTGAGACTCTTCCAAGATTGTTTGATATCTCTTCCCCCAAGAACATGAAATAAATTCTACTAGAAACATTCATTTTGTGCATATCATAGAGTTTGTGGTCATTCCACTAACAAATGTAAGGCTTTAAGTGATAAAATTCAACATCTTAAGGAGTTTGGTGCTCTTCCTTGTGTTGAAGCACCTAATTCCTCTAATTGATACTGATTTTTACTGGAGCATGTTTCTCGTCAATCATTTCAACTCATCCTTGTCCTACACTAAGTTGGGGAAAGGGGTTAGATAGCCTTGTCCTCGTATGTCACTTGTTGTTGTCTCTTTTGGCTAGTTGACTGTCTTTCATGTATAAATCAGAGCAAGCTTGGGATGTGGATGACATGCCTTAAGTTGGCTCACATGTGACGTATTGCGTTATTGGGGCAACCCCTTCCCTTCTTATGGCGTATCTTATTGGGAACATATGACTTGGCATAAGGCTTTATGAATAAGCTCTCATGTCTTCTTCTACTTTAAAGAAATTTCTCATAGTAATGGTGTTATCAACCACTTTAAAGTGAGGGCATACATCGACACTCATGTTTCATTGTGTGATTTCATTTCTTCTTGCGATGCATCCTTTTCTATGTGGTCTCATTGGGTTTGACTTCCTCTGAGAGCGTGATATTTCCTTGTCCTCTCTTGGAAACATTAGGTATAATATTCCCTAAGTTGAGACCTTGCACTTGTCCTCTCTAGGATGAGACCTTGTATTTATCCTCTTTCAAATATGTTAAGCATAGTGTCCCCTAAGATTAAGACCTCACATGAACTAAGAAAAATCCCTTCGAACATCCCTCTTTCTTATTGTGTTGCATTTTTGTACCTTATTAAATTCATAGAGGCATGGCTTTGATATGGTCCCTTAGGGCTCACCTAATGAACAACTAGCTTCACTAGCCATTGTGAGCGTGTATTTTCTTTTTGTCCTTATCATAGTCATGGGGGTATGACGTTGATATGGACCTCTTGAGCTCACCTAGTGAACAACTAGCTTCACTAGACCTTGTGAGCATGCACTTTTTTTTGCATAGTGGACAATGTGTTCCACTTGTAATTTTTTTGGAAAAACAACCTAGACCCAGTCCACAATGCGTTGGATGGCCAATCAAAGCTTGATCCATTGCATTTTTATTTTTTCTATCTTTGATGGTGTATGTTTACGATCTGGTTATGGCTTCATATATCATTTGAAAGTGTGTTCCTTTATGCCTATGTTGGTTTGCCATAGGATCTTGATCTTGGGGGCTTGGCTACCCTCTTGGTCATTGTCATCCTATCTTACTAACATTCATACATTTGAACCCCTCTTCAATGCATGGTTGGATACTTTAGTGTGAGTTTGAAGCAAGTCCACTCTCTCACTAAAGTGGGGGCTAAATGTAGTGTAGTAAAATGCATAACTTTGCATTTTCACATTTTTTTGGGCCCGCCTTGCTTTATTTATCTTTATTTATGTCTTAATTGGTCCTATTTTGCATCCACAAGCCTAATAAACTACATATTTTTATGGCTAATCCCGACAAACATCAAAGGGTAAATGATAATTTAATGATTATGGCTATGTGTCCTTGATTTTTTGGTCAGGACTAAGATGCCACCTAGGGCATCTTTGTTCCCCAAATTTCTTGGGACCTTGATTTCAAGTGTGCCTTTAATGGGCCCCTTTTTGGAGTCTGTGCCCTAATTTTTCAAGACTAGGGACTAAGATGCCACCTAGGGTATCTTAATCCCCCTTAAGCTTTTTTTTAGGATTTAATTTCAAATATTGGTTGGATTTATCCTCCTTTAATTAATGAATTCATGTGTCAGCTTGGTGTGGTGTAGTTTTGGAATATTAAGCATGGATAAGTATAAATACAAGGTTCATTCACTCATTTTCATCCTAAGCATTCAAGTATTCATTCCTAACAAAATTCTATGATATCAAGAGAAATTATTCAAGCATTTGGAGCCATCAACAAGATTCAATCATCATATCAAGGATATTATTGCATCATGTGTGTTTTTTAGCTTACATTTGTGATGTAGGGTTTTGATTCAAGCAAGCAATTCAATTCAAGATCTACCAAGCATCCATTGGATTCAAGATCTACATCCAAGCTAGCCACCTCACACAAGTTTGTAGAATTCATAGCAAGGGTAAGGTGAGTTGAAATATAGCACATTGTTCATTCATCATTTCCCTCCATTTATATTTCATTTCAATGCTTAATTACCAACAAGGGGTTTGACCAAGGAAAACCCCCATTTACTAACAATCAACAATTTTTTCCTCTCTTGCATGTTTTTGTTTGTAGATTTAGGTTGAATACTTGAAGATCATTTGAAGTGAAAAGTTGTAAAGTTGCAAATTTTTCATCTTCATGAAAACTCACCTACAGACCAGATATGGAAATTTTAGGACCTGAGATCTGAGAAGAAGGAAGTGCAGACCTTGAGCCTCAGGACCACATTTAGAGATTTCAAAAATTTTGAATGATACTAAGTCGCCACCTAGGGTGTCTTAGTCCTCTCAAGGGTATTTTTTAGATATTCTTTCAAATATGATTCTGACATCCGAAGATTTTGCATCTACCCCAAAAAATAGCAATGAGACTAAGACAACAATAAGGGCATCTTAGTCCTCGATAACACTTTTTGACAATATTTTGAATTTCTAAAATCCTCATTACATCTCCAAACTTCCCAAGTGCACATACCCTAACTTGTTGTTTCTTATTTTCATCATTTACATCCTTCATTTAGCTTGCATTACTAGGTTTTGTGTTTTGAGTGTTAAATTGTCTTTTCCAAGCTATTGCTTGGTGGTGAACTCCTCAAAGCTTAAAGAACCCCTCTTAGGTCTTCCCTATTGAGAATTGACTCACCTTTGGGTTGATAGTCAATCCAATTTGGATTCCTAGGATATTTTTGAATGACAATAGGAGAATAGTGGTGTTTTATGACCTAGGCCAATTCACCCCCAACTTTTCCTTTGAGGCTACGAGATCATGTTGGGCCCCTCTAAAATAACCTCTCTTAGTTTTTGATATCTCTTAGGATTTTTCCCATGGTGTCAACTTTTCAGTTGATGGAAAAAGTGTCAAATGCAAGGAGTGTAAAGTTGCAAAGGGGTGTAACTTTTGTTCTATAGCTCGTGCGACCAAACAAAAAGTTCCAACACATAAGGATGGGTATGTTTAGGCTAGGCATGGTATTTTTTTTCACCCAAACATGTCAGAGTGGTCTGAGCTACATTCTACTAGAGATATCCCTTAAGAGTCCAAAGTGCAAAAAGGCAACAATCTTTGACAAGCAATTACTCAAAAACTATGTCACTTAGAAATATTTCATCTAAGGCTAAACCATCATGTAGGACCCTATATGATAACCTCTCTTTTTTTTTTATATCTCTAAGGTGTTTTCTTGTGGTGTCTATATTTCAGTCAATGGAAAAACTGTCTAATGCAAGCAATGTAAAGTTTCAAAGGGGTTTAACTTTTGTTCTGCAACTCATGCAACCAAACTGATAGTTCCAACACATCCAAATGGGAACATTTAGGCTAGGAATGGTCCTATTTTTCACCTAAACATGTTGGAGTGGTATGAGCTACATTCTACCCACGATATCCCTTAAGAGTCCAAAGTGCAAAAAGCCAACAATTTTTGATGAGCAATTAATCAAAAATTGTGTCACTTAGAAATATTTTTTTTAAGGCTATGGGATCATGTAGAGACCCTCTATAATAACCTCTCTTAGTTTTTCATATCTCTGAGGTGTTTTCCCGTGGTGTCCAATTTTCAATTGATAGAAAAAGCATTAAATAAAAGCAGTGTAAAGTTGCAAAGGGGTGTAACTTTCATTCTGCAACTCGTGCGACCAAAAAAATAGTTCCAACACATTTGTATAGGTATTTTTAGGTTGGGAATGGTCCCGTTTCACACCCAACATGTCAAAGTGGTCTGAGATACATTGTATCGATGATATCCCTCAAGAGTCCAAAGTGCAAAAAGGCATAAATCTTTGACGAAAAATTACTCAGACACTGTGTCACTTAGAAACATTTTGCATGAGGCTAAAATATCATGTAGATCCCATCTACAATAACCTCTCTTAGTTTTTTATATCTCTGAGGTGTTTTCCCATGGTGTCGACTTTTCAGTTGATGGAAAAAGTGTCCAATGCAAGTAGTGTAAAGTTGCAAATGGGTGGACTTTCGTTCTGCAACTCGTGCGACCAAAATGATAGTTCCAAAATGTTTGAATGGGTAAATTTACGCTAGGAATGTTCTTATTTCACACCCAAACATGCTAGAGTGGTCTGAGATACATTGCACCGATGATATCCCTTAAGAGTCCAAAGTGCAAAAAGGTGGGAATCTTTGACGAGCAGTTACTCAGAAATTGTGTCGCTTAGAAATTTCTTGTATGAGGATACAAGATCATGTATGGATTCTCTACAATAACCTCTCTCAATTTTTTATATCTCTGAGGCATTTTCCCATGGTGTCGACTTTTCAGTTGATGGAAAAAATGTCAAATGCAAGCAGTGTAAAGTTGCAAAGGGGTGTAACTTTTGTTCTACAACTCGTGTGACCAAACCAATAGTTACAACATGTTCAAATGGGTATGTTTAGGCTAGGCATGGTCCTGTTTCATACCCAAACATGTCAGAGTGATTCGAGCTACATTGCATTGGCGATATCCCTTAAGAGTCCAAAGTGCAAAAAGGCGGCAATCTTTGACAAGTAGTTACTCAGACATCGTGTCACATAGAAATTTTTTGTTTGAGGCTATAGGATCACATAGGGCCCCTCTAAAATAACCTCTCTTTATTTTTGATGTCTCTGAGATGTTTGTCCATGGTGTCGAATTTTTAGTTGATGGAAAAAGTGTCAAATGCAAGCAGTGTAAAGTTGCAAAGGGATGTAACTTTCGTTCTGCAACTCGTGCGACCAAACCAACATGAAACATGTCTAAATAGGTACATTTAGGCTAGGAATGGTCCTATTTCACACCCAAACATTCCGGAGTGGTCCGATCTACATTGCACCAGAAGCATGAAGCATTCATGTGAACACATGAAGTATACACAAGAAGCATGAGTCATACACGTAGTACATGAAGTATAAATAAGAAGCATGAAGCCTACATGTGAATACATGTAATGCATAGTATACATAGAAATCATGAAGCATACACATGAACACATGAAGTATATGTATGAAGCATGAAGAATACACGTCAATACATGTAATATGTGAAGTATACATAAGAAGCATGAAGCATACACATGAATACATGAAGTATACACATGAATCATGAATAATACACGTGAATACATGAATTATACATTGGAATCATGAAGCATGCACATGAATACACATAATACGTGAAGTATACACAAGAAGCATGAAGCATACACGTGAGTACATGATTTATACATAAAAATCATGAAACATACGCATGAACACATGAATAAGTGAAGCATACATGTGAATAAGTGAAGCACAAGTATTCAAATACATGTAAGTCATGAAGTGTACACTTGAATATAGTATGTATGCATGAAAACACATGAATCACAAAGTATACATTGGAATACACATAAGTCACAAAGTATACACGTAAGTTGTAAAGTATACACTTGAATACCCGTAACTCATAAGTTGCAAGTCATGAAGTATACATGTAAGTTGCAAAGTATACACTTGAATACACGAAACTCATAAGTTGCAAGGCATGAAGTATACATACAAATACACATTACAAGTCACAAATTATTCACATGTATACATGTAAGTCACAAAGTATGAATACACATAAGTCACCAGTATACACATGAAATGCACACTCATATAGAAATGCATTATTGGCCTACTTAAGAAGAAAGTTGAATAGTTTATTAAAGAAGCTAATAGGTTTAAGCATTAGATGTAAACATCAATTTACACAATTTGCATGATAACATCATTCAAGAATAGAAGTGGTAAAATAAGATTTGCATTAATAAAAATTTTGTAAGGCTATACAATGAGATATGTCGGTAAAAGTATACAATATATCCAATAAAGTCATACAGGCTTACCACAAAAGATCCATATGAACAACACATATCACGTATATCGATAGTACAAAACATATGTTCAAAATTCCACATAGGCATACAACAAATAACCCTAATACATATTTATTTCCCTTTAGGGGAAGGAAAAAGATCACATGTTGCCTTTGACAATCAACTAGATGGAGTGTTTGTTGGTTCTTTTGTCTTTTGAATACGCTCGCTAGTCCTCCTTTCTTCACTCATCTGGAGCTACAATTAATACAATAAGAAGTATAGATGTTAATATATAAAAATTGAATTGTGGAATGACATATAAAAAAATGATCACTTACCGCAAAAAAATTATCATCATGCTCATTTACAACATTAACACATTGATGATCTGGAGTGACAACCACTTGTAGCATCCATCAAGATAGCAATTAAACTACATCAAAGTATCATGAAAATTTTCAATAATAGACCATATAAGAGTAAATATATTGTCAAATTGATTAATATGTCGCTATCTCTCTCAAAGGATTAGAACTAGCTATTGTTGCAGCAACTCCATGGTCCATTGTGCTAGCAACATTGTCGAGGTTGTCTAATGTCAACATATGAAAATGAAACAACAAATATGAAGTTTTTTTTATCACTTTCATTAGTTTCTTTGTTTAATTAAAAGCATAGACAAGGAAATGAACTATTTGAAAAAATGCCTCAAAGTAATGTGGTCTCATTGTGATGGTAAGAACTGACAAATTACGTACCAAGAAAAATTCTATGGATTGTCTTGATGTTTATTTTTGGATTTATTATAAGGTAGTTATCAGGGTCTTTTTGAAGGTGTATAACCATAAATTTCCCATGAAATTCATAAAGAATGGAGAGCTTGTTGATATTAATTGAATGTTACAAAAAGGCTTATTGAGAGACCTCGTGATGATAAATATATTTCACCTACTTTATACAAAATTGTAGCAGATAAGGACCTTTGGTCTCAATATGGACTTATCGTAGATAAGGACTTTATAAAAACTTGTAGCAAATAAGGACATTGCAAAAAGTGAAGGTAAGAGTTACCAATGTTGCCAAATTTGGAGAGTTTCAAGGAGGTCATATTCATATCCCCACAATACAAACCTTGCATGTAATCACATTATAATAGGTATGCCATAAGTTTGTTTCAAGTGTGAGAGCTATAATGAGAGCATTTAGGTATCTTTCATATCCTTATATTTATTTAGGAAAGAAAATACATTCAATGATGAGTGGTATTATGCATAAAATAGATACAAATAATGATGGCTACCTTAGCTATGAAGAGTTCATAACAATGTTTAAAAAACTAGAACAAACTGGAACAAACACTATAGTGATTCTTGCAAACAGTTTTTAAAAGACAACATTTGACAAAAATATGGGTTTTGAAGCTTGTTGAAGCCATGGCATAATGGTCACACATCGATACAAGTATAAAGCTTATAAAAAAATCTTGGTTTAGATCATAAATGGCCTCTTTTATTCTGAGGGTTATACAACCACATGAGAAACTTTTTGTTGATGATTAGGAATATCTTAAAGCATTGATACACATGTATGAATCCCATTGTGGGCCACTTTCTCAGTGCATAATGAAACACATGAATTCTATTGAACATAATTGTAATAGAGTTATTAGTGTGGATATCATGGTTGAAGTTTCATTTGAGACATGATTTCAAATATCATGCTTCATATAGGGCATCCAACTCAGTATACATAAACATGCACCCTTACAACCCAAGGTTCAAAACAAACATATACAAGGATAGTGATCATGGCCATAAGGGGTAGAGGCATAAGGGTAACTCATGAGTAAGATGAAAATAAAGGTTGCAGTCGCCATGATAGCATAAGTATGATAGTGAGAAGCTATATTTACAGACTTCAAGTCAACACATTATTCTTGATCACAAGAATAGTCCAAATCATGCATCATTATGCAAGATCAATAATAGTGGTTGTTGGCACAGTACCCAGGATGGACAGTCATATTATACTTGTCTATAAATATAGAATAGTGGATGTAAGTGTTTTCCTATCTTTTAAGGGAGATGATGTCAACAATTGTGAAGATATAGATGAGTGTAAAGAAAAGAAGGCTTGTCAATGCTCATACTGTAGTTGCAAAAAAACACATAGGATAGTTATGAATGTAGTTGTAAAGATGACCTCCTGAATATAAGAGACCCTGATACTTGCATAATAAAGACAACAAGCAAATTTTGGTTGATGTAGACAAGATTACAACTCCAAAAATTCTTCTCTTCTTTACTACTGCTCTAAACCTGCATGTCTGCAATTCAAAAATATTATTCAAATGGTTGCAACTGCCCCTATTCTCCCTTCACAACCTCTCTCTAATCTTTGTGCAGCCCCTTAATTTTTCCCATGCTGCTCCCTCACTTCTCTCATCTTCATTTCATTTTATCCTTTTAAATTTTCCCTTTCTCCTTCTAGCGTAGACCATTTTTCTTCTTTGCATTTTATTGTTTATTAATTCTTGGCATCCCATACTTACCACAACTCTTGGCATTCTATCAACTTGGTCTCCTTTATTTATATTGCTTCCAACATGAATACTCTTACTCTTTTTATTTAAATCTAGAAAATTAATTAATAAACATGAATTGGTGTTGCTTCAACAATTTGGAGAAAAACTAAATATGCCAATTTGACATAATCGGGTGTCGAAAGGCAAAAAATACAAAAATCTCTAAATTGAATGGAAATTGGCAAGTAGGCTTATAATGATGTCACCAAGTTCCCTACAAAACAATTTCACTTCAGCCCTCCAGAATCTTGAGATTTTTAATTTTTTCATAAACCGTTGATATATTTTTAACAAATTTCTGACTTTAAAATATCCCAAACTAGGAAATATATGGCTTAGATTATTTTTTCACATTTTATGTGGTACCTCCAATAATTACCTTGCAAAATTATTTTACTTGAGGCCTTACAAGTTTTCCAGAAATAATTTTTAAAAACTACCTATGGAGCCTAAAAATGACATTTTGGCAAAAACTTCAAATGACAGTTTGACTGCACAATGAAGTTTGTTATGCTGAGAGATGCCAAAAAAAGCCTAAGTAGACCAAATTTTAAATAACCAGCTAAAATATTTTTGGGCGATGTTGATTGCATGTGCACCTAGGTGCTCTTGCATCATTGGTTGGGTTGCAATGTGGGTGTTTCTATTTGGCTTGACAACTGTTGTTATTGGAGGTTTTTTTTTTTAGATATAGACTTAGATTTTATATGGACTCAGAAATTAGAGCCATCTTGGCCCAATACAAGCCTCTTAATAGCCAAGGAGAGACTCCCAATCATGTTCATAAAGAATGGTAAATGGACACTACATGAGGTTTTCTAGTGGTAATGGTAAATGGACTATGAGATATTATGGTGGAAAGTCATAAATAGGTAGAAAATATTATCATAACATGGATAGAGGGTAGAAATTCCATAAATAGATGAAGATAGTGAGAAGTCAGCTTTAGGATAGAGTAGAAAAGATAGTCAAAATGAGACGTCTTCAAGGTTTTGAGAACATATTACACTCAAAAGAGGGTGGGGCGGTGTTGTTTGTTGAGAAGTAATATGCATCCACAATCACCAAATATAGAGCAACAAGCATTGCAAAGGAAATTGGAACATGAAGAAGAAGAAGAAGAAGTTAAACTAATTGAGAATGAAGATTGAAGAAATGAAAAGAATGAAGAAGATAGAGGCTCAAATGCAACTCAAGAGTGAAGATAACATCAAGTTATTAAGAGTTGAATTCAAATAGAAGTTTGAAGAGTATGAATGTAAGGAAAAAGAGTTTATTAATCTTGGGAACATGAGGATGAATAAAATTCCTTCTACAACAGTAACAGGAGGTTGAAAGGTTAGACAAAAAACTAGAGGAAAATGAATCTGAAGTTCAAAATCTCAGAAGCAATCTCCTAACAGAATCTCAGGAAGATAGAATTGAGAATGCTAGTAAAGAAATCAAGATAATCCTTGAAACATGCTTGGCCAAGGCTAATGAAGAGGCTGCAACCATGTCTTGATGGTATTAGAGAATGTGCAATATTATGACATACCCTTGAGATCTAGAAAAATAATTAAATAACACAATGAATTATAATGTCTCTATAGATAGATTCCTATTAAATGAACTACATGGATTGATCTCAAACAATGAAAATGACATTTTTCAATCGTAAAGAAGACACTGCCATCAAAGAAAAAGCTATAAGATAAAAAATTAATATGTGAAAGGGTTTGATATTGAAAGGGAAGTGAAAATGACAAGTTCAAAGATAAAATATATGATGCATTATTTAAAATAACAATGAATTCTCCTACACCCATCACTTTAAAGAGCCTAGTTATCTAAGTTCATGTAGTTTCAAGCATTATTTTAGATTTGTACACACAAAATTTCCAAAACTAGCTAACATTATTTTACAGCACCATTAATGAATAAAAGTTACCTGAGTAAAATTTGTTTGAGGACATGAATAGTGAGGTGTCGAGATTGAAGGTCCACTAGAAAAAAATTTGGAATCCAAAGTGTGTTATGATACAATCATTCAGATAACATTCAATCATTCACATGCAATAATTATTTATTTAACACTAGTTGCATGCTTGTGGACTCAACATCGAAAACAAATAAGGGTCTGCAAAAATGGTGCATGTATCATGAACACTCCAACCCTAAATTTTCATCATATTAATTCTACTAATTTAGTTATTATTACATTTCAAAATAGAATTTAATAAACAAAATTAAATGAACTTGCTAAATTTTACCTAAGTATCAATATCGAATGTTTCATTCAGCAATACATTTGTCATAACCACCTGCTTTGCAGCTATGTATGATGTCTAGATACATCTCGAGCACTCTCACCATCATACGCATAAACATCACTAAAAGAGCGACAATGGTGGGGTGGAACTCTAGGCCTATAAGTCTCATCCACATCAAGCTCTACTAGAGGCCTCACACACTGTACAATTCTCTAATTGAGTGAGCTAATTGACTCTAGTGAGTCCACCTTGATACCGTCCTTCACAATGAAAGGAACGACAAAATTCTCCACCATGGGTTTGGCCAAGGGTCTTGGTTCCAACTGTGGATTACGTTGTGCACCCGATCCATCATGTGTGGAGCCCCCACCTCTACCCTAAAAGTCTAAAATGTGAAAATAATTTGGCACCTTATTGAGGACAAACTCACAATAAAGTTTCCTCAAAAAATGCTATGGTACCTCATAGTTATTGCATGGAGGTTGGTCAAAAACCATCCACCACTACTCCCAAAACTTATTTTTTATTACTTCATGGTGGCACAATGGATGGGAAACTTCCTGCATGCATGTGATAAAGGTGTGTTGGTTTTCGTTTGTAAAAAGGGCACATAAGTTGGCTTTGCTAATTTTTCTTTTTTCACATCTGCATATGAAATTCTACTACATAAAATTGTTTTAATTAATCCCTCAACCAAAAATTATTTTTCTCACTCATTTCTCCTACATGTGATACAATCGACTTCAACGATTTGGAAATCCCTCTCCTATAAGGGTGGGTTTCAGCATGCTTAGTTAATCTTCCAATCAATTGTTCAATCTCTCTTTTGTTGTTTTCAATTTGATTTAAGATATTTTTTTGGGTTCCTTTTGGATGTCTACGAATTGACAGAGGGGTTTGAGGTTGTTCTTGTTTGGGAGGCTCTTTGTGAGGGGTTGATTGTGAATATGTTTGGAAGTGGAGATTGATTTCCTGGAAATTAAAAAAAGCTATTTTTTCAAAAACCTATTTCAATCTACATTCTAATTCAAATTCAAAATTAAAACAATAGAAATGCATACCTCTTCAATCTCTTCGACCTCTTTAACATCTTAGCGGCATCCTCATGAAGAATCACAAGAAAATTTTGATCACCTTTTGGTAAGCATGTGTTGGAAGGGCACAAAATGAGAGCTAGGGTTGCCAGTTTGTAAAAAAATGAGTTCATAACACCTAATTTTTTAAACAACTTTTACATTTAGTGAGCAACAAATTTGGCACTCATCAAATGCTAAATTTGTTTAGCGAGCACAAAATGAATTATTTCGGGTTTTTTGCACAATGTGGCACCTTTTTTGTGTCATGGATTGGTGCACACACCCATACCTTTTAAAAAGGGGGAAGAATAATTATTTATTTAAATAATTATTAGAGGCAACATTTGTGAAAGGGTTTGATGGTTTGGAAACCACCCCTTAAGACTTATATAATGCATTTGTATGAGACATGAAAAAAATTCAAGCATGGAGAACATTCAAGGAAGAAGGAATTGGTTGGTGAGCTATGGATAGGATAGAGAAGGGGGCACATCTTATGTGTGTGTCCAACCTGGGGCACAAAGGTGCACTCAAGACGGCCATGGCCAGGGCTTGCATATTGCATGGTGTTGAGCATTGTTCCAGTGGAACCAACACTCATGTAGAGTGGTGAAGTCTGCTTACTTCTCCTAGAGTGCTCCATACCAAGAGCTAGTATCACTGACATCGTCCTAGACTGCGAGTGGTTTTTTCAAGTGTTATTATTCAAATAAGTATTAAAACCATTTATTCTAAATTATATTGAGAATAGTGTATATGTGATTTTGGTGTTAATGTATATGAATTAAATGGATGTTTATTCAATTTATCATGTTAACTATCTATTTTGGAATTTCTTAATAAACTATCACATATTATCTTTTGCATTATTTATTCACATCCATTTTAATAATATTGTAGCTTTTAAATTATCTTTATTCTAATATTTAATCCACTAAATTTGTTGCTAACACTTAAATAACTTTGGAGAAAAAGTGACATTACTAAAATGGGTAGAGTTTGGTTACTTGAATACTTGTGAATATTGAATTAGCTAATCAAAGGATGAAACTATTCAGGAGAGAAGATGGCATGGATCAAAGATCAAATCAAGGGTTAATAATGCCTAATGACATGGATCAAGGATTTTAATCAAAGGTCCAAATTGCTTGAGACAATAATAAATCCCTCAATTTTAGGAGCATGTAGGAGATATTTCCATGTGGAGGGAAATTTTAAATTTGAAAAGGAGGAATATTCCATGAGAATATTCTTTGAATGATTGAAGGAAATTAACCAATTAAACAATTTAGAAATTATTTTTATCGTACAAGTGGAGGAAATTAGAGACTTTAATTAAAAAATTAGGAATTATTTAATCAAAGATTATCTATGACATTTAATTAAATAATATGCATTATTTAATCAAAGAGAAAAAAATTAGTGTGAAGGTGGATGCATTAATCAAATAAAATTAATTATTCGATTAATAGGAGAAAATCATGAATTTAATTAAACAATTGACATTATCTAATTAAACCAATTAAAATAGGTGAATTAGGAGAGAAATGGTGTTAATAATTGAAATATCAATGTGTGATATGATCAAGACATTTTTATGTGTCTACTGACATAGACAAGTGTTAGGTTTTTATAAGAGTTTGGTAGAATATTTAAATCAAAAAAATATTTTACTCTAAATTATGTTTTGAGTTACAATAAATCCCTAGTTTCTATATTTCTCCATCATATCCATCATCATTTGCATAGCTCATAACATCTCTACAAATTTATACAATCTCCTAGCCATGTTAACAATTTTGATTTGGCCTCTACCAAGAAAGAGCTCTTCTAGGCAACATTTTCAACAATAGCTCTAGTGAAGTCTATGGTTGCAATTATAGGCTACACCATGTAGATTGAGCACTTGAACTAATGTAGAAAAGAAAAGTATCACTATAATATCACTTGGTGTAGGGCATGATCTAAGAATTTGATTAAGGACTATAAAACTAAGAACATACAAATAATGTACAAGTGGAAACACACAAAGATGAAAACAACCATATAAAAATATTATTAAATTAGTAACATTATAATAGACACAAGGGGTAAGTGCATGGAAATGAGGGAAATTTATTGACCAACCTCAAGTTTCTTTAAAATACATTTGCATTATGAAAAATATAACATGCATGTGTTTTAATGTGTATGCATTTTTAATAAGTTTGAATTTAAATTCGCCCATTTGTGCTTGAATTTCCAAGCCTAAGGATTGGACATTTCTTGTTTCTCCTAAGTTTGTGTATTTAGTTACATTAAAAAAATAACTTGAATTTAAACTTCAACCATATCAAGTTTACATTTTTCGCAATAAAATGTTATGAAACCAACACCAAAATTAAGAGTTGCTTATTAGTTTTCTATATCTATAATTTTTTTAATATTTGGAATAAGTTAATGGATATTTTTATTTTCTTTGAAGTGTGTCTTTATATTCCTCTAGTACATATATATTGATATTTTTATAACTATTGGACCACTTATCTAAATTTGAAAATCTTATATAAGATTGTTTTATGCTTTCATTGTATACACATTAAAAAAGTGTTTATATTTATTATTAGTTTTGAGTAAATTATGAGATTCACATGCTAAGTAATATAATTTTCAAGATGCATTCACTTCAAAATATCATTAAGAAAATATCAAAGAAAAAATATAAAAAGAATACAACTTGTAGCTCTCATTCTTCGATATATTTCTACTAATTAGTTTCTAAAAATACCTAATGTAACAAAAAATAGGGGGAGCACACCAAAAATTATGTTATATTTTAGTGATAAAAATATAAACATTTTTTGTGTTTTCTTAGCATTTCACCCCTTTAAACTTAACTATACTTTAAAATATTCTGTAGTTTAGAAACTAGATTTAGATTACTACAATTCTTGTTTTTATCATATTTTTAAATTTTGAGCATATACACTTTGAATTACTCATCCAAATTCAACTCTAACAAATTTAAAGAAAAAAGTGGCCACTATGACCTGCTTTTTGTCCCCATTTCCATGCACTTACCCTAAGGCCAAAGAATTATAGAATTGATCTCTACTCTAAGCTACCAAAATGTAGACCTAAACTCTAATACAGATTGTATTTATATATATTGCAATCCCAAATATCACTCATTGACATTCCCCATGAAGTGAGATGACCATTCCAAACTTGGAACCTTATTATATAATTCTAGATTATCCATTCAAAGTGGATCAATACAAAAGTAATATTTTTAGGATTTTGAAATTTTATAATGAGTGACACATACTTTGTTGACACTTGGAACTTCATTTTATGTTCTAACTAATCAAAATATTCTTAAGAATTTAAAATTCCAATACACACTACTAGTTTAAAAAATCTAAATATTCAATAAATGTTAGACATAATCTAATAATATAAAATTTAAATTCAAAACCTAAAAATTAAGCAAATATTTCTTGTCTTCAATAAAATTTTAAAATACTTAAAAAATGACAAAAACTATATTGAAAGCCTATGTGAAGAAATTGACCCCAAGACATACAACGCCATTTAAGCTTACAAACGACCTCCAAGTTACAATTTTTTCTTAACTTATGGTTCATCAAATCCAATCAAGTTTTAAGAGGCTTATCATGTCCAAACTTGACACCTTATAATAATTCTAATTTGTCTATTCAAAGTGGATCAGTACATCAATAAAAAAATTGAAATATGACATTTCAAATTGAGTGACTTTTTTTGTTGACACCAACATCATTTTATCTTTTGACTAATCATGATTTGCTTGAAAAGATTTTAAAATTCAAGTGTACACTACTAATTTACAAACAATCAAATATCTAATAAATCTTAAACATAATCTAATAATATAAATTTACAATATATATTTTAAATTCAAAAACTTAAAATAAAGTCAGCAATAAAATGTTAAAGTACTTAAAAAAAACCTCATAAAAGCTATATTAAACCTATGTTTGAAAGATCGACCTCAAACCCACCTATAAGTATCTATTTCCCTCATGTCTCTAAATTGGTTGGATAACTATTCAAGAGTCTCTAACTTGGTTGGATATCTATTAAAGAGCACTTTAGTACTTATAGCTTGTTTCATGGGGTTCTTTCATGGAACAATAGAAAGAGATGGAGAAGTTATTGAGATGACTCTTGTAGTCTATCTCTAAGAATACGTAAGTGGTAGTAAAAGCATATACGGAAACTAAATTTGGACTAGGTAGGCATGGCCATTTTTAATAATATGGGCAAACAGTGAAGGCAGGCAAAATCCCCACCTTCAATATCCAACCTAACCTACTTACATGCTGCCTACCAATATTGAAAATCTATCTTGGCTAGGTTTTCCAATACATGTCCTTTCATATTTAATATCTTGAGCTTTTTCTAGAACAAAGTTGCAGCAATAGGAGGCCACAGCCAGAAACCCATAATAGGCTTTGAATGAAAAAGAAAAAAACGAGCTACTAGAAATGGTAAAAATTTACCACCATGTACTGATCGATAAGATAGGTGTCAAAAGATGGGAAAAGCTGAAATTCTTTACTTTCCGTGTGCTCTTGCATTGTGCAGAAAGATCTTAGCATTAGTAAAGAAAAAACCACATAACATGATTCATGCCCATCTAACTCATCCATATCATCAATAAGTTCACAGTAACTCTACATCTACAACTCCCTAGGCCACAACAGTAACAGCGGCTATAAATGTGAGTGAGCCAGATCGAAAGTTGCACTCTCATGCCAAATTACTTTGTTCTACCTACTGTTTCTAGATCCGTTTTGTTTCTGCTTTGCCTTGTCCCAACACAAGAAAGAAATCTTACATGATAATTGAGCTTCTGTCATCTCACTCTTACTTCCAGATTTTGGAAACTTTTCTTCATGTTCAGATTTCTATCATATTTGTAAATTTGTGCAGATAGTGTTAGCTTACATAGTCATCCATGGCAGGTTTAACTCCTTTCTCTTCTGAAGATGGGTACTCATTCTCCACGCTCTATGGTTCATTCAATTCTTGTCTCCCTCCCCTGTTTAATCAACCAGATCCTCTTCAATCTCATCCTAATCGAAACTCTCTTGTTCTGCCCATTGCTCACTCCCTAGAGCACTATGTTGATAAGGGGAACTCTATTTTGGAGCCAAGAGAGTGTCAATATGGTATTCAGGGGCCCCCAGTTTATTTTAATGAGATGAACAAGAGAAACACCATGGATGACCATCTTGTTTCTGGCCCACCCATGGGTCCAAATTTTGTGGATGGGGAAGAACTGCATAAGCAAAAGAGTAACGACGAGTTTCTCAAGTCCAAAGTGGTGAGTCGTTTGTTCTGCAGTTACGTGTAATTCAGTAATCTAATCTTTCGTTTGGCTTGATTTCCTTGACGAATTGAGTTGTCTTATATTTTGTGTAGTATGAGGCACCTGCAACAAAGAATCGGAGGAGTTCTTGTACCAGAGATAAATCGTGCAAGGGAAAACAAGTAAGAGAGGCGGCGGCACAAGGATCGAAAAAGCTCGCAAAGGCGGAGGGTGCGCAAAACTTCGTTCTGGTGAGAGCCCGAAGGGGCCAGGCTACAGACAGGCATAGCATTGCAGAAAGAGTAAGTTTTATTTATTTACTTAATCTGGTTCTTATAGTTTTAATGGATTTATAGTTTGAAAGATTTTGATAATTGATTTGAATTTTTTTAAGTTTTTGGATTTTATTGTGTAAATCATTTTTATCAATATTTTGGATCATATTTTATCGTCAAGATAAAGTAAATTAGATAAGGAAGAATGACTGCAGAAACTTTCAAGAAATTCAACATTATGAAGTGTAGAAATTTTATCTTTAATTATCATTGATTGTATGACTGTAAACTGTTTTTAACATATAATTTTTCAGGTAAGAAGAGAGAAAATCAGAAAAAGAATGCGTTTCTTACAAGATCTTGTGCCAGGCTGCTGCAAGGTATTATAATAAAAGTTTTTAGATATTTTTTATAATTTATTTTATTTTATTTACGATTATACTTTTAAGCATGAATGAAATGTAAAATTGTTATCAATCAATTTTATGCATTTATTGTTTGTTTTAAATTTTATTATTCTATTTGAACTTTGGAATTGTAACTTTTTCCACCCACTTTTAAATATGTGTAACATTATTTTATAAATGATACTATTCATTAAAAAAACTGTGATTGAGATAAATAGAACAATCAGAATCAGATATAGAGAGAGGGGGGAAGAAACTTGGTATTTGGTGTGCCATATGTGGGTTGATGTCTGGGCTGGATGATTGCAGGCCAATGGCAAGACGGTTGTTCTGGACGAGATCATCAACTATGTGAAGTCTTTGCAGAATCAGATCGAGGTAAATACTGCCTGTCCTCTGCCAAGTAAAGTTTTTTCTCCAACTGGGATAAAAAATTGTCTTTTTATGTAAAACTGGCAGTTTCTATCGATGAAACTCTGTGCTGCAAGTCTTTATCACGGTTTCAGCAATCAATCACTGAATGAACTGGGTCACAGACAGGTAATATGTCGTGATGGTCATGTGTTGTAAGTTAATTGAACTGAAATTTGAGTGCGTGAGGGTCATGATTTCACTGATACTTTCTAGGACAGATGGGTTGTGAAGCAGAATACGGCACAACAGTGGGCATGATGGAACAGCAAGGTGCTGCCAATTGTACTTTCGCTACACAACCGTTGGGGATGGCGATGGAATCGTCACTTGACGTTGCCTGCTTCCCTTCTCAAACAATGGTGAAGCTTCTCTGGTCTGCCTTACAGTAGTTTTGACAGCATATAAAATAAAAGACTAGGGCACAGGTGTTATCTAATTGGCAAACATAAGAAACTAATGTGTTTTGACGGCTGTGTTAGCAGGGAGCAGATGAATGTGACGTTCGACTGGAAGGCATTGTGCAACAACTGTTCGCACAGTAGTGGAAATGGCCTGCTTTTGACCGCAAAATTGGATTCTTCAAACCACACTGTGGATTTATGTAATACTTAACGAAATGCTTTCTAGATTCCGCCCCCGAAACCCGTACCATGTTCAATTATTGGGTTTACTGTTGCGACGGTGGGATCAAGTTGGTCGATTCTGTCTTGTTTTGGCTTCCTTGTAAAACCGTCTTCCTAGTCTTAATATATAAAATTCAAGTCAGATCATCATATGTTTCAGTAGAGATCAGATCAATCATATCCGTGGGGACTTCAGTCTGGATGCCCTTCTGCATTGTCCGTGGGGACTTCAGTCTGGATGCCCTTTTGCATTTAATTCTCTATTACTTTCCATTTTTGTGGTTATTTGCAAGCTTTCAAGATTCCTTGTGTACGAACTCTCATCCACCTTGCTTTACAATTGCTCTAACTTAACGTCTAAGTATCTGATATCATCGGAAAAGCAAGTTATTGGACTTTCACGAAAGTTCGAATTCATTTGAAATTGTGGGTTCTTTAAAATTTATTACAAACTTTGTTTATTTAACCATGACTACAAATAATCTATATCAAAGATGGGAAGGATGGTACTTTACACTTATCAAAGAAACGTGAATGTATGGATGATAAATTAGTAATAATGTTTTTGTGTGTAATGGGTATGTCAAGAAGTCTATCTGAATGGCTAATTGTTGGTTTTTAAGCAAATAATAGATTGCATTCTATGAGGTCACTTTACACTTATCAAAGAAACGTGAATGTATGGATGATAAATTAGTAATAATGTTTTTGTGTGTAATGGGTATGTCAAGAAGTCTATCTGAATGGCTCATTGTTGGTTTTTAAGCAAATAATAGATTGCATTCTATGAGATCACATTATTTTAAAGTGACCTATTTTTTGTTTTGCGCATATAGTTGGGAAGGATGATACTTTACACTTATCAAAGAAACGTGAATGTATGGATGATAAATTAGTAATAATGTTTTTGTGTGTAATGGGTATGTCAAGAAGTCTATCTGAATGGCTAATTGTTGGTTTTTAAGCAAATAATTGATTGCATTCTATGAGATCACATTATTTTAAAGTGACCTATTTTTTGTTTTCCGCATATAGTTGGGTAAATTTTTATCTCATTTGCAATCAAACTTTAATATTTCAATCTATCAAAAATGTGTGCCCAATACGATTTGGCAAAGAGGGAGGCCCTCTTCTATAGTTGGCATTTAGAAAGTGGCTTCAACTCATACCATTCTTCCATGCCATGTATGTCTTTTGGGAGCAAGATGACGCAAAAATCAAGCAATTCTATGAGGTAAATTGTCAAGTCCTTAAACAAATGATATGTTTTGCTTAATCTATGTCTTCATGGATGTGATAGATTTGGATTGTTAGTGCATAATGACTAATTGGAAGTTAATCAATTTGAGTTTATTCCAAATCATAGTTGTTAGACCCACATTGTCACTAGATGGACACTATGATCACACTTTAAGTAGCACTAATTTGAAATTACAAAGCTTCCTATGCTTCTTGTCTAAAAATTGATGGGTGAAGTTCTTTGTGTGTGACTTCAAAACTTTGAAGTATATGCATACATACCCAAATACAATCAATAACATTAAATTACATGTATATACTATATAATATGATGTTAATGGATCATAATATTTTTTAATAATTAAAAATAAATATATAAATTTTAATGTGGGCATGTGCAGGATCATGATGGGCCAAAAAGTAGCGTTTTGCATTCACTAAAAAACATGAAAATCTCAAGTTGATTTTTTTTGAGTTGGGTGTTAGTACATTGCTCCATAGCAATGCTCAAGCCAAAGTAATAAAAAATGGATATCTGATTTGGGCCGGGTAATATATACCCAAAAAAAGGTCTTTTAAAACTCATTTTAAACCTTTTAAACCTGCACCAACAATAACAATGACGATGAGGGTAAATTTGATATCGGATTTAAGTTGATATTTGATTTTTAAGGTAGGTTTTTGCATTTTTTATTTTTTTTAATCAATTTTTGTATTAGTTTTGTATAATTTTAACTAGTTTTTTATGGCTTTTTATTAAAAACTAGGGTTTTTTACAATAATTTCATTTATATTGTATAATTTTATTTATATTGTATAATTTCAATTAGATTAATTAGTTTTGAACTTCAATCAGGTATTATGGCTGAGAATCAAAACCCATAAATGTCAAACTCTCCACCACCTTTGTGCCCATCAATTGAATAGTCAATTGGTGAAAAATTGGAGCAATTGAGGGGAATTTGTGATGTTTATAAGACAATCCCTCAATTATCCTAAATGACAAACACGTTGAAAGAAATAATTTAAAATATAGAAGCCCTCTCCACCCAACATAATGCCATTCTTTTGTGGCGAGAAACCATAAGGGAATAGTACTCCTGTGGATTGTCTTACGAAGAGGTGAAAGATCTCAAAATTAAAAAATCCCAAATAGCCTCTTTATTTGTTAACCCTCGCACTAGTGTGCTAGTTAATGTTAATAAACCAAAACTTTCTATAAAATGGTGCACGAATAAGGATTGGAATGCCTCACCACGTAACCCTAGAGGAAGTTGTAGTTTACTACTCAAATGCAATTTTATTTATTTATTTAAAGTAAAATTAGCATACAAGTTCACTTCCTATTGCCAAAAACCTCTAAGGCTGGGAGATTGAGATTATTTTTAAACCTATGCATACATCATAATACATCCATAGAATTTGAATTACTTAAGGAATTAAGTACTCATACATTCCATTCATGATAAATTACATCATAACATTAATAATTACAATAAGATTTCACATCACATTAACTTTAACAAATCAGATTACATATCTCATTCCCCGAATGAGGTAGTACATATAAATGTGATTACATAATACAATCATCCACCTCAAATACAAATGAGGGGTGATAAATAACAAGGTCCAACTAAAATAAATACAAAGCATGAAATATAATTGGAAACCACAAGCTCTCCAACTAGAAATCTCACCATCACGACCTATAAATTGAAGGGGGGCCCAACAGTGTAGGGTGCATGTTCCTCCCAACCAAGTGGTACCTATAGGCCCACCCCTCGTGCTAGGAGATAGTAACAAGTATACATGTCCAAATCTACTACCTCTAGACACAGGTTGACACATACTGACTCAACCAAACACATGAATTGAACAACCACAAGTACAACACTACAACACTAGCATGGGTCACATTGCTTCTAGATTTATAACCAATCAGGTATGTTAAAAGAACCACACACATAATTCATACCAATTGTTGTCCTAGACAGAGTGTCATCACACAGCTCATCATGAGTTGCCCATTGTGGATCTTCATAGGCCTCGACCCTTATTAAGGGCTATCCTAGAGACCTCAACTGACCCCCGACCCTCATACTTACTCATGCAAAATTAAATACCTCTCATAAAGACAAGGTAGATGACCTTTTCCATTCTAGGCCTTCCCACTCATCCCAAGGCTAAACGAGCACTTGAGTCTATGAGTGAGGCTACTTATCTTATTTAGTGAGTCCAGAATACTATCCAAACCCCTAAATACATTAATTAAGTTTTCACTTGATTAAACTACCTTTGAAGGTTACCCAATCTTACCTCTTTAGGGCTCTAGCCCCTAACAGAAGCCACTCATTCTACTTGACAACATACCAACCAAATCAATCACCAAGGGTACCATAGTAAAATATTTGCATCTGTAAAATGCAACAAAACAATTCGCCCAGCATTGCCAGATACATCGTTGTATGACAATAATTTAATATCTTTTAAAAATAAATATTCATATATATAATATATAAATATATGCATTTGTATATATAACTATATATATATGCATATATGTATATATATATATATATATTATATATATATATATATATATAATATATATATATATATATATATATATATATATATATATATATATATATATATATATATATAAATTACAACTCCATAAACAAATTGGGAAGAAAATTTTCAAAAACCATCTACAGGCAAAATTATGCAATTTCCAAAAAAACTCAAATTCCACAGAGGATTTCTACAATAATTTTTTTTTTCCTAACAAAATAACAGAGGTTCATTTCTTCCTTTCTCAAATCCAAATACTAAGGAATGAATTTTGAAGAATAAATAAAAGAATTCCTACAATTTAAAAATACAGAGAAAATTTTCCCGAGAAAAGACAAGCTATAGGAAAATTACAATTTCCTACAAAAGCTTTCAACAATTTTCTACACAGAAGCTTTCAATAAATTTTTTAAAGCTTGTAATGTTTCCCTTGCGTTTTTCCATTGTTTAAAATATCAATTTCACAAAGGCTCTCGTATTTTACTATAAAATTCTCTACAGAAGCACTAAATTAATCATGCCAAATCTTCAAATACAAAAGCCTTACAAATTTTCAAAACAATTAAAAGCTTCTACTGAATTGAATTTTGTATAGACAATATTTCTAAATCAACTAAATAAATAAAACAATAAAATAACCTATTTTCTTGAAGCTTGAAGAAATGAAGGTTGGAGTAGAGCCTCGCCTTCAGAATTCAATTTCCAAAGCCTTTCCAAAATCACCACTTCCAAAAAGATGCAAAAATACAGAGCCCACAATATTCCCGAGAACCTCTTTCAATTTTCAACAAAAAATTTCTAAAAAATATCCCTCTTTCCATTCCCATCAAGTAACCTCTTACCTCACTCAGTTATGGCAAATATTCTCTCTGAGAATAATTTCTCAACAAGAGTGATTAATAAAAAATTCTCACACACATGTCAAATTTAAAATATCTTCTCAACAACACACAAATATTTCCTCTAAAACATTTACAAGTCATTTTTGCATTTTGATAATTCAAACCACATTTTAATCTCTAAATACATTTAATCAAAATAAATTTAATCAATTAATTTATTTACTTAATAAAATAAATTTAATCACAAGGATTGAATTACTTTACCAGATAAATTAAATAAAAAGCTTCCAACAATATTATTTAAAATTAGTTAAATAAATACTAAAATTATGAAAAGCATTACCTTAACATTTATTTTCATAGAATAATCCTTGCATAAATAAAAAACAATTGACAAGGCAAACATGGACATGACAATCAAACATACCAAACATAGACTGACTAAACCTGACAACACACTGAGGCTAGGGTGTAGACTTGACACAAGTAACCTAGCTACTATCTCCCAATCAACTTTACCGTTGGGTCGACACGATCAAACCTATGAAGCCAGGTGGATTTAATGTCATGTACTTGCAAACCTGTAAATGAGATATCGAAATAAAATGTATATAAACAACATAGTAATACACACCATGAAGAGGAAATCGTAGAATCACAGGGTGTTCACAAGTGAGTGATGCGATTTCGTCCCCTTCACCAATACACTTATCACGAACCGGAAGTTCCATCATAAATAAATTACTCATGTGAAATAATCATGTTATATCAAACTAACATTATTACACCAATCAAAGCATGTCAAATAAAGCATCAAAGAAGGCACATCACACCATCACAAATAGTCCACGTCATTCTATAAATAGCGATCAATACAAACAACATGATACACTATATTAAAGTATCTGAGTATCCAGAAAACAAAACATAGCAAAGAAGGACACTGTCTAAGCAAAGATAAAAATGAAGGGGTATTACAAGGAAATTGTAGATAAATTTTGGGATCATTGGTGGATGGTTTTTGATAAACCACCCAACAACAATATTGATGTACCATTTTACTTTATTGAAAAATTATACGATGAGTTTGTGTTAGGGAATCGTGTCAATTACTTTGACATTAAACCCTTCCAAGGCGTAGGTGGAGGTATGTCGCAGGATAGACCAAGGACAATTAGAGTAGTCTAGGGCCCATATGTTCCCCCTCCTCTCGTTCCTCAGCACCCTCTAGTACATCATCCAGATATTATCAAGGATGCAACCACATCGACTATTCAAGCTATTCACTCTTTAAGTGATCTTTTAGTTTCTCATACTGCTACAGTAGCTCAGTCACAGGTTGGTGATGTTAGTGATGGATCAAGTACTGCTACATCCTCCTCCTCGGGTCCACATATCTATGTGTCACATACTTGCACTATGTGCCACCAAATATGCTTGGGTCCTCATATACAACCCGTTGAGCATCCCTTGGACACTTTTGATTATGACCTCCATGATGTGGACATTATAGGAGATCATATGCAAGAGATTGGAGCACACCCTACAGATTCCTCTCTTGCTAGAGAGGGGGATGTTGGAATAGTTGTACACAGGTAAGATTTAAGTTGTAAATTTATAACTTGCATTTTTTTTTAAATGAATATCAATAAGAGATAGTATCAAGTACTAATGTTTATTTATATGATCTATTTAACAATTGATGTCTGAGGAGGAGCTTACTTAGGTTACTGATAGCACCCTCAGAGCCATTTCATTTGGCCTCAACATACACGTGGTATATATTTTCGCACTCGTTTATATTTTTTATTATATACTTGCTTGTCATCTGAATTGTCATTAATAGAATTATGTATTAACTTATATGTTTATCTTATTTTCCTCTTATAGGAAACACCTAGTGCAAGCGATGTGTAACATTGTCCAGACTATGGAGGCACAATGGTAGATAAGGGAAAGGTAATTGAACTCGAATTCAATTGAATTAAGATTTTTAAGATCTTATAGTGATTATACATAGATTGACATAGATTGGTAGTCTCATATACTTGTCATTTTTATGTACGGATGGTTATAAGCTACACATCCTTGTTGACAAGTGTCACAACGCCTGAAGGAGTAGGTTTTGGAACACCTTAAGGAGTAGGTGTTGAAACACCTCAAGGAGGAGGTGTCGAAACACCTGAAGGAGATAAAGAAAAAGAGATGCCTAAAGAGGTATATGTTTATTTTATTTTGTGTTTGGTAAATACGTTCCTATTATTGACAATTACATGCTAACTTGTATCAATTTTATGTTTTTTCTCACATATATAGATTGAAATTTCAAAAGTTGGTTTGATTGGTTCTTTGAGAGGGGCATATTCTACGACTCTTGGCCCTTTGAAGAGACGTATATATGAGGTAATCAAGATTTCAATTTTAGAGTTCAATTATAATTCAATGTATATTGATTTTGATGTTAATTATTAGATTTTAAATTATATAAAATAACTAATCTCAATTGTGGTTTGAATTTTTCTCGTGCAACTACCTTCAAAGCCAACGAGTGCTTTAAAGAGGCTCCATTTTGATGATCCACTAGTAGTTTAGGATGAGATAGATATTTTGGCATGTATATTTTGAATAGATATCGAGATGGCATATGCCACATTTTGTAAAAAATTATTTGAGTTGGCATTGATGCCATTTTTGTATATGGACATAGACTTATTTATTGGATAATTTGATATAAAGAAGTTGAGAATCAAAATAATTTTTTCCTCATGTGCATGTTTAAACTCTTCAAAATTTAATCTTGAGCAATGGTTAAATATAAATGTACAATAGCATAAAAAATAGAGGTTATATTATATAGTTCACAATCAAAAATAATGAATAATAGTTAAAGTATATCATATATTTCTTAGTTTTATTATGTTTATATCATATAGTTTAAACAACTTTGAAGACAAGAACAATGGTAAAGTTTAACATTTTAACTTTAAAGTTTAAATACACACATGCCATTGTCTCACACTACATATATTTCATATTTGATGTAGTGACAGGGAGGTCCTCAACTATCCAAACTCAAATTCACTTGAAGAAATCAAACTTTGAACCTTCAATCCCTAACAAGGGTGATTACTCCATAAGTTCCACGATTCAAACCTACTTACCTAGTAGGTGTCCAAACCTTTGTTTTTTATCTCAAATCTCAAAATATCTGAAAAACCTACATACTATGCACATTTTTGAGCATCCATTATGCCCAACCCAAACATATCAATAAATCTCATATGGTCACTTTGGACCAACCCCTCACAAACTAAGCTTTTACACTGAAAAGGGCTCCAATTAGCCCAGTTTTACAAAGGAACACACCTCCAAACTTTCTACCAACCCAAGATATCACTAGTAAGACCTTAAAATACCTCCAAAACCACAACTTCTCCAACTTCTAGTTCAAAACTCACCTTCTAGAGTCCCATTCCTTGAAACCCTCATTTTTCACAAAATAACCAAGGGTTTATTGAAAAACCTATCTCCAAACCACATAAAACCTTGAAACCACTTAAAACATCCTCTATTAAGCTTGTACAAGCTTAATAATCCTTAAAATTATGCTGACCCCAAACTTTACCCACTTTTACACTGTAAAACCTCACTTTTCCATTCAAAAACCCTTTTTTCTCAGCTAGGGCTTCATGCCCAAACATAAAAATGACCTACCCTAACTTTGAAAACCTTATATCTAATCAAAATTCACATGATCACACTATTTCCAACCTATTCTAACTTGTTCTCAAGCAATTTCTTCTTTTCACCACTTTTATCCTTGCTTTTAAGGCCTAAAACTATATGTTTCCACTAGGGCGGCGTGGGAAACCTCCTCAAATAAATTTTCCAACACTAAATTATTCCTCCTAAACCTACACCTACTCCAACCAGGCCCATTCCACTGATATATAGAAATTACAATAGGTGTAATGGCCTATTTCATCATATTACCATCTCAAACCCTTGATTGAGCAAATACATACCCGTTTACAGAAAACTACCTATAAGTTGCTTGAAACTCAAAGTAATTCCACAAGAATGGACTCAAATCAAATTTAATACATTCCTATGGCTGATCCAATCACTTCTGGAACAAGATATTCCTATACGGGTTCATACAAAGCCTTGAATCCTTAGAAAATAATGTAAAACTTAGAAAATTACTAAGAAAACATAATTTTCAATGATCTTTTCTTCACATTCAAACATCTAACTCTTGCCTCCTATCAGTGCAATAGACTGCTACATACTACCCCAATCAGCCGCAAACTATGAACTCTGGGCTTGTTGTACCTATCAATTGCGCTTATTGCGCCAGCAGTTCAGGTTCCTTCTAGGCGAAGAACCACCATCATCTTGAGAGTCCTTATGCTTTCCAAGCACACTCTCTTGCTGCCCACTCTGAGTAGGCCCTTGTTGAATCAACGGTGATCCAACTCCCTGAGTCTAACCCCATCATGCACTAGACCCAACTCCTGAACCACTACCAATCTGCACACCTGAATGGCTCCTAGTGTTATAGCTAAGTTCTCCTCGACTAGTCGTGCCTTCTCCATAGTTGTCTCCATAAACTTGGGCTCAAAGACCTGCACACCACCACTGATATGGGAATTTAAGCCCCTAATGAAATGTTTCACAAGCATCCCCTCATCATCTCCTATTCCTACAAACTGTTTAAGTTCATAGAAAAGTCTCTTGTACTAATCCACGGTCAAAGCTAACTATCGTAGGGCATGGAACTCATCACCCCTACACTGACGCCAATGGTCAGAAAGAAAGTGGGCTCTGAACCGCTCAAGGAAAATCTCCCAGGACACTAAACTCATGTCAATGTGGAGCTTTTTCTCCTCAAGTCTCCCCTAAATGTCCACAAACCCCTCGAGGTGCATCATAGCGCACCGTACTTTAGTACTATTATCAAATGAATGTATAGAAAAACATCGATCAAGACCTATTAGCCAAGTCACGGCCTCTAAACTGGTGCCTACTCCTTCAAACCGAGGTGGTTGTGACCAAATCAAATCCCTCATATAGGAAGTTGCTAACATCTTCGATTGTACTGCAGTTGTCCTCACCCCAGGGTTAACCTCTGGTACTGCCTGTCTCAAACCCAATAATTCCAAAGCCTCCTTGAAGGATCTACGTGCATCTTCGATCCTTGGAGGGTCTATCTGTCCACCACTGCCTCCTAGACCATTTTGCGAGGCCTTTTGTTCCTCCTGCTCAGGTATAAGTGTAACATGAGATGGTGAGTCATGTTGACTCCCCTCATGACTACCTACCCAGCCACGTCCTCATCCTCTCCCTCATCCGCGTCTAGGAGGCATACTCCTACACAGACACAAAATTATTTTAGACAAGGTACACTTGGAAACCTACACAACTAAGATTAATGGGTACATCATAATCCTAGAGCACCCAGTGTTTAAACCTAGGCTCTGATACCATGTGTAATGCCCCGCCACACAACCCTAGAGGAAGTTTCAATTCACAATAAAAGCACACTAATTTTTTATTTATTTAAAGTGAATTAAACATACATGTTCATCTACAATTGATAACCTCCCCTAAGGCTACGTAATCGAGAATACTTAAACCCAAAAACATACATCATTTAAAATTCATTGCATTTAATTACTTATGTAATAAGCATTAATTCAACATACATATACATCAAAAGATAAGAAGATAAATATCCATAACATAAATTCAATAGTTGAACAACTCGTTACATCACGCATTCCTAGAATGAGGCAATATTTCAAAAGTGTTACAATTACATAATTCTACCTCATAAACAAAGAGGGATGAACAACTTATTACAAATTGAAATAATACAAAGCTTGAATTAAACACAAGAACCGTGAGTTGTCGAACTGGATGTCTCGCCACTAAGTACTGAAGATCAAGGGGGGCCCAACGGTGTATGGTGCATGTTCCACCCAACCATATGGTACCCGAAGGCCCAACCCCCATGCTAGGAGATAGTAACAATGTAACATGGACAAATATATATAACCTCTAACCAAAGGAAAACTCATACTGACACATATTGACATAACCAAACAAATGCACTAAATAAGTACAACTCTCACATCACTGACATAGGTCACATTGCTTCTAGACACAAAATAGAATTGAACAAGTATGACAAGGAATCCATACACATATCACAAAACCCAATGTTATCCTAGACAGAGTGTCATCACATAGTTAGTCATGAGATCTCCTATGGGTATTCTTCATAGGCTCCAGATTTCCTGGCTACCTCAATCGAACCCCGACCCTCATGCTAACCCATGCGGAATCAAATACCTCTCGTAAGGACAAGATAGATGACCATGCCATTTTAGGCCTTCCCACTCATCCCAAGTCTAAACAAGCCCTTGTGTCTATGAGTGAGGATAAATTATCTTGATTAGTGTGAAATGCATCCTAATCATCTAAGTACATTAATTTAATTATCACTTGATTAAATCACTTTTGAAGGTTACCTGGTTTACCTCTTTGGGCTCCGACACCTAACAAAAGCCACTCTTCTAATGGACAACACACATAAAAACCAATCACCAAGGGAATCACAAATGCATACAACCTAGGCATCATAACCACTCCATCTCAAGGAGGAAACAATAATAGAACTCACTCCAAACATCTTGGAGATAACAAAACACATAGTCAAATCCTTTCACAAGAGGTACAAAACATCCCCGTTTGTGGAAACCGGGTAATTACTGAAAAGACACCATGCACTACCCAAGGGAAAAAACAACTGGTTGACATAAAGAATCGACAACCCTCATCCTCTAAAATCCTCTTGAAGACTTACAATTTTGGACTAGCACTTAATCCCATACCTCAAAATGCAACTTAAAGAAAATTTATAAAAGAAATTCAAGTCATTAATCAAATCTAATATTTAGATTTTTTAAATCCATACTCATTCAATAGGTAACATTGACAAAGTCAAAGGCATGATAACAGGTTAACTCAAATAATCATTTATCCCTATTACCTCTTCTATTATTGGAAATCTAAAACAATTAAACTCACTTCCCTTTACGAAATAGAGAGAAAATAGAACATTTAAGACAATCACGAGGAAATTACTATCTTTGGATATTCTAAATCCATATCCCTTACATACTCCATTCTCAATAATATAATTGCCCTAATAGAAAATTAATAAATTAAAATAACTAATTGTCTCTTCAATATAATCAATTCCTAAATTTACTTTTTAAAAGAACATAAGTCTATGCAAGTAAATTTTCTTTTAGTTTCAAAACTAACACATCAATTTCAACAAATTACTTAAATTTCTCCTTTCTATTCATTTCCTACTATTCCTCAATCAACATTTTATAAAACAAATTATTTAGATATACTATTGTTTTAATTTATTTTTTAAACATTAGTATTTAATATATTTGTATATTCACAAAATATATACACATAATTATATATATACACTTTTAATATACAATAATTAAATATATTCAAAATAAATCACTAACCATCTATATATATATACCAAATCAAAATAAAATTAATTATAATTAACGAATCCCAAAACAATACACAGAAATCCGAACTCACTAAAGACTGCGGACATATGCACATAAGGAGGTTGTTTCCACAGTAACCGAGAA
Source organism: Sequoiadendron giganteum (assembly GCA_007115665.2). Lineage (NCBI taxonomy): Eukaryota > Viridiplantae > Streptophyta > Pinopsida > Cupressales > Cupressaceae > Sequoiadendron > Sequoiadendron giganteum. The sequence continues at coordinate 324,694,549 of CM021103.1, forward strand.
GGCTACAGAGTGGGTGCACCAGTTGTACTATGTACAGTCCGGCCACTCCCATGTACTTTTGATGGGGGCAATGCTTCCCATGGGACAACACAACCCCCTATGAAGTGGGTGTGTTGTCACATGGGAAATGCTCCTCACACCCATAAATGTGTGGGCGGTGACTTAACCTCCCACCTCCACCATAAAAATAAATTTCAATCGTCGATTTCATTCTTTTGAATTTGTACAGCAACGAAATTTAAATTCCGTGTGTGGCGATTTGATAAAAGAAATAAATTTAATCTTTAACCACATAATAAATATATATGTATTTATATGTTATGTGTATATATATTCGAGAATATAATACATATAAGTTATAAATATGTATATATTTACATAGAATAATTTTACTGGTAAATTTGAGAAAAATAAATAAAAATAACCACCTAGAGGAAACTAAATAAAATTTTCCATAATACCTTCCTAAATTCACAGAGACTTAATAATTGATTCTATTTAAACCATTTCTTCAAATTCCTAACAATACAAAAAAAATATGAAAACAAATAGGGATCTAGATTTCTCCATTGTAAGTTTTCTACAGAGGTTTTATTTTTAGAAAATAAATTCATTTATTTTCTATAAGGATCTAAATTTCCTACAACAATCTAAATGTGTTGTACAATCTATGGTTTGAATTAACAAACAATACTACAATTTCTTCAACAAAACAAATTCTATAGTATATTTTTATAAATTCCCTGAGGAATTATCAAAGAAAATAAAATTTTCCAAAATCCTGATTAATTAACATCTAATCTCCATTAATAAATTCTAATTCCCAATGAATTTAACAAACAAATTCTTTAAACAATATTTATTTGCTTTAAACAAATCAAGAACAAAACCACAGAATAAAACCTGGTATTGAAGCTACAGGCAAAGAAGATTTTTGAAGAAGATCCTCCTCCAAAGATCTCACAATTTCTCTTCAAGTGTGTAGTGAATCCAAGCAACCAACCAATTTGAAAGCACAACCAATATCAACAGAATTTTCCAAATTCAATTCCACAGCCAAAAATCTCTTCCAACCATTCCTTGTGCAATTTTTTTCACAAAATCCTCTCCAACCTGAAATAGCTTCCTTTTTTTCCTCTCCAAAACTTTCCCATGAATGAATCTGCAACCAATTATTCCCGTTAATTAAACTCACACTTGTTGAAGACTGCTTGAATTCATTAGAACACCTTTCAATATCTCCGCAAGTGGTTAGACTTCTTCTAGAGGAACTAGCTCTAATACCAATTGTTGGAAAAAAGCTACATTGAGGGGGGGGGTGTGAATTAGTGTTATGAAAAAATTAACTTTATTAACTTTTATCATCCAAGCATTAATGGCATTTATCCATAGTGCATAAGCATGAAAATAAATACAACACCATAACACCAAGATTTTTACGTGGAAACCCTATTAGGAGAAAAACCACGGTGGATGGCCAATCTACAATTATGATCTGAGTATACTCAAATGAAGATTATAAAAGGGGAATGCACTTGTATTCAGGCACAATGCCTAGACATCACTGCTTAAAATAAAAAGGCTCACTTCCATACAAGATTTCAGATTTAAACCATCTAAAGATTGAACTGAGATGATAACATCTACAAATGCCTGATTATATTTTTGGATTAAGTACAATAATATATATGTTGCCTTATAGACTGGTTCTATATTTTTTTTTCCTCTGCTCATACACAAAATACAGATCTTCTATGTGCAAGTGAAACTATGCTTTATTGCTCATGTGCTCTACTCTAACTCATAATTCTGATATTAAATCAACTCATACATCCTCCAAAATGATACAGACGAACTTGTATATATACCCACAACATAGAATTTATTTACACTTTGTCGGCTTTAATAGAACACAATAAAATTACAACTGTTGGCTCAAATTATGAGGAATATGCAATGCATACTCTTAATGGTCAACCACAACTTGGCTAGGACCCAAACAAAGATATACAAACATAGAAATAATTAACTAATTATTTCTCATACGTCTGAGACTTTTTACATTCATAGGTCGGCCTTAATATAAGAAAAACTAAGAACACGTCAACCAAATCTACTAACTTCCACATAGACTGATACGAGCCACTGCGCTTTAGTAGAAACAAAGATAGTATACCAAAAAATTTTCCTTAGGATGCACAATACAAAATAATAACCTAAAAAAATCTTACAGATTGATGAACACTGTGCTACCAGATACTCTATTCTTCTTGGACAATCTTCAATCTTCTTGCCAATATGGATGAATGATAGTGTGCGGATCTAATCATCAGTTAGGGTTGTCATCGATGACAACATGAAGTGATACATGTAGTGTGTCTTGCCAACAAAGGGTAGAGGGATAGATATAAAGGGAGAGAGAGAGAGAGAGAGAGAGAGAGAGAGAGAGACCCAAGAGGGGGAGAGCGTGTAGGAGGGAGAGACTTGAGAGAGAGAGAGAGAGTAGAGGGTTTAAGGCTTAAGGGTTAAGGGTAGAGGGGAGAGAGATAGAGGGAGTCAGTGAAAGAGAGGGAGGGAGCGAGTGGGAGAGAGATAGAAAGAGTGATTGAGTGAGAGATTTAGGAGAGAGGGAGAGAGGGAGAGAGATAATATTTAAATATTGTATATATTAGTAATATTAATTAGTTATATAATACTTTATATATTAGTAATATATATATACTAATATATATATATTTATACATTAATTAAAATATACAAATAATATTTAAATATTATACATAATAATATTATATATTATACATAATTATGTAAGAGATTATCATAAATTATATATTATATATTATATATTAAATTATAAACTATTTATTGCATTTTTTAAATCATATATTATAAACTAAATTACATTTTTTAAAATCATATATAAAATATATCAGATATCCGATATTTCTAACACAAACCTTACTGCCTAGAGGTTAGCCTTGGGCTTGCTTTGGAATTTGGCTAGGACATGTCAATCCTAAGAAGTCAACATAAAAAAAATGTGTATAATAGCTTATCTTGCTTTTCTAGACTTCGCCCATGTGGCTGATGACTTTTTTTTTACCCAAAATTGATGAAACGAAAAGGGTTTCTAAAGTAGATTCTCAATTTTCCACCAATATAAATTATGCTTTACTTTGAATTTAATAAATAATTATTATTCATTTTCTATTTGAATTATGACTAAAGTTTTGATTGATAGGTTGACTGAAAAACATCTATAGCTTTCAAATGGTATCACATTTTTTGAATCCAAAACATGCGTCACATTCTATGCTTTGCATACTGTAGGATTAAAAAAAATGAATTTCATGAAGTTTTGACAAAGTTAAGGTGGTCAGACATACGAGTTTTTATATTTTTTAAAAGTTGTAATAAAAAATTCATAATTAATTATTTACTTGGAAAAAAATTACAAAAAATATGCATCACATCGAGACATGAGTCCTCTACTTATATCTAAAATCTTATAAAAAAATATTATCATTTATATTGTGGTTAGGGTGGTCAGACAAACACCTACTTCTTATTTTTTCTCTAAAATTTAAGTACTACTGCATTGAAATTTCAATTTTCCACCAAATACATTTATTTTTAAAATAAAACTAGCAGTTTAAAAACTACATCCAATTTTCTACAAATTCTATTCTTACATATTTTTGAAATAATATAGATAACTTATTCAAATTTTTACATCAAGTTGCCTATCTCAAATTTTTCTTAATTTTCATTGCCACTTAAGGGCCTATGTTTTCCATGATGATCCTGCACATACCCATGTATTATTAGTCGTTAGGGTACATGGTGTGAGGTCTCGGCCTAAAACTTGTCTCATGCTAGCAAACTAGATTTTTTTTCCACAAAAAAGGTTATGGTTTCAGTCAAATGCAAAATTTAATGGTAGAAAAGCTAAAGCTTATAAATACATTCAATTAATATGCAATGCTCCAGTCGATGAGATAAATGTGAGATAAATGCACAATATCGTTCTCTTGGATTTTACTTGATGTTGGCACTCCTTGTTTGAATTTTTCTTGTTGTTGGCACTCTTTTTTTGACCAGATATGTCGTAGGTCGTATCAGCTAAAAATATCAATTTCCTAGCTACTACCTGTCTTATGTCCCTTCAACTAAATAACTCATACATATATTATTGCATTTGAACTGCCATAGATTTTATTTTACTTCATTTATTGTAGTTGTTAAATGCATTGTTTCACTATACTGTAGATCATGCCCCTTCACTATTCACTATCTCTACAAATAGATTTAATAACCTCAATAAAACTACAGAACTAACAAAGATTACTCAGATGTAGAATACACATAGGACATACCAACAATAGGAATTCAAATAATCTAGGTACTATCCTACAAAATTTTCCCACTTTTCCTATAGTATATTGATATATTGACTTCAAATAATTTCATGCAATCACTTTTTTTTCCTTTGATTTAGCATCCTCTTGTGTAATGGTTTAAATTAATATTTTTTCTTTCAAGTTTTCTAGGCACATTGTTGCTTGCTATGACAGTCAACTACAAGCATACAGTGTGTTAAAGACATAAAAATTGGAAAATAAAACTTCAATCTGATTCATAAATGAAGAATTTTAATGCATAGAAAAATAACAAAACATATACAAATGTAGCATTAAAAAACCATTAGACACTAATTGTGTTGCTTTCTATGCCTACTCTGATTTAAGAACAATGGCAGGTTACATAATCTATATCAAGTTGAATGGATGTGTACTCTACATTGATTGACAAAGGCAATGACTTCTGCTCACAAGATTTTCAATATTTGCGCAATATTTGTTGAGTGAGTTTGAGGTTTGTTTTTTCAGTGGTTTTCAATGCTTCAGGAGGTGATGATGTGTGATAAGTAGGGATGCAAGGTGCAAAAATTGGTAGAGTCTCTTCCATCCATGGAAGGCGTAAATGGTTAGGATGGCGGTGTTGCCATCTTAGCAAGTCACTAACCCTTTCTAGTAGGGAAAGGGGACAAAGTGTTGTGATCTTTACGCATGCAAATCTCACCTAAAAATCATAACTAGAACATAAATAAATTTTAGATTTCTATGTGTTATTATATTTTCATCATTTTTTGCATTTTTTATGGGAGTTCTTAGTCATTGAAATAATGTGTAGCTTTATTTATTAGCACAGTTTTGAATTTTGTCTTATTTTTCTCAAACTTCAACTTCTAATTCATAATCACTAGGGAGTCAAATTTATATCTATTTTCCTCTGCACAAAACTCTCACATGTTAAATAAATTTAATAAAAATATGTTACGAAAAAAGATACAAAAATGAAATAAAAAAACTTTAAAATCTACTACTCTGTCAAAGATGGTAAGAGTGAACTAAAAATAGCTATGTTGTAGAGAAAGTGAAATGAAAAAAGAAACCATCAATTGTTCAAAACCCTAATCACTATGCTCCTCATTTTTCATTTATGAATGGTTCATAAGGCGCAACACTTGTTGAAGGTTTTGTAAATGGGGTTGCAAGCTAAGTGGGTTTAACCTCTGGGGAAACTTTGTGGTTAAGCACGCTTGAGTTGGAGTAATACTGGGATGGGTGACCTCCTGAGAAGGCCCAGTACTTCACCTATGTGAGCATCACCTAGATACAATGAGTGCTAAGTGGACCATTCACTATTATGAGAGATTGGTTCTTGTGAACCACTACTCATGAAACATGGGTCAATGAGTTTGACTCGTAAAACTACACAGTTGAATATTGATAGCAATATCATAATCTTTTAATATTTTTATTTCTAGGATATATCTTTTCTTTTACTAGTTTTAATTAATTATTTGTTTATTTCATTTGATTTCATTTATAGAATTATATTTCTATTTACATCTAATTCATTATTCTTTATATCATTATGATTTTTTTAAATGTCTCTCAAAATAATCATAAATCCTATTACAAATAGATATTTTCTTTCTAAATTATTTTTATTATTTTCTATCTTTTGACTAAAACTACTCACAAATTAAATTATCATAATATGTTAAAATTAGGAAAATAACTTAGCCCAACTTAAATAATTTTTTTAGTTCATAATAGATTCTTACGATTTATAAAAGGGAGACACACTATTTGTTCATTTCGAGAAATTGGAACACCTCCATGGAAAGATTTAACATTTATCATGCCTCTAAGTTCTTAATTAGAGGTAAACAAGTTTTGAAGGGGCCCCAAAACCCTTTACAAAAAAGTGCAGCTAAAGAAAAAGATAACTAAATAGCGAAGACAACAACCAAGAAACAAAAAACCATCAACACGACAACAACCAAAAGGGAAGGACGAAAAATAGTAGCACTACATATATTTCAGGATATTAGTAGCTTCCATGTCACCCTCCATAGTCTTTTGATAATCATCCTTGACCTCAAACATATCTTTAGTAGGGACCCCAACCTGCAACTTGGTCTTATTACGCATTCTTACACCAAGCCCAGCCACATTTACCTCACTAATCAAAACAATTTGCACAAGAAACCTCCCTCTCCACATGCCTAATACCAACACCAACATCCTCACCAGGAGAAATGTTTTCATACTTCTTAGCCATACCAATTGGAGATGGCATGCCCATGGACTCAAACTTCCCAATAGATTTAGTACCATCCCCTAACTTCTCGAGTTTCACATTAATCTTTTCCATTTGGTATTTGAGGGTTAGAATGCATTGTTTAAACATCTACTTCATTTTCAGCGTTTCCTCAACCACAATCTTCAAGGAGTCAAAAACCTCACCAATTTGATTATGATTCGAAAACTCACCCACTTTACTCGCTACTCCCCTCACCCTAACATTGGTCAAATTGAGCTCATGAAACACCCATTTAATAAGTTTGAATAGAGAAATAAACCCTTCCTTAGCCATCCCAAAAACATTAGATAAATCTTCATGATCAAAGTTAAAAACACCATTACCCACAATGACATCCTTCTGGGAGGAACTAACCCTATCTTGGCTAACATAAGCCTCCTTTCCTTTTCCACCAACAATCGACATCTAAATCTTGTGAATAGAGTTAGAAATATCCTCAAGAATAGACCTCCTTATCTTATGCATCTCTAAGTTCACACCCAGAGAGTTCAGATCACCCTACCCACCACCCAACTTCATAGGAGAAGCAACTTGCAGCTCCATCACCTAGCTAGAAAACCTAACAACCAGTTTCTTATTGCTTCCTTCCTTTAGATATCTCTTTCTGTTTGTCCCCAAAACAGGTGATGACAAAGACACATTTTCAACAATTTCAACCCTCTCCTTCAAAATAGTAGAGGGAGTAACATGCTTAATTTTACTTGGCTTTCCAACAACATCATCATCACTACACGTCTCATAACCTTCATAGTTATGGATCAAATACCCTTTACCAAACTTACCCACAACAGGAGGATGTGAAAGCACTTCCATGGAAGCCTGAGAATCCGAGACGCAATCCTCATCATCCTTTGTATCAAACTCATTCTTTGGAACATCCTTCTTTTTCCCTTTAGGAATCCTCGACTCCTCTTCCGAGATAGTTTCATATTCCACAGTTGGATTCTGTTGCTTCCCCTTGGGAGTGAAAGAAAATGGCTTAGAGACCTCGAAGGCTTTCACATAATCCAAGATTAACAAAATGAGCCAAACATGCAACACCAGATTCTTAGGGTTCCTTTTGTGATCCATCAACTCGAACTCCAAAGAATACAAGAGATAAAAAGGGAAGGAAATCTTCTTCTTATGATGAAAATGTTTCAGAAGGAAAAAGTGACAAGCATTTACCATAGAAAACTGACCTTTAAGAGCAATGAACTGCATTAATTCCTCTGCAACATCTCCCCAAAGAGCTTTGATTGAGTTACGCTTGTAGCCACCACTCTTGGCCGACTTAAGATCTCATTCTTCATTTACTTTGAATAAAATTTGCATGGTTGCCTTCGATTCTTTCTTGTTTGTTTAGACCTTCTTACCTTCCATAGAGATTAGTAATCTTCGCAATGAACTCCTCATTCACATAAAATTTTATTCCTCCCAGTTTCAAAACTCTGTTATTCTAGCCTTTAACAAACAATGCCGTGGCCTACAAGCTATTTCCATGAAACCTCTCCAAATAATGAGTAATCCCCCCTTTCTCCAAAGTACACCACACCTCCCCTTTTTTCTTGACAACATCACAAGAGAAAGGCTCCGCCCTATTTCTATCACCTCCCATGGCTCTTGAATTTGCAAACCTTTGAAGCTTGAGAATTTTGCAAGCGATAAGAAGAAACCTCGAGAAGGAGAGCCAAAAAATGCCCATAATCCATGTGGCAACAACACTATGGTAGAGAGAAATAATGATCCTAGGGCATCACCCCATACAAAGAACACACAAGGTACCATCAACAAAACCAAGCTCCATCTCACCATCACTCCACATAATTAGCTGCCATGTGAAAATAGTCATGTGATCCTAGAACATTAAGAGGCCACCATCCATATTAACAATTTCAAAAATCATGATTTAAACAAGCAATAGCCTCGATGGGGAGGGGGTCATCCATATCCCATGTTTGTATGTGGTGACTGATCATGCTATACTGTACACTCTTCATGCATCATCGTCGACTTTGTAAACCCTAATTTATGGAAGCTTCTAAAGGCTTGTTATAAGAAATTGGGATGGGGATTTGTAGTATGGCATTATTCGCGATATTGTAATATGTTTTGCACTGGATAATAAAATCATTAGATGGCTACGGTTTTGTGGATGTAGTCCAGATTGGGTGAACCACATTAAATTATATTTTTGTCTTATTTGTGTGTTTTGTTACTCTATTTTATTGTTCAAATCTGCATTTAACTTGTTAGATATGTGTCTTCTAACCCTAACAAGTGGTATCAAAGCGGGTTGTTTTTTATTATCGTTTGCAAGAAAGTCTCACGATTGAGTGGGAGTCTCATGGTTAAGTGGGAGCAATGGAAGACGAGGGTAAGTTGAAGGTTGAGAAGTTCAATGGGCATAACTATCAGTTATGGAAGATGCAAATGGAGGACTACCTCTATCAAAAGGATTTATGGCGGTCATTGGAAGGGAAAACCAAGAAACCCTCAACAATGTCTGATGAGGACTGAGATAATTTGGATAGAAAGGCACTTGGTAGTATTCGTTTATGTCTGGCGCAATCAATGGCATTCAATATTACAAAAGAAAAGACAAATCAAGAGTTGATGGAAACCCTAGAAAAGTTATATGAAAAGTATTCCGCTTCAAATAAGGTACTTATGAAGTGTTTGTTTAATATGAAAATGACAGAAGGTGGTTCAGTTACTTATCATTTAAATGAGTTTAATACTATTGCCATTCAATTAACCTCTGTAAATGTAAAGTTTGATGAAGAAGTTAGGGCTCTTTTGGTTTTGCATTATTTTCTTGAAAGTTGGAATAGCTTGGTAATGGCTATTAGCAATTTTGTTTCTGGTTCAACTACATTGAAATTTGATGATGTTGGTGTTATTTTGAGCAAGGAAATTCATAGGAAAAGCTCAAGTGGAACATCCACATCAGGTAGTGTTTTGAATGCAAAAAGCAGGGGTAGAACAAAGGAGAGATGAAACAATTCTGGAAGTCATGGGAAGTCACAAGGAAAATCAAAGGACAAAAAGTCTCAATCTAGAGACAAGAGGGATTTTTGGTACTATGGTAATATGGGTCATTTAAAGAAAGATTGTTGGTCTCAAAAAAATAAAGGAGAAAAAAAGGAAGGAAATAAAGAGGAAAATGTGGTAAGTAATAAATCTGATGAGGATGCTTTGATTCTTTCTCTTGACAATGCTGATGATTCTTGGGTGTTAGATCCAGGGGCTTCTTTTCATGCTACGCCCCATAGAAATTATTTTCTTGATTATGTCCAAGGGGATTTTGGGCTGGTTTATTTGGGAGATAATGAACCCTGTCAGATTGTTGGAAATGGAAGAATCAAGATTAAGTTGCAGAATTAGAATGACTGGCTACTACATGAGGTAAGGCACGTTCCAAAGTTAAAAATAAATTTAATTTCAGCAGGGAAACTAGATGATGAAGGTTGTGTTGTTACATTTAGTGATAAGAATTGGAAGGTTACAAAAGGTGCCTTAGTGGTAGAAAAATGTGTGAAAGTAGGAACCTTATATCTTTGTACAGGTCATATTGTTCCTTCTACTTTAGCTATTGCAGATAAAAATCAATGTTCAAGAACAGTTGCTGCAGTTCAGTAGGTAAAAAATCATATAGTTGTTGTGGATTCTGAATCAGCACTATGGCATAATAGACTTGGGCATATGAGTGCAAAAGGTATGAAATTAATTCATTCAAAGAATGTTTTACCAAGTCTAAAATGTGCTAATATGGATTTTTGTGAAAGTTGTGTGCATGGAAAACAAAAGAGAGTTAGTTTTCTCAAAGATGGGAAACAAAAGAAAGATGAGAAATTGGAGCTTGTGCATACGAATGTATGGGGACCAACTCAGGTATCTTCTCTCGAAGGATCTCAGTATTATGTTACATTCATTGATGAAGCAACTAGGAAGGTATGGATTTATTTCCTTAGGCAAAAATCTAATGTATTTGAAACTTTTAAAAAATGGAGAAGCTTGATTGAGAATGAGATGGATAAAAAGTTAAAATGTCTCAGATCTAATAATGGTGGTGAGTATTGCAACAAAGAATTTGAATATTATTGTTCCTCTAATGGTATTCATAGGTAGAAAATGGTTCCAAGGATTCCAGAGGAAAATAGAGTGGTTGAGTGCATGAATAGAACAATAATGGAGCGTGCACAGACTATGAGACTGCATGTGATGGGTTGCCTTTAAACATGTGGGAAGAGGCTATAAACAATGCTATTTATTTAATTAATAGAGGTCCCTCTAATCCTTTGGGTTGTGGTATTATAGAGGAAGCATGGACAGGTAAGAAGGCGAGTTATTCTTTTCTCAAAACCTTTGGTTGTGAAGCATTTACACATGTAGATTCTAAAAATAGAACCAAACTTGATGCAAAATCAAAGAAATGTATATTTGTTGGATATGGCATTGATGAATTTGGTTATAAGCCTTGGGATTTTGAAAGTAAGAAAATTGTGAGAAGCATGGATGTCATATTCAATGAGAAAGTGTTGTACAAAGATCTATTGTAGCTGCATGAGAAGAAAGAAAAGGATTATGTAGTGCTAGATGATATTACAAACAACAATGTTCCAGTGGTTCCTCATTCTCCGCAACAACAACAACAAGAAATACCACAAAATCTAGTGAATGTTAGGCGATCTTCAAGGATAAGTAGACTTCCAAAAATATTTTCTCCCTCTTTGTATTCTATTTTATTAATTGATGTTGGTGAACCAGAATGCTATCATGAAGCTATGCAAGTGGATACTAAGGTTCAGTGGGAGCATGGAATGGAAGAATAAATGGACTCCTTGATGAAAAATCAGACTTGAGAATTATACAAGTTACCTGTAGATAAAAAAGTTTTACCAAACAAATGGGTTTACAAGCTGAAAGAGGAGGATGGAGGTAAGCAAATATTTAAAGCCAGATTAGTTGTAAAGGGATTTGCATAGAAAAAAGGTGTTGATTTTGATGAAATCTTTTCTCCAATTGTTAAAATGACTTCTATTCGTACTATTTTAAGTATTGTGGTTGTTGAAGATTTACATTTAGAACAAGTTGATGTTAAAACAACCTTTTTCCATGGTGATTTGGAAGAGGAAATATATATGGAACAACCACAAGGATTTGAGGTCAAAGGTAAGGAGAAACTAGTGTGCAGATTGAAGAAAAATTTATATGGCTTGAAACAAGCACCTCAAAAATGGTATCTTAAATTTGATAGTTTTATGGCTAAGCAAGGCTACAACAAGTGTAATTCAGACCATTGTGTTTATTTTAAGAGGTTATCTAAAGATAGCTACATTATTCTATGTTTATATGTTGATGATATGCTTGTAGCAGGGTCTAACATGGATCACATAAAGGAGTTAAAACAATAGTTAGCAAATTCATTTGATATGAAAGATTTTGGGGGCAGCAAAATAAATCGTTGGTATGAAGATTACAAGAGATAGGAAAACTAGAAAATTGTTTCTATCTTAGGCTGATATGTTGAAAAGGCGTTATAGAGATTTCATATGGCAAATGCAAAAGTTGTCAGCACACCTTTGCCCAATCATGTCAAATTGACTAAGGATATGTGTCCAACGACACAAGAGGAGGAATAAAAAATGTCCAACGTACCATATGTTTTCGTTATAGTTAGTTTAATGTACACCATGGTATGTACGAGACTAGATATTGCAGATGTTGTAGGAGTTGTTAGTAGGTATATGATTCATCTTGAAGTTGAGCATTGGAATGCGATAAAATGGATTCTTAGGTATTTGAGAGGTACATCTAATAAATGTTTATGTTTTGGGGGCTCTAATACAAATTTAAAAGGCTATGTTGACTCAGATTTGGCAGGGGATATAGATACCAGGAGAAGTACCACAGGTTATGTATTTACAGTTGGTGGGACAACAGTGAGATAGATTTATTGGTTGCAAAAGGTGGTTGCTTTATCCACCACAGAGGTAGAATATGTTGTTGCAACAGAGGAAACAAAGGAGATGATATGACTACAATTTTTCATGGAAGAGTTGGGAAAAAAATAGGCTGAAAATCACTTATTTACAAACAGTTAGAGTGTTATACTTCTTGCAAAGAACTCTGCCTTGCACTCTAAGACCAAACACATACAACTGAGATATCATTTCATTCAGTCGGTGTTGGAGGATGGACAAGTAAAGCTGGAAAAGATACATACAGATGTCAATCCAACATATATGTTTACAAAGGTAGTGCCAAGGGAGAAGTTGAGCTCCTCTTCAACTTCTGCTGGTCTTCATGGTTAAAATTATAACATAGCGGAAAGGTCCAAGGTGCTTATTTCCAGTGGGAGTTGTAAGTGCAACAGTGTCGTCTAGGACCAGTCTCCAAGTGGGAGATTGTGTTGGTGTGGAGCTTGATCAGTCTCCAAGTGGGAGCTTGTTAGTATGTGGCGATTGATCATGCTATACTATACACTCTTCATGTATCCTTGTTGGGGTCCAGGGTCAGGTTAGGCTCCGAGCGGGGGTTCGAGGGTGACAACCCCCTGAGAATTTTTTTTTTCACCTTTTTTCACTTGGTCACCGAAAAGAAAAAGGTCGACTTTGTAAACCCTAATTTTTGGAAGCTTCTAAAATCTTGTTATAAATGGTTGGGATAGGGAGTTGTAGTATGGCATTATTCATGATATTGTAATATGTTTTGCACTAGATAATAAAATCATTGGACGACTGTGATTTTGTGGATTTAGCTCAGATTGGCGGTTTTGTGGATTTGGCCCAGATTAGGTGAACCACATTAAATTCTCTGTGGTGTCTTCTTTGTGTGTTTTGTTACTCTATTTTATTGTTCAAATCTGCATTTAACTTGTTAGATATATGCCTTCTAACCCTAACATCCCACTCCCTAGAAACACTAATGCCCAGGTTAGCAAACACATTAGCTAATCCATTTCCTTCCCTTAGAATATGTGAAATATAACATTCATCAAAGGAATTTAGGATTTCAATGGCATCCCTAATAATGGATTCAACACTCCATGAAGGGGCAGATAATTTCTTAAGATTCTTAATAATATTACGAGAGTCATCCTCAAGCCATACCTTTTTATAACCTTTAGATTGAGCCAACCTCAAACCATGATAGGTTGCATCATCATGCCTCTAAGTCGATGTATATGCATAACCTCCATTTCCTTATTAAGCACAAGTAAATTGAAAGATTAGAATATAGAATTTCATAATTATTTTATTATCATTTATTTAAGATTTATTTTATTATTTGACTTTTTAAGATATGTTATTTATTTAATTTTATTTCACTATTCATGTGTAGGGATAAATAAAAAACAACACAAGCTTCTTTGTGTAGGCTCTTCTTATACAAGCACGTGGAATTATCTACTACAAAAGCATCACAATTCAAATTGTTACAAATCTTTCCTTCAATATTCTATACAAGAAATTGTAATTCAAAAAATAAACTATTTATTCCAAACATTTGTAAACCAAAATATCTTGTGAATGTATTTCAAATTCATATTACAAACTTATATACACTACAATACACTTCTTAGCATGTTTACCTACATATACTTCTCTATTGGCGTACCCCCTTGCACCCCTCCTGGTGCAAGTGCTAGTTTATTATAATTGATAAAAATGCATTTAATGCAGTTTAACCATTGCATTAAATATATTAAAAATAAGTAAAAAAAAATGTTGTTTATTTATTTATTTTAAAATGGAAATATAGGTCATACAAACATTTTATAGTTTTTTCATAATAAGGCATGGACATCCATAAAAGCATAATGGAAGGTGGTTTTTTGTAATTGTAGGTATGGATTTGTATGTAAAAATGTGGGAGCATAGCCAAGGCAGGAATTGTTTGACAAAATATTTCCTATGGCAGATGAAATCTCACAACAATCAATTTACTTGATCGCATAATATGTTTGTGTACCATATGTTGCAGTAAGAGTTAACCACTAATGCTACCCTCTAGCCATCTAAAATAAACACTTTGGAACAAAGTATGGACATCCATCAAAAATTTTTGAGTCAAATATTATAACTAAGAATACTCTTATAGACATGTATACAAAATGTAGAAGCATAAACAAGACAATGAATTGTTTGATAAAAGATTAACGAATAAAATTTCACAATGATCAATTTACCTAATCACACAATATATTTGTGTACCCTCTAATTATATAATAAAATAGACATTTAAGAACAAAGTATGAACATCCATCAAGACATATATTGTCACATATTATAATTGAGAATGCTCGTGTAGACATTCTTCCAAAATGTGGAAACATAGACAAGGCAATGAACTGTTTTGAGAAAAGACTAGGTGTAGTGGATGAAATCTTACATCAGTCAATTTGCTTGACCACGCACAATGTTTGTGCCCCGTGCGCTACGGTTAGACTTAACCGCCAACCCACAGCTAATGCTACGGCGGCTTAGTCCGACTACCCGTAGTCAAGGTCGGCCGAGCACTAACCGCAATGCTCGAACTTTGAAGGCGGGCCATCGTCGAAACCGTCCCCTAAAATCACCTGCCGACCCCTCTTTCATTAAATGACTTCTGGGCGCTCTGATGTTGCGGTTTCAATACACGTCCTGGTCATGGCATAGACAATGGCTGTTGCTTCAGCAATTTTGTCAGATGTTGTAGACTTGTATGCAAAATGTGGAAGCATAGACAAAGGCACGTGAATCGTTTGACAGAATGCTTACAAGTGATGTCATACCCTGTTCCAAAGCTCCTATTGTCGCGCACGGTCGGAGTACGCTGTCAAATGTGAACTTCAGATTTTAGGGCTTACCCTGCCAGCGATTTTCCAGAATTTCTCACAGAGATCTGATCTCATGGATCGTGCTCATCTGTCCAAATTCTCGTGTCCAACAGCAGAGCCCAGAAATGCAAGCAACAAACGATTTGCCTGCCTGCAGATACTGAATATCGGACTGCCGAGAAGAAAAAAATAGGAAAACCCTAATTTTGATTTAATTTACACAATCAGTAATCTTTAAGGCCATTGCACAATTCAGTAAAGCTGTAATAATTAGGCAAAATAAGGTAAACGCTAGAAGAATTGTATTTGTGAGCTTCTTCCTTACATCTGTTGAAAGGATCAATACTGCATTTCCATTAAAATATGATGAAGCAGAGGTCGTTTTAGAGATTGTAAAGAAATTTATTGCTATGAAGGATTTCCAGTTCTCATCCACAACAATGCAAAGATTTCGTGGTTGGAGATTCGCAGGGTTTCATGGTAGTTGTGTTCGCGGTGCCATTGCAGTTGTCTGCCATTCCTATTCTTGCGTAGCCCTTAGCTGTCGCTCAGCGGTCGATGCGACTACAAAACTATTGCTCTCTCTCGTCAATTGTCGCTTCCCCTGGTTCAAGTGGTATCTCCAGCAAGGTATAAGCTGTTCGTTGATTTTCGGAAAACAGTCAATAAAACCCCGGCAGCAAACGAGATTGACGAAAGTACAGAAATTGAACGAGAAAGATTATTTCAATCGTCTTGATGCAGCCATGGATTTTTAAAGGTAGCTTTTGTCCCTCTTACAGAAGGAATACCTTCAGCATAATTAAATTAAATATCAAATTAATAATAATTATCAAGTTAATTTATGAATTTTTAAAAGATTTTGTTGTATATTGTATTTGACAATTGAAATCAAAATTCATAAATAAATATAGATGTACAATTATTCTGGAGTAGGCCGTACCTATAGTTTAGCTTCTAAACTCTTATATAAATCATATTAAATAATTTCAACACACGATGTCTTTTTTAAACAATGGTCAGAATTTATACTTATTTTTCTGCATAATGAATGTTAACATTCTTATAATTGAAAAGCTATTGATTAATATTATTGATGTCTAGATTTAAAATTTTATTGTAATTAAATTGAATTGAACTTTTATTTTGCATATTAGAATTAATTTGAACTTATTTAAAAAAAAAATTTAAACAGCATTTATATATTAAAATATTATATATTTTGATTTTTATGTTTTGTTCTAAATAAAATGCATTATTCATATATATTCTAGTTTATTTATTTATTTTTAATTAAATTAGATTATTTTATATTGATATTAAAAATTACATAGAAATATAGTTTAATATATTAAATTATATTTTTATTTAATGATAGAAACTTATCATTTATAATAGTTTATTTTTTTATCAAATTATATAAAAATTATGAAATACAATTTTTTAAAATTATTAAAAGAAATAGATTTGCAATAAAAAATTAAGACCAATAAATTAGTCTTTATCTTCTAAGCTAAATTTAAATATGATTGTGAATACAATAAATATTTCTAAATATTATCAAAACTCAACTCAAAACTTCAAATAATACAAATTAAAAAAAACATGATTACTATAAAAAACTAAAATGAAGAGATACCATTCTTTTTTAGTTTTATATTATATAAAATAGTTTACATTGATCATGATTTAAGTAGTCAAGTACAATTGTTTTCAAATAGTTAATTAATATAAGTTTTTCTCCCTTCCATTTTTTTTTTTGGAATTCATGGATTGTCATCTCTTTTCTCTTAGATAGACAATAATTAACTATATTATAGATCTTAACTCTCCACTCTAACTTTCCATCTATTTGCATCATAATTACACATCAATAGTAGCTCGTCTAATCCACATGGTATATGCTATACTAGAGGATTTGTTGGAAAAAATAAACATTGTATCTCTTTTTATAATGCAGAGATACTTGCACCACTCCATGCATGTGAGAGACTTAATCCGTATATGGTGGTGGATGGATGTCATGGAAATGATTGATGTGTTGAACATCTATACTTTTTATGGAGTGTAGGAGATGATTTCTTGGTAGTCTTTGTTTGTTGGATTATTTTTTCTATGGAGGTGATAATTTTGGTGGTATAGCTATTAGAAGGAATTTATGGAAGCCGTGATGGATAAAGATATACCAAAAAAAAAAAAGAGCAAAGGATGATATATATTTGTAGTTTAGCTTCTAGATTCTTATATTAATGAAATCCAACATATTGTGATTATATAAGATCCACGAGTAATCTAGTATATAGAATGATTAATGTGTATAAATCATGTTAAGATTTGACATCAGTAGTTGATAATATAAGCCAACTAGTTGTTTGCAAAATATTATATTGTACATAGATAGTGATTATTCTATTCTTATATTACCTCAAGTAGTTTTAGATCTTAGATGTATGGAGTTCTAGAACTAGGTATCTAACTAGTAGATAGAGATTATCAGGCTTCTACAATGCATTCATTTATTTAGGGTTTCTTTCATTCATTGTGGCCTACTTTATGGAAGGATTTCAATACTTCTCTTATATAGATTTTTATTTTATTTTGGGATAATATTTTATTTACTTCTTACTTATAGATATAGTAGTTAGGTAGTTAAGCATGTATTGTTGACACCCATTTATGCAATGATCTTTTCTTGGATCTTTATACTATTTTGGATACCTTTATTTTTATAACTAATTTGAGTGGTTTCAATCTAGCTTCATTATATACTTTTGCTACTCTTTGTATTTTTTACCTTTACTAAACTATCTCAACTATTCCACTATTTCATTTCCTATACTCTATGTTAATTTCCCATTCTTTATACCTTCACCAAGATTTTGTTACTTCACTTATTATATTTTTTCTTTAAGGATAATGCTTTATTTTCCTATTACTTATAGATATGGTATGTAGTTAAGCATATTGTTGACATTTATTTTTGTAATGACATTTTCTTCACTCTTTGTAGTGTTTTAGAGCCTTGCATATTTATAACCAATCCAAGTTCTTCCAATTACACCTCATTCTATGATTTTATTACTTTTCATATCTTATGCCTTACTAATCTATCTCAAATTTTCCCCTATTTAATTCATTTCCCCTATGCAAGTTTCTCATTATGTATGGCTTTGTCAAGCTCCAAATTTATATTCATGGTAGTTTGTTTTTAAAATCCTAAGCCTTTTTTCCAATCCATTTCAAAAAATGATTTAAATCTTTGAATTAGTCCTTGTGCTTTCCTTTTACTTAAATGTTGACTAGTTATAGGTGGACACTAAGAACTAAGTGTCTCATGTACCTCTTTTTGGTGACTAAACATTGATATTTTATTTTGTATATTGACAGTATGTGGTTGTGCATATCTTCTTGGTTTTTAGAAAAATGATAAAAATATTAGCTTTAGTTTTTATTTTATTGAGGTACTATTTTCCTACTTATGCTTAGTAGTGATTGTAATATTATAAATATTAATCAAAAGATGCATAAATCATCAAATGGTAACCACAAAACTATAAGATTTAAGAAAAATGACTATAATCTAACAATGGAGTACCAATATGACATAAGATCTATTTGAATTAAAACAATTTACAATTATACCTTCCTATGTCAACAATGGTTCATCTCCATTGTCCTTCTCCTTTTCACTTTTGAATCTTTGTAATGTGGCTCTCAGATTTTCACGTGCACAAATTTGACAAGCTCAGGATGATAACAATGGTAAAAAATTAAAGATTTTGGTTGTTAAAATGAATAAGCAGAGGCCAAATTTATAGAAGATTTAGGGAAATCGATGGATGAGATTGAATAGACAATTGACAATAAATATTGAATGAGACAACTTGCATGGGAAAGTTGCTCATTCAAAAATAGCAAATGTAAGGAGGATGGAAGAGAAAAGTGAATGAGGAAATAGAAAAATGTAAGAGATGAGTGGAGAGAATAGTGGAAAGTAGAAGAGTTAACTAAAAGAAAGAGGTCGTCAAGTGGAAGAAAGGGTTAGTTAAGTGAAAAAAAGAAATGAAGAAATGGAAGAGTTAACTGAAAATAAAATAAAAAATGGAAGATTTAAGTAAAGATGAAATTGTGACAAGTTTTCAAAAATAAATAAATTTAAAATTTATCTATTTTCCACCTCATGTGAATAATTAATTAAATTAATTATAAAAGAAATTAGGTTAGGATGATTAAACAAATAAGAATATTTATTTAGTCATAGAAGAATATTAAGTTGGGGATTAAATAATTAAACATAATTATTTAATCGAAGTAATGGTGAGATAGAAAAATTAGAATAATTAAATAATTAAAATTATTTAATTATAAAGATGGGAAGAAGAATAGAACTAGACTTAGATGAGAATTAGGTTTAGTCAAAATTAGGGTTAGATGAAAAATTAGTCAGAAAATATTGTCATAGACTCAGGACAATTTTTAGTGTCTATAATGAATTAGTGTGATTTAAGTGACAAAGTCAAAATAACTATAATGACCTTTTATTGGCATGTGGTGGGACCACTTTATTTATTTGATATGTATTCAAGTGAATTCTACTTTATGGTTTTGAGATAGCATGTCTAATTATACTAGTGATGGTGAAATGAATAAGCAAGTGGTGTATATGTTCACCTAGTGAATTTCATCCTTGACCATTTATCATTAATGGTTTAAGATAAAAATAAATAATAGTTCATAATATGAATATAAGTGTTTCTAGAATGTACTATATAAATATTTCCTTTACATAGTACAATATAAACATACTCATATCAATTAATGATTTAGTCAAACTATACTACTTGCACATATTTTGGAAAGCTTGGTGGTCACAAGAAAATGTGAATTGAGTACTTTTGGTGCTCATTCAATTCATGTGTCACAATTTAATTTATGTAGTGGTGAATGCGTAAATGAATCATTTGGGTTCATAATATGTGGATCATTTATTGTGTGTCATGTGGCCTTTGTTAGGTGTGGTAGGGTCATTTAATCTCTTGTTTAATGTATGGGATCATGAGTCTTTTGTGAAGGAAAATTATTTTGAAGCATTATTTTTATGGCTTCAAGAAATATTTTAATGATGATCTTAGATGACCTTTCAAAGAAAAAAAAAAAATTCAACATGTGTTGCTAGGTGCTAAAGATGGTACCCAACAATATTTTCAATAATGAGCTTGATTATGCTCTTTCTCTTAGCAATATTTTTGAAGTGAGCTACATGCTTGGTTTCCATTTTGAATGGTTGAAATTAAAATTCATGGGGAACTCATGTATTATTCATTTTTTTCCTTGGTTCTCAGTTCTATATTTTTAAAATAAAGGCAACACCTTCAGTTTAGCTTCTAGAAATTTATGTCAATCATTTTAATGTTGAATAATTTGGACTTACAAACATTTATATGAATCATTGTAATTTTGAATAATTTTGACTTACAATATATTTTTTAGAATGGAGATAATTTTATTTCAAATAACTTGTATTCATTTTTCTACATAATTTCAAATAATATAGATTTCAAATAGCATTCTTATAATTGAAAAATTATTGATTAATATTATAGATGTTTAGATCTAAAATTTTATTATAAATTTGAACTTTTAATATGTATATTATAATTGAGTTGATCTTATTTAGAAAAATATAGACTTGAAATAATATTTATATATTAAAAATATAATAGATATATAACTTATGTGTTTTGTTTCAAATAAAATAGACTATTCATATATATTTTGATTATTTTTAAAAAATTAAATGAACTAGATAATTTTGTATTGATATTAAAAATTATATAAAAATATTTTATATTTTTGAAAAAAATTTGGTGATGTCGCTCCTAAAGATTGCCTTTGCTCCTGCGGCTAGGGTTTACCATGATGGCATTATGTGAAGGGCTTGTGGAGTATGAATGAAAGGATGGCACCATCAATCCCATGTTGTGATAATTTAACTCTGGATTGACTTCCCTATGAATTGATGGGAATGGAAATAAGGGTTGTGGTGGCAGATGAACCAAACCCTTCAGTGAAAGATTTTGGGGCTCAACATGGCGAGTATGGATAGGGGTGTTATGCCTTGCATAACCACCCCATTTTGGTCTTGATCAAAATGGGTCCCCCTTTGTTTGTTTTTGCCTTTGGTATTTTTGTTCTAGCTTTGGGAGTTGTCTTTTTCTTTCAAAGCCTTGTTTTGTTTTGTTTTGTCAGGTTCAAGTTTCAAACTAACAATAGCACTTGGCACCGTCAGTAGGTTTGAGTTATGGTTTCTTCCCAATTGTGATCCTCACTCGCCCTTTTTGTATTTATCTTTTGTTGTCTATTTTTTCAGGGTCGAGATTCAAATCGGAACTGTCACCTCACACCTTTAAAAGTGCAAGTTCTCATTTCCATCCCAATCCCCACATTTCTTGTCTTTTTTTTTTTTTTGAATCGGGTTTTGGAATGACACCGGAACCAAGAACCTTTCCAAGGTTCTAGTTCTAGTTTTCATCCTGAATTCGATTTCTGACTCTTTGTTTTCCCTTGTGTGTTTTGGAATCAGGCATTAGACCAAAACTAGAACTATGAACCTTTCCAAGGTTCTTGTTCTTGGTTACGTCTCGATCTTGATTCCCATGTCTATCTTTCCTTTTTTAGGTGTTGAGTTCGAGATTCAAAACCTTTTCAAAACTTTGCACTCGTTGAAAGTTCTTGAGCCTAGTTCCTTCCTGATCTCAACTTCTTGCTTGCCTTTGTGTTTCACATTGGATTTCTTTTGAGTGCCTTTTTTACCTTGATTTTTGAACTACCATGCATTAATGACAATCAGTTCGCACGTGCAAACTAGTTTATATTCCCTCTGCTTTTCTATTTTGGCTCATAATTGCTTTGAGTTTTCAATGGAAAGAGCCAAATCAGAGCAGAGGATTGAAGACCAAGTTGGAGTTTGAGGATTTGTCCCTAGGCATTATTTATTTTCACATCGTGATTTTTGAGGTAGGCGTTTCCTACTTTTGCTCTTCCTATTTTTCTTATTTTTTATGTGTTTTCTTGTTCGAGTTCTTGTTGGTTCGTTGTTTATGCCATTTCTTGTTTTTTCCTCATTAGGTTTTCAATGTAAATTTGGTGTCTTTGGTGTTTTCTTTCTATTATATGCATTTCATGTTTATACTTAATAATAGATTAAAGTTAAAGTGGAACTAATTAAGGTCAGAAGTAAAATTAATTTGGTACATCTGATTCACCCCCCTTAGTTGTCTTGTGCATTTCAACAATTGGTATCGGAGATTTGGTTCCTCATAGAAGAGCTTAACCTCTTGAGGTAGATCTGATGGTGCACAAGTTGCAAATCCCTATATTTGATGGAGTTGACTGTAGTGACTCGAAAGTGCAGATGAGAAGCTACTTGATCTCTCTTGGTTTCAAGACTTGGAAGGCTGTTGAGACAAAATATGTTGAACTGGCTAGTGGTCCTTCTTTTGTAGATGATATTTCTGCCTATGAGGAGAATGGAAAATCAAGGTATGCTATCTTTAGTGCTTTATCTAAAACTAAACGAACAAAAGTTATTTCTTTAGGCACTGCTTATGAAGTATGGGAAAAGTTGAAAGATATCTATGAAGGAAATGATAGAGTCAAATTATCAAGGAAGCTAACAAAAAAGCACATATTTGAGAACTTGAGAATAAAAGAAGGTGAAGACATTGCAAGCTACTATCAGAGAGTTGAACTTATAGCAAATAAAATAAAAAATCAAGGTAATAGCATGGTAGATGAAGATGTGATAGAGAAGATCTTGATGACCCTATAGGAGAATTACAATGACAAGGTCTCTGCTATTGAAGAATTGTATGATCCTGTAGACACGAAAAATATCCAGATTGATCCTACACACTTGATCCCGATCTTACTAACACCAGTTCATCCTGAATCATCTCCTTAGCTAGTCATTTAATTAAATTCATCATATTCCATCTCTTAATTAAATAAATCAAATTCATTTGATTAAGTCATCCTCTTCTATTAATAAAATAAATCATTTTGTTAATTAATCCTATAGTCCTTCTATTAGTTAAATAATTCAATTTATTTAATTAATCCCTAAAGTCATCTCATTTAAATTAAATAAATTTATCTTTATTTGATTTAAAACTAACACCATTCTCCTTAATTAAATAAATTAAAATTTATGTAATTAAATCTAAATTCATTTTCCTCTCAACTTTGATTTAAATTAATCCAAAAATCTAAGTCAAATTGTCAAATCAACTAATTTCCATCTAAATTAATCAAATCTTGATTAATCCTAATCTTAATCCATCAAATCCTCTAGAGTTTACAATTTTCACAATAAATCACTTTATTTGATTTATTAATTCTTCCATTTTCTCTCAACATGACATCAATGAGGGTATATTCCTCAAATTCAAAAATCCCTTCAAAAGGGAGGAGTACATCCAACAAGACATTAAAAGCCTCTTACATGTCCTTTGCCTTGAGCCAAGTGGCATTTACTCCATTCCTCTCTCCCTCCAACTTGTCATTTTTACAATTTCAAATTCCACCTAACCATATTTATTTTCACATTCATCAAAATATGCTCATTCCTCCTCCACTCACATGTGGACAAATGGCCTTTTTCCTATTGGTTGGTCTTTTGTCCCATATTCATCCCTTTTGCCTCTTTCTCCATCATTCTCTTTTATTTATAGGAGGCTCTCATTTGAATTTTGGGGGCACAACTTTATGCAACATCATTATCTTCAAGTTTTTGAGCAATTTTCATCAGTTAGAGCTAGGTTATGAAAAAATTTCATCAAGGAGCATCCAATCTCCATCATTGATCACCAAAGCATACAATGAATTGGGAAAGGGCCATTTTCCACATCAAAATGACACCAATTCCCCCATGGGATTAAGAGTTTGTTCATTTGAATAGGATTTGATAGCTTCTTTCATTATGTTCTTTGCATTATTTCTTGTTTTCTTGTTTCAAATGAATCTCATGGGGAATGTTATTCCTAACTTGCATTTTGAGCTAATTGTGTGCTTGTTCTTTGTGTTTGTGCAGGTTTAGGATCACCATTCACATTTTGGCACTAGGAGGGAGAATATGAAGAAAATTAACACATTTTTCTAAAAAAATTGTGGTTTTTGTTTAGTTTTGTTGTTTATAGGAAACTCTGCCTTTATCAGTCTAGCGGCACCATATAGCGCTGCTACAAAATCCAAATTGTGTTGTTGAGTCTTCCCACCTAGAAATTTGAATTTTAAACTGTGATGCTAACCAACCAAACTCCAAATTGTGTCGCTTGTCGAAATAGTGTTGCAATCACACTCACTGCTTTTTCACAGTCCACTGCTATCAGTCTCCAATGACACTACATATCACTACCAAATTTCTTAAAATGCACCATAATTGCATACTACGCTGTTGGAGTTGGTAAAAGAGAGTTTTCAAATTAATTTCAACATGTGCTTTTTTATTTTGATTGCTTTTGACTTCTAACTGGTTTTTGGCCTCTATTTATGCAGTATTAACTAGTTTTTGTAGGTTGGCTTGATCAAAAGTGAAGGAAGGAAACCAAGACAAATAATTCTCTATGGCATTGTCATCTCATTGTATCAAGTGTTTTTAAACACTTTGGGGAGAAATTGTAATCCCTTTTCTAAGGACTTGCCACCTTCATGCTTTTTAGGACTCACTAATTTTTGTTTGGGCTTAAAAAAATAAAAAAAATGGATTAAAAGGAACCATAGGCAACTTACTAGATTTTTTTTTGGGCTTAACAATCGAACAAACAAATCTCACACTTCGAAATTGGTGCTTAAACAAAATTCATGTTATTTCTTTGTGGTTTAAAATGAACATGTGGATTCTTTGTTTTGTAATCTCTTTTACAAGTTAATATCATTTAAAAAGGTGTATGCACTTCTCTCGCGCTTCATAGTGATCTTGAGAATCAAAAGTATTTTTTTGATTACCTCCATAGTTCAATTTGAGTTCTTAAAAATTGAACAAAATCTTGCTAGTGTGAGTGGAGTGTATCACAAGCGTTCTCTTTTTGTTTCTCAACAAAGGTTGATCAAATTTTGGATGTACTTACTCATTTTTGTTTATCCTTAGAGGACCTGCTTGGTGGAAAAAAGTAATCACCCTAGGGAACGACCCAACCGGTAACATGCTAAAGCCAAGCAACTTCCAACCAGTTTATAAGTGTGGGTACTCAAGGAAAGTTCAAGTATCATGAGGATTGTTCCGACAAGAAGGGAAACAATGGTCTCTTGCCATATGGATGATCCCCCACGAATGGAATGCCTATATTAAAACCTTTTGTTTAGAAGGCCCAAAACCTTAAATCTATTTGTTGGTGCAAGAACAGTCATTCTGAAGCCATCCCACATTTTTATGACTCTTGGTAGAGATGAGAAGTATTCCATGGGAGTTTCCTAGGTACTAATTCCTGGTTGACCCAAGAAGTGTGTGTCGTGGAGGGGTTCCAAGGTGGTCAAGCATCTAATCATCCACTAAGAGTAGGCATAGCTATATTATCCAAGTGGGAACCTAACAAATATTGTCTCATTTTATCTTAGGATTGTGCATCAATTTGGAATCAAAACACTTTGCTTGGGTCTAAAACGCTTGAAAAAAAATAATCACAAAGATATTCAAAATTTCAAACCCTTTAGGAGGAACAAATACCTTTGAAAAATCCAAGTGCTCTTGCTTTCCCTAGGGATTTCATCCTTAGAGGCTTCTAAGTATTTGGATTTATATCACAATTTGTTCTTACTAAAGTCAACATTAGGAAAAAAATTCTTTGACTTTCATGATTTCCACATAATGGACGGTCTTGTGGGATGAAAATAAATTAGGACCTTAGACATTCAGCTTGAAACATAATCAAGAAAGTGTTTGTGGTAAAAAGAATCAATCTAAGCAAGATAACAAACAATTGAACTTTACATGTGTTTGATCCCATGATTTCCTGAAAATTCAAAATTTCCAAACCAAATCGTCACAAGTTCCTTAGTCCAAAAGCTTGTGAAGAACGTCTTGAAATACTTCACAAAGTTAGAGAAAGGTTGGTCTATAATTTTTACAAGAAAGCTTCAAAGAAAAATCCTAATTTGTACAAATTTTATTACTAACAAAATCCAAGTCTCTTTCAAAGGTTTGAATTTCTCACATAGGAAGTACAAGCATGTTCTTTAATACTGAGGTCTTGTAGAATGAAGTTTTATCTAGGTCTAATCTAGGATCAAAGTCATCATTTTTCATCCATCCCTCCAAAACATCAATCAAATCTCATCCCGCCAAACAACTCTTCAAATCTTGGAAAAATCAAATCATGCTAGAATTTTGGAAAATCCTTTAAATCAAATCAAAATCATCTTGTTTAACTAAGTATGTGCATATGAATCCTTCTTCATGTGCTTAGTTAAATTATCAATCCTTGTGAATGAATCTATTCCAATATAAGCATCCAACCTCTTGAGGTTTATGAGTTCATGATCCAAATCCAAATCCAAATCCAACCAAAAAATAAAAAATCCAAAAGTCCCAAAGTCTAGTATCCCTTCAACATTCTTGAGAGTTTAAACATTCACATCATCCACCCTTTGTCTATCTAATCACCATCCTTTGATCCTTGAGAAAAATTGGTTTTTCTTCTTTGTACCTTATTTTATGGTGTAAACTCACTCTCAATACAAGAAGAACATGGAAGCCAACAAGGAAACATCTACTTCAAGTGACCTAAGTCAAACTGCACCCGAAATCAATCCTATGGGATATAGCAATCCCCCACTCAATATTCCTATATTTCCACAAGATCCTCAAGAGGAAGGTCAAGTGGAAGACATCACCAATAATTTCTTAGGGACTCAAGAGGAAATCATAGAAATGGTCCAAAATCTTGAGAATCACAAAATTGTCAATGCCATGATGAGACTAAATCCTTCGCAATATATGCTAGAAAAGGGGCTAAAATCCCTTTCGGAATTTGACGTAAACACTATTGTGGAGCAACCTCTTGGGAGTATGTCACCAGTCTCATCTACATATCCATTTCAAAGCATCACTCAAAGCATCCCAAAAATCACATCATCCATTGCTCCAACTCAACCAATTGTCAACAAGGGAAGCTCATTACTTCATGCACTTCAAAAAATCCCCTTGTGAACAACCAAGTCTTGGATGTAAAAACCATATTGGGTCAACCCATACCATTAAATCCATTACACCCATATGTTCTGCTCACATTTCATGAACCCACCGATCCATCCTCTTTTCACGCAACACCGAAATATCCTCTCAACACACAAACCTCTCTCCCCATGACCTCACAAAGAGAAGGTGTATTATTTGGACTAGGGGGAATATTTGATCCCTCATCATCATCATCATCATTTTTCCAAGGAAACACATCACCCATTTTTCCACTGCTTCCACCATTTACATCAACATCCACACCAATCCTTGGTTTAGGGCAACCCCCTTTACTTATCCAAAATCAACCAAATCAAATCGGTTTCTCAAATAAAATCAACACATCGAGTACACCAAATAATCTAAGCTTTCCATCGATATCAAAAAAATAGGTGGCAACAATCCAAATACCTCAAGCAACCATCACACCATCCACCATATCTCAAATATCTCAAAACATTGTATCCTAAGGACCTAACACCTTAATCATACCTCCCACTTTAGAACCCATTGTCATCAATCCAACACCCCAACAACCACCCCAACAAAGCCTCATCACACCATCACACACCATATAGAATCTGCCACCTTTGCCACCAAATCCAAATGTGGCCAATCAATATAGCATCACTCTGCGAGTAGCTCGACAAGCCTAGCAAAAGGATCTACAACAATTCCAAACCCAACAAGTTGCACAAGCCGCACACCAAGCACAAACACAACAAGCCGCACAAAAAGCTCAAGAAGATGCCCAAGTGTAAGCCCAAGTGTTGCTACAAAAAAAAGAAGCGCAAGCGTAAGCACAAGCTTTATTGCAACAACAACAAATCTCCCAAGCTGTGCAAGCCCCTCAAGCTGCCCAAGTTGTCCAAGTTGCACAAGCACAAGTGCGAGCCAAAAATAAAGCACAACAAGCCTTGTTACAACAACAAGATTATAATAAATCCTTATAATAATACCAAGCGCAACAACAAGCAACACAACAAAAAGCATCGCAACAACAAGTGACTCAACAGTAAGCCCAACAACAAGCCCAACAACAAGCCCAACAACAAGAATTTTTGGCACAACAACAACAAGTCGAACAACAAGGGTTGTTGGTACAATAACAACAACAAGACCATCAACAAGGTTTGTTGGTACAACAACAACTACAAGAATATCAACAAGAATTGGCTGCACAACAAACTCTCGCTAATGCACCACCCAAACCACAAGTCACCACACCCACCATCCAAATCACTACATCAACCCAAAACATATTCATCCCACCATCTGACCCACAAGGTGATTTATCTGCCCAAATCAAGAATCTATCACAACAGGTGTTGGACATCCAATCAGGGAAGACCCCTAAATCATAAGGGAATTATATGCCCTTATCCATTTGATAGGAGCACTGTGATGAAACTATTCCCACAAGGCTTTGAGATCCCCAAATTCGACAAGTATCATGACCTCAGAAACCCTAAAGATCACATTAGGGAATTCCACATGCATTGCATGGAAATAGCTTATGATGACTCCTATCTAATGAGGCTCTTCCCATGGAGTCTAGCGGGAACAACAATGGAATGGTTCTCCTGGCTTCCTCCAAGAATCAAGAAATTCCAAGAAATTGTAGATGTTTTCATGAAAAATTATGCATTCTATATGGGCTTGGATGTAAGCTTGGAGGAACTATCCAACCTTAAGATAAATAAGGGAGAATCATTTGCATCTTTCCTACAATGATGGTGATCCAAATCCAATAGAAGCAAGTGTGTGATGCCAGAGGAGCAACAAGTGAGAAATATCATTGAAAATATTTAAGGAACTCTAGCCTTCCATCTCAAAGTCCAATGCATCACCTCCTATGACCAGCTCATCCCTAAAGATCTCAGCATTGAAAGAGCTCTCATCGCACAAGGGGAAACACCTGATTATCAGGATAATTTCCCATCAACAAGTTATAATGACAAACCACAGACATGGGTGAAAAATAAGAATGTCACCAATGGTGGGGTTGTTGACGCTAAGGTTGTAATCCATGTGCCAAATCTAAACACACAACAAAAAACATATCAACAACCTCAGAGTAATAATCAAAATACCCCTCGATCCAACACACCCCAACAACCAACAAATCAACAAACATATGACAATGTTAATGATCAAATTTGACCATCTATAAGAAATTGATATCCTCCAAAGTGAAAGTACACACCACTTGGAGAATCCTTGTTGAATTTTTCATGAAGCGACTTGTTGACACCAACATCATCACACTCCATATCATTAAGAATTACTAGGAGCCTCAAGTTAATCCACCATGGTATAACAAGAAGCACCTATGTGACTTTCACAAGAAAAATGGACATACCACAACTAGTTGCATGAGGCTCAAAAATATAATCCAAGACCTCATTGAAAATAAAATTATATTTGTTGAGCATCTTGCATTGGGATCTGGGAATCAAGACCTCAAGATATACACAAACTTGATGTCGGATCAAAATAAGGAAAACAATAACATCAAGGGAAATAAATATGATAGTGTTAACCATGTGTATGACCATGTTGTTTCATCCCTAGATGAATGGGTAGGTGTTGTCCATATCTCACAATCCAAAGTTGACTGTGGAGTCACCACACGAAGTGGCAGACTCACTATCCCTGGACCATCCACGCAAGACAAAGCACCTCCCACTAATTCGAAATCACCTGCCAATGACTATAATGTCTTGGAACAACTGAAGAAGAACCATGCTTAGATCTCCATCATGGAGTTACTAAAAATTTCAATTGTGCATAGGGAGATTTTGGAAAAGGCCCTCATTGAGTCTTTTGTATCCACAAACCTTGATGCAAATCAATTTCAAGCTATGGTCAACAAAATAATCACAGCACATCTCCTAACATTCTATGAGAAAGATCTCTCAACCCAACCATCTATCTCACAATCATGCACTTCATATATAAGTCTTCATCCATAAGAATAAGGTCAAACGGGTCTTGGTGGATGGAGGTGCAGGGTTGAACATTTGTTCCCTTAAGCTAATAAAAAATATGGGATTTTCTAAGGACATGATTGAGAATAAAGGTATCACCATTTGGGCTTATGATGATCAAGAAAGGGTGTCTGAAGGCACTATTCAAATTCCCATTTAGGTGGGACCAACTATTATGGGGACCACTTGCCAAGTCCTTGATCTCGAGCCCCCATATAACATTCTTTTGGGGCACCCTTGGATACATGGGATGAAAGTGATTGCATCCACATTTCATCAATGTGTTATATCCCCCTACAAGAAGTTACAAACCAAGAGGTCACAATTCATGGTGATCTCGAACCCTTTGTCTATTGCAAAAATATGGAAGCCAAGTTCTACAAAATCCCTCAAGTGCCAAAAAATGATGAAGGCCCTTCAACTTCATATATAGATCCATCCAACTTAGCCTCCACCTCTGGTAAAAGGACACCCGCCATTGTGGGGATTACAAAATGAAGAAGGGAGCCTTTGTGTTAGGGGAGTTACCTCAATTCCCTAGATCCCATGGACAACCACAACCAGCCAGTACAACATCTCAAACCTTCAAAGAAGATCCCTCTTGATTCATAAGTTGGGGAGATCTAAGCCGGGAAGTGGTGGAGGAAAGAGATATATCTAGTCTCGTCTATCAAGATGAAAGAATAGTACCACCCCTTCCTATAGATGACGCTAATAAAGGACTTCAATTAATGTTGGGCATGGGCTATAAAAAGAATGAAAGCCTTGGAAAAAATAGTAATGACTGATTAGAACCCATCATTGTTGAGAAGCGCATGAAGAATCTTGGCCTTGGATGTACCCCTCCAAGTATAACCGTACATGGTATAAATCCCCCCATTAAAGTAGTTAAAAATACCCTATGTTTACCAGTATCTACAGGTCTACCCTTAGATAATTTTACCTTTGACATAGCTGAGGTATGTGGGAGTGATAGTGACGAGGATACCATTGCTGGCCTACCTATGTTGTTTGAATACTCTTCCTTATTGATGATTTACATTGTGTCCTTTGAGTCAAACAACCAAGCCCATGAGCTAAAACTAGTATACCCCCAGTTAATAGACTACGACCAACGAGGACTGCCAATTCTAGACACATTTGAAAATGATGAGGCGCTCTCAGAATTCATGGGACTATAGGATAATTTACCTTATGTAGATCAAAAGGCTGGATTCGACATTGAACTAGACACACATTCCTATTATGGGGAGATGATTGAATCTCTTAGTCGCAAAAATGAAAACTTGAGAATAATCTCTAGGTCTTTGAGTGAAAACCACACTGTGGCACTTTTAAATCAGAAAATAGTAAAAACAAAGGACACATCCAAGGGTGAAAACCTCTCTAAGGCATCGAAGGATGAGGGATTCAATATTCCTCTTAGTTATATTCATCAAGAGAATTCAAAATTATTAGCAGAGAAGTGCAATCCGGTCAACTTATGGACAAAGGAAGCACCACATATAACGTTCTATGTAGAGTCACTTCTGACTGAAGAACAAGAGCTCCTAGCTTCCTTTCTGAGGGAAAGAAAGGTGAAATTTGCATGGACCTTCACAAAAATACCTGGTCTTGATCCAAAAGTTGTGGTGCATCATCTAGCTGTATATCTAGAGGCGAAACCAGTAAAACAAAAGCTAATAAAAATGGATTTGCTGAAACTCCTAGATGTTGGTTTCATACGACCAATTGACTATCTAGAGTGGGTTTCAAATATTGTACCTATTTTAAAGACCATTGGGGGCATTCACATCTGCATCATCTTCAGAGATGTAAACAAAGCATTCCCAAAGGATAACTTCCCTCTCCCAAACATAGACATGATTGTGGATATGACGACGAGACATGAAATGCTATCACTAATGGATGGGTTCTTAGGATACAATTGGATCATGATAGCTAAGGATGACCAAAAAAAGATGGATTTCACATGTCCATGGAGGAAATATTGTTGGAATATGATGTCATTTGGGATAAAGAATGCAAGGGCCATGCCATTGATCTTCCATGTCATGATTCACACAACTATGAAATATTATGTGGATGAAATACTAGCCAAACCAAGAAAGTGTCGAGATCACATATCAGCACTAAGCTTCATCTTTGATAGGTTGGAAGGATACAAGGTTAGAATAAATCCAAAGAAGTGTGTCTTCGGGGTACAATCAGGCAAGCTCCTATGGTACATTGTGTCAATGAGAGGGATCAAGATAGATTCTACCAAGGTTAAGGAAATTATTGAGATGGAGGCACCAAGGACATTGAAGTAGCTAAGAGGTCTACAAGGAAGAGTCCAGTCCATCTATCGATTCATAGCACAATTAGTAGATAAGGAAATCCCATATCCTCATCTACTCCAAAAGGGGGTAGCATATAAATGGGATGAGAAATGCGACCAAGAATTCAATAAGATCAAGGAGTACTTGCTCACACCACTAGTTCTTATGCCACCAATTCTCGAAAAACCCTTGATTCTTTATATATTAGCAACAAAAACAACCCTTGGTGCTCTCTTAGCACAATATGACAAAAATGGGAAGGAGAGAGCTATTTACTACATAAGTAGAACCATGGTGGGACATGAGCTGAATTACACATCCATCGAGAAGGCTTGATTAGTAGTCGTATTTGCAACACAAAAATTCAAACACTATATGTTGGCACATCAGATAAAACTAATCACCAAGATAGACCCTCTCAAGTATCTTCTCTCTAAAGCAATGCTCACAGGGCAAACAAATAAATGGGTTATGATCTTGACAAAGAACGATATTGAGCATGTGGAATGGGAGGCCATTAAAGAACAATAAATTGCAGATCAACTAGTAGAGACACCAATATATTCAAAAAACCTACTTGTATCAGAGTTCCCTGATGAACCCATCTTCAACATAAACATTGCAAATCACTGGAAAATATATTTTTATGGATCCTACACACAACATGGTTCAAGAGCCGAAGTCTTCTTCATTACATGAAAAGGAGAATACATACCTAAGTCATACAATTTGTTCTTTTCTTGCATGAACAATATTACAAAATATGAGGCTCTTGTCATAGGGTTGAGAATCGCTGCACGGTGGTAGGTCATGGAACTCAAATTCTATGGAGATTCATAGCTTATCATTAACCAAGTCAATGATGAATATCAAACGAAGGATGACAAGTTGACTCCATACAAGAAATTAGTAGAAAGCCTCAAAGAGTCATTCATTGATATCACATTTGAGCAGATACCAAGAGAAAATAATAGAGCAATGGATGCTATGGCCATAATTGGATTGCTACTAGATGTCCCACACAATGTCCCAAAGCAAGAATTCATTGTAGAGTAGCTTCTCGTACCTACATTTGAGCTACCAAATTTTGAATTTGTGTGTGAAATCGTTGGTCCTTGTAACCCATGGTATCATGACATATACACTTATCTTAGAATAGGAGTCCTCCCTGCCAACATCACTCCCAAACTTAAGAGATCCTTTGTTAAAAATTCAACCTTTTTTGTCATCCTAAGTGACACCCTATATCGTAGGAGTATCGAGGGAACCATGTTATGATGCTTAAACGTTAAGGAAGCTTTGACTGCTTTAACAGAGGTACATAATGGTATTTGCAGCTCACATTCAAACGGTATGACCTTGGCCAAGAATTTTTTGAGAACGAGGTACTATTGGTCGACAATGGAAAGAGAAGCCCATGAATATGTCAAGAAATTATTGCAATGCCAACAACATGGGGATCTCATCCATTCACCAACTCGAGAACTCCACTCGATCGTTACACCTTGGCCCTTTTCATAGTGGGGGCTGGATCTCATTGGAAAAATCACCCCCACCTCATCTAATGGACACAAGTTCATTATCACCAACACAAAATACTTTACAAAGTGGGTAGAGGCCATACCAATGACATATATTACAGGAAAACAAATTTCCAA
Organism: Sequoiadendron giganteum; assembly: GCA_007115665.2. Taxonomy (NCBI): domain Eukaryota; kingdom Viridiplantae; phylum Streptophyta; class Pinopsida; order Cupressales; family Cupressaceae; genus Sequoiadendron; species Sequoiadendron giganteum. The sequence goes on from CM021103.1 coordinate 324,729,231, forward strand.
GTTCATCCTAAATTACCTCATTTGTTGCTACGATGTCCCTCAAGCCATTATCTCGGATAATATGACACCTTTCAAAAACTAGGATGTTTGAGACCTATGCCATAAATTCAACATCCAACATCGTTTTTCCACTCCATACTACCCCTAGAGTAACGACCAATTTGAGGCTACAAATAAGACCATTCTCAGAATCCTCAAAAAGACAGTCAATGAAGTTGGTCATGACTAACATCTACTACTAAATCCCACCTCTAGGCCTACTGAACTAGTATCTGCACACCAATAAGCACCACCCCATTCTCCCTGGTCTACATATTAGAAGCCATCCTCCCCATTGAGATCGAGCTACCCTCCCTAAGAATATCTTTGTAGAATATCATAACATATGAAGAATATTGGGTGTCATGACTGAATGAGTTAGAACTACTGGATGATAAGCTTATGGATGCCTTAAACCATTTGAAAGTCTACCAAAAAATTCTCAAGTGGAGCTACAACAAGAAGATCAAGAGTTAGACCTTTCAAGTCGAAGAGATGGTATTAAAGGAGAATCAAAAGAACTTGCCAAATCTAGATAGTAAGGGAAAGTTTGAACTTAATTGGCTAGGACCCTTTTTCATCACAACAAGCTAAAAGTTAGAGGTATATAAACTATTAGCACCCTAAGGGGAGCCTCTGTAGGAGCCCATGAATAGCTCCCATCTGAAAAAGTTTTATGCCCGATCTTTTAAGGGTAAAACAAAAAATACAAAAAAATATAAAAATAAAATAAAAATCAGAAAAAGGATTAAAATAAATAAATATAAAACCTTGGTGAAAACCACTACGATGGCACTTTGGACAAGTACCTTGGTGAAAACCTGGCAAACAAGTTCCTTGTGTAAATAAAGCACTCTCCATCCACCGAGATCTCTATGTTTGTATCATGTTCCCCCCTAGTACTACTTGGCACATTCCTAACGTCAGTTTGTCCTACCTATATCGAAGTAGTCTATCACATCACGCTAGAGGCATGATCTTTTTCCAAAACTCAAATAGTATTTGTGTATATCCTTGAAATATTCTTAAAACCAAAAAATCCAAAAACAATCATAAAATCCTTCAAAAAATAAAATAAAAATTGTAAAATCAAAAATCCAAAAACATCAGAAAACATACAAAAAATCCCAAAATAGGTCAAAAAAATAAAATAAATCAAAATGGAGTCATCTTGTCGAACTACGTCATCTTTGAGCTATAATTTAGGCAAGGTTGATCATTGATCAACCTCTGAAACACCCTAGGTCATTCCTTTAGGAGTCTATTATAATAAGTTAGAAATTCATCATCTGTTATATCTTTATCTTGTAAATCAAGTCTTTTTTAGTCAAACTACGTGGTCTCTGCATGTATAACATAAGAAAGGCTAATCATTGATCAACCCTCGAGACCCCTAAGATAAGTCTTTAGGCTAGTCTCCTGGTCAAAATCTTAGAAAGCCCAAAAAATATTAGAAAATTTTCAAAAATCAAAACATTTGTAAAAAGTATCAAAAAAATACCAAAAGTAGCCTCATAACATTTGAAAAACACCAAAAACATCCAAATATTTGAAAAAATCCATCCATTCCATCTCGCTTTCACCTGAAATAAACATTCACTCATAATAAATCGATCATCACCTTCACCCTTTGGCAAAACAATCAGAAAGCAAGTTTAGCAGTCAAAAGTGTGTTCTCAAACATCAAGGTCTTAAGTCTAGGTTAGTAGGTAAATAGGTTGGTCAACTCTTGGTATCACTATCCCATCATCTAGTCAATCCAAAAATCATCTGATAACATCATATCCTAGGATGCATCCTTCCTAGAATGGACATCAACATCAAACATCATCGTAGTTTAGTCTTGGCTAGTGGTATGGAGAACATTAGCTTGTTTGTTTATTTGATCTTTATCTTTTGATTTATCTTATTGCGCTCATTCCAATGACCTCTCGATGATGTCCAAGCAAAGGGATTTAGAGAGAAATAAATGGGGCAACGATCATTATCTTTTTTATCTGTTGTGCTTGTTGGATATTCTTGTAATATAACTTTGTCATGTGTGCTTTGTTTGGTTTGTAGGGATGGTGTTTTAGGTGTCTTGTTGACCACATAGGAAGGATTGATTTTCTATGTTTTGGTATCAAGATCCCGTTTTGACTTTTTGCAATTAAAATAATAAATGCAACACTATTTGTAATTGCATCATTGTTTGGAAGTTCCAAACTGTGTCGCTGGGACCCACTAAAGTTCAAACTACGCCGTCACATCATAGTTTGACCATGGACCACATTGCTTGTTAAACCTAAATTCTAAATTGCATTGTTGCATCATAATTTGCAAATGCAGTGGACTTTTCTACCTAACCCTAATTTCCTAAACTAAAACACAATGATACATTTTGCAAATGCAAAGCTCTTTAAGGCTGCACGATGCTGATTAAGCACTTTTAGTGCCGCTAAATAAGGTCGGTTGACTCTGTTTGACCTTTGACCCTATTTAATGCGCATGAAAATCAAAATAAAAAGTTGAGTAAGGGTCACATACTAGTGGTCCTATGCCTATTGACCATTGATACATTTGCACTCAATCCAAAATGTGATGTGGAAGCACTTGTTGTGCTATCTCGAACAATAGTCAGAGTTCAAAATCACAAAATTTCTTAAGGGCTAGATGTGCAAATGAATTGAAAGTGACCCCTTGAGGGCTATTTAAGCTTGAAAGTTAGGGTTTTTTTGACCTTATTTCATCGTCCAACTAGGGTTTTGGACCCCTGATCTCATTTTCACCCAACTAAAGGTCATTTTGCATCATTTCTTTCACGTTTCAACATGTTTTTGGCATCTTGGACTCTTTTTGGACCCGTCAGGTAGCTTGTCCTCTTTTTTTTTGGTGAGATCACCCAAAAATCCATTTTTTTGTTTGATCTCTTTAGGGGGCAGTATACCAGCGTAATCCTTCTCGGTGGGGTAGCAGTGGGGCATATGAAAAAATCATAAAATTTTGAATTTTAATCTTGGTAGTTTATTCTTTGAACCAACACAACAATTACATTGCTTCAAAGAGGGGCAAAATGTAGACATGAAAAATATGTAGATTGATCCTACAAACTTGATCCTAATCTTACTAACACCAGTTCATCCCGAATCATCTCCTCAGCTAATCGTTTAACTAAATAATCTTTATTTAATTAAATTCATCATATTTCATCTCTTAATTAAATAAATTAAATTTATCTGATTAAATCATCCTCTTCTATTAATTAAATAAATCATTTTGTTTAGTTAATCCTATAGTGCTTCTATTAGTTAAATAATTCATTTTATTTAATTAGTCCCTAGAGTCATCTCATTTAAATTTAATAAATTTATCTTTGTTTGATTTTAAACTAACTCCATTCTCTTTAATTAAATAAATTAAATTTTATGTAATTAAATCTAAATTCATTTTCCTCTCAACTTTGATTTAAATTAATCCAAAAATCTAAGTCAAATTGTCAAATCAACTAATTTCCATCTAAATTAATCAAATATTGATTAATCCTAATCCTAACCCATCAAATCCTCTAGATTTTACAACTTGCACAATAAATCACTTTATTTGATTTATTAATTCTTCTATTTTCTTTCAATATGGCATCAATGAGGGAATATTCCTCAAATTCAAAATTCCCTCCAAAAGGGATGAGTACATACAAGAAGGAATTAAAGGCCTCTTACATGTCCTATGTCTTGAGCCAAGTGGCATTTACTCCATTCCTCTCTCCCTCCAACTTGTCATTTCAACAATTTCAAATTCCACCTAACCATTTTTATTTGCATATTCATCAAAATGTGTTCATTCCTCCTCCACTCACATGTGGACAAGTGGCATTTTTCTATTGGTTGGTCATTTGTCCCACATTCATCCATTTTGCCTCTTTCTCCACCATTCTCTTCTATATATAGGAGGCTCTCATTTGAATTTTGGGAGAAAAACTTTATAAAACATCATTATCTTCAAGTTTTTGAGCAATCTTCATCCATTATAGTTAGTTTATGAAGAAATTTTATCAAGGAACATCCAATCTCCATCATTGATCATCAAAGCTTACAAGGAATTAGGAAAGGGCCATTTTTCATATCAAAATGGCACCAATTCCCCCATTGGATTGAGAGTTTTTTCATTTGCATAGGATTTGATAGCTTCTTTCATTATGTTCTTTGCATTATTTATTGTTTTCTTTTTTCAAATGAATCTCATGGGGAATGTTGTTCCTAACTTGTATTTTGAGCTAATGATGTGCTTGTTCTTTGTGTTTGTGTAGGTCTAGAATCACCATTCACAGATCCAAAGACATTTACTAAATAACAACTATTTGGTACCTTGACTGCAATTGAGATGATAAAGTTTGGAAGGGAAAAGGAGAAAGATGAAACAACCTTCAAAACAACTAAGATAGAAGATGATTCAGATAGCGATGGTTCAAAAGAGTTGGAAGCAAAGTTTACAAGGAATTGAAGAAAGCTATCGATAAGTACAAAGGTATGTTACCTTTTAAAAGTTCCATTTATGGAAATATTGGTCACTACGTCTCAAGATGTCCAAATAGAGCCGCACACAAGAACAACAAATATAATAATAAAGACAAAAAGGATGAAAGTTCAAGAAATTGTATTATGTTAGAGAAGATGGTGGAATTTCTGATGATGAGTCCGATTTTGAGGATGATAAAGATGAATCCGTATTTAGCTCCCTGGAGAATAAATTTGTGTCTACTAACCATGAAAGATGTGTAATGGAATCTAGTTCGAAGAACAAGAAGAATGAGATGGAAGGTACTCTGGTTATTGTGTTTTATGCTAGATAGGATGAAGACTATTAGGTGATTGATAGTAGACGTTCAAATCATATGATCAGAGACAAAATTAAGTTCACTAAACTTAAAAATTATGATGGAGGATTAGTTATGTTTGGAGATGATTCTGATGCTAAGATTGTTGGAAAATGAACAATTAGTCTTGATGGAAAACATAGTATTGATGATGTCTATTATGTTAAGGGCTTAAGGCACAATATTTTGAGTGTTGGACAAATGTGTAGCAAAGGATTTAAGCTTGTGTTTCAGAATAACACTTGTGAGATCAGAAAAGGGTCTGGAACTATGGTATCTATAGGAAGAAGAACTTATGGAAACATCTATCAACTTAAGAGTGGTGATGGTCAGTGATTTGTTTCTCAAGTTAATGGAATTTGGCTATGGCACCAGAGGATGGGACATGTAAACTTTGACAATCTGATCAAGATCAATTCAAGAGAAGTTTCTAGGGATCTTCCTAGAATCACAAAGCCTAAAAATTTTGTTTGTGGAAGTTGTCAGTTGGGAAAACAAACAAGATGTAGTTTTAAAGGAAAAGAAAAATCATCTACCAAAATGTTGGAATTGATTCATATAGACCTCTATGGTCCCACAAGAATATGAAGCCTTAATGGTGACATGTATTTTATGCTTTAGATTGATGATTACTCTAGAATGAAATGGGATACTTTTCTTAGGGAGAAAGCTCAAGCTCTAGATAGATTCAAAATGTTCAAAGCAAGAGTAGAGAATGAAATAAAACTAATAATCAAATGTTTAAGGTATTATAGAGGTGGAGAATTCACTTCTAGTGAGTTTAATGCATTTTGTGAAGAGCATGGTATAAAGAGGCATTACTTTGCTCCTAGAACTCCTCAACATAATGGATTTATGGAGAGGAAGAACCAAACTATTCAAGAGGCTGCAAGGACTATGATGAAAGAGGAAAATGCTCTTGATGTATATTGGAGAGAAGCAATCCACATTTTTTTTTACATTCTTAATAGAGTTCAAATAAGAGATAACAACACAAGCTCCTTATGAACTATGGAATGTTAAGATTCCTACTGTTATGTACTTTAAGGTGTTTGGTAGCAGATGTTACATTAAAAGAGATGATGAGAACCTTGGAAATTTTGATGCAGGATGTGATGAAGTTATTTTTCTTGAATATTCAACTAACAACAAAGCATATAGATGCTTCAATAAAAAACTTAGGAAAATAGTTGAAAGTGAAAATGTAAAAGTTGATGAAGTTATGCATAGACCAGTTAAGATAAGTGAAGTTGAACTAGATGATCCTATCTATGGACAACTACAAGAAGAGGAAAAGGAAGAGAAGGAACAAAGTGAAGAAGAGGAGATTCCATAACCTGCTCCTAAGACTCCTAAATATGTACAGAAGAATCATCTGGATGAACAAATAATTGGAGATATAAATGAAGGTGTAAAGATAAGAAGAAAATTGGTAGATGTAAATTTGTGTTTACTCTCTAAGATAGAACCTAATAATGTGAGTGAGGTATGAAAAGATGATAATTGGGTTAGATCAATGAAAGAGGAATTGCAACAAATAGAGAAGAATTTGACATGGGAACTGGTTCCTAGACCAATAAACAAGAATGTAATTGGTACAAAATGGGAGTTCAGGAATAAGTTGAATGAACATGGTGAAGTAGTAAGAAAGAAAGTGAGACTTGTATGCAAAGGTTATTCACAGGTTGAAGGAATATAATTTGAAGAGAAATATACCTCGGTGGAAAGAATGGAGGCCATTCAAATGTTTTTGACATTTTATGCTCATAAATATTTTAAAGTGTACTAGATGGATGCTAGGTCTACATTCCTAAATGGAGAATTGGAAGAATAGGTGTACATGGAACAAATAGAAAAACTTCAGTTATCAGAAAAACCAGACATGTTTAGGAATTTGAAAAAGACACTATATGGACTTAAACAAGCTCCCAAAGCATGGTATGCAAGGTTGGATAAATATTTGACACAACAAGGGTTTAAAAAAGGCTGGTGGACAACAATCTCTATGTCAAAGTTGAAAGAAACATAATATTGATAGTTGTGGTGTATGTCGATGATAATATATTTGGAGGGAATGAAGTTATGTGTAAGAAATTTGTAGAGGAGATGCAAAAATATTTTGAGATGTCTATTATTGTTGAGTTGAATTTCTTCCTTGGACTTCAAGTGAATCAAATTGATAAGGGCATATTCATTTTACAATCTAATTATGTTAAATAATTTATGAAGAATTTTGGAATGGATGATTCCAAACCAGTCTGTACACTTATGGTGATTGGATGCAAACTAAGTAAGGATGATGATTCTTCTAAAGTTGATCAGACCATGTATAGATCTATGATTGGTGGACTGCTATATCTTATTGCTACTAGACTGGATATAATGCATGTAGTATGTTTGGTTGCCATATTTTAAGAAGAACCTAAAGAGACACATGTTATAGTTGTGAAGAGGATATTCAGATATCTAAAGGGGACTCTGGATTATGGTTTATGATATCCTAAGGATACTGATTTCACCTTGAATGCCTACATTGATGTAGATTGGTTTGGTTGTGTAGATGACTAGAAGAGTAAAAGTGGTGGTGCATTATTTCTTAGAGGAAGATTGGTCCCATGGTTAAACAATAAACAAGATTTAGTTTCTTTGTCCACTGTAGATGCTGAGTATATTGCAGCAGCATCCTACTGTACACAAGTGCTTTGAATTAAGAAAAAATTAAAGGATATAGGTGTAATGTGTGATGATCCTATCCCTATATTTTGTGACAATAAAAGCACAATAAAAATTTACAAGAATCCGTTGATGCATTCTAGGACAAAGCATATATCTATCAGATATCATTTCTTAAGGGAGAAGGTATTAGAAAATGAAGTCAGACTTGAAAATGTGTCTACTAAGGATCAGATTGTAGATATATTTACTAAGGATCTTTTGAAGGACAATTTTGAGTATCTTAGGGGGAAGTTAGGGGTTACTGCCCATCCTTCCTTAAACTAGGTGCACATGGAGGTGCATCGGTCTAGTGGATCTACAAATTCTTCATTTGTCTAGACTAATGATTTAGGTTTACTCCTCAGGGGGAGTAGAGAGTATTATTTTTGCAGTATGAGATGTGGGTGCACTCCTAAAGGGGAGTTATTAGAGCTTTATATGGTAGAATTTTCATGCCAAAATTTTATTTTCCATTGATGTGAAAGGGGAGAGAGAGTCATGTGAAAAGCCTATTTAAATCTAGGGGGAGAGAGTCATGTGAAAAATTTGAAAGGGAGGGATAATTTTGCAAGGAGAAGAGAGTGTAGAAATGTTGTGCAGACTGTCTAATTTAAAAAATAAAGAGAGGAAGAATTAGGAGAGTATGTATGTTGTCTTTGATGGTTTTTCACACCATGTGTTGCCATCAATGACAAAGGGGGAGATTGTTGCAAGTATGAATGCGTTTGGTGGTGTTGTCATTGATTTCAACATAGTTTAGAGTGATTGCAGGTGGTACATGTATAATTGAGATATTGTAGAAGTGTTGAGAGTAAATGGAACTATATTTATGGCATTGTAGATGTGTTGATGTCAAGTTATTTTGAGAAAAATAATTAACAATGAAGATAGTGTTATGTGTGTGTTCTAATTTTTCTCTAGTAATGTGCTCTGCATTTCTTCTGTATTGATTATATGACTATGTGGATCCGTAGTATTCTTTATGGGCTTCAATGGATAATATATCCCTAGTTTTAGCTTTTGGGTTGATGGATAGTGAAAGATGTGTGAACCGATGTGTGAACCAGTTTGGCAGAACTATTTATCTATGGACTAGGAGAGATGTCTCTTCTCCATAGTAATTTTGTGGTTTACCTCAGATCTTGTGGATCTAGAAGAAGGTTAATATTTATTTTCTCTGTGTTATGGGAAATGTGTTTGTGGTTTGGTGCTCTAGAAGGCTTTTTCTTGAGCTACTATGTGTGTTTGCACAATCGAGTTGGATTGTTGAAGAATGTTCTATGTATAAAGATTGTTGCAGATGTTGCAAATCTATTTGAAGGTTTATAAGACGTGTTCTAGTGTCTGGTGAAGCATGTTGTGTGATCCACATGTCATTATATTTTCGTGGATGTGTGTACTTCAAATTTTATTGGTGTTTTCATTAGGTTTGGCTGACCTAGTGTTTACACATTACATGGAGAAAAAGCATCAATTAAGGAAGCATGCAATTGATCCAAGATGTTTTCTATGTCCTAACTAAGTATGTATTTGGTCCACTCTCATTCTTATCCACCACGAGAATGTTGAGTCATCGACCTAATTTGAATTTGTAAAATAAAGGATGTGCAACCGACCTTGGAGAATTTTTTCAAGATCGAAGATGGTACAAATACAAGTCAAAATGTTGTGAATTGGAAGTATGAGTGTGAAGTGTGCGAAAAAAGTTCAAAAAGTAGAGTGTGCAAAAGTGAATCAAGGCAACAATACTCTAATGTGTTATATTCCTAAAAGAAGTGAGTTGATGGTGTCTGCAATCCTTTCATCAGGCTGCAAATGTGTTGAACTTGTTGTGGTGGATTTTCTATTATCTTTCTTTATTTGTAGGTAGTGAGCCTCCTTTTGGACAATGATTCCTATCTATAGGCAATGAGCCTTTGTATCTGGATAGTGAGTCCTTTCTGGGTAGTGAGCCCTCTAGAAGTGAGCCTTTGTATCTAGTTTTTCATTACATTATATTGTGAGTTAATCCTCATCGTGGTTTTTCCCTCATTGGGTTTTCCACGTAAATATGGTGTCTCTTGTGTTTGCTTTATGTTATTTGCATTTAATGTTTATAATTAATAACAACTTAAAGTTAAAGTAGAATTGATTAAGTTTAAAAGTAAAAATAATTTGGTACAAATGATTCACCCCTCCTCTTAGTTGTCTTGTGCATTTCAACAATTGGTATCAGAGCTTTGGTTCCTCAGAGAAGAGCTTAACCGCTTGAGGTAGATTAGATGGTGAACAAGTTGAAAATACCTATATTTGATGGAGCTAACTACAATGACTGGAAAGTGAAAATGAGATGTTACTTGATCTCTCTTGGTTTCAAGACTTGGAAAGTTTTTGAAACAAAATATGTTGAACTAGCTAGTGGTCCTTCTTCTGTAGATGAAATTTTTTCCTATGAGGAGAAAGAAAAAGCAAGGTATGTTCTCTTCAATGCTTTATCTAAAACTAAATGGAAAAAAAAAAAGTCTTTACGAACTTCTTATGAAGAATGGGAAAAATTGAAAGATATCTATGAAGGAAATGATATAATCAAATTATCAAGGAAGCTAACAACAAAGTGCAGATTTGAGAACTTGAGAATGGAAGAAGGTGAAGAAATTGCAAGATACTATCAGAGAGTTGAACTTAGATCAAATGAAATAAAAAATCAAGGTGGTATCATGGAAAATGAAGAAGTAATAGAGAATATCTTGATGATCCTATCAGAGAATTACAGTGACAAGGTCTCTACTATTGAAGAATCATATGATCCAGAGAAATTTACTAAAGAACAACTATTTGGCACCTTGACTACATTTGAGATGAGGAATTTTGGAAGAGAAAAGGATAAAGTTAAAACAACCTTTAAAGCAACTAAGATAGAAGATGATTCAGATAGTGATGGTTCATAAGAGTTGGAAGCAAACTTTACAAGGAAATTGAAGAAAGGTATTGGTAAGTACAAAGATATTTTACCTTTTAAATGTTTCAGTTGTGGAAATATTGGTCACTATGCCTCAATATTTCCAAATAGATTTGCACACAAGAAGAACACAAATAGTAATAAAGACAAAAAGGACATAAAGTTCAAGAAATTGTATTATGTTAGAGAAGATGCTGAAATTTCTAATGATGAGTCTGATTTTGAGGATGATAAAGATGAATTCTTGTTTCTAGCCTAAAAAATAAATTTGTCTACTAACCATGGAATATGTGCAAGGGAATCTAGTCTAGAGAACAAGAAGAATGGGATGGAAGGTACTCTGATTACTGTTCATGCTAGAAATGATGAAGACTATTGGGTGATTGATAGTGGATGTTTATGACTAGAGAAAAAATTTAAGTTCACTAAACTTGAAAAGTATGATGGAGGATTAGTTATTTTTGGAGATGATTCTAGTGCTAAGATTGTTGAAAAAGGAACAATTAGTCTTGATGGAAAATATAGTACTGATGGTGTCTATTATGTTAAGGGATTAAGGCATAATCTTTTGACTATTGGAAAAATGTGTAGCAAATGATTTAAGCTTTTGTTTTAGGATGTAGAGAAAGGGGATTCACTAATCATGAGTTCTCTTCACTCAGAGAGCCTCAAGGGGTGAACTACCCTAAAATACCTCAAAGAATAATGGCAAGAGTTCTAGAATCAGAAAGAGCAGGTCACAAAGATTCTCTGGAAGAACTGAGAAGCTCTTGACCAAAAAAATTTAGTGCAAAATATAGATGACAACGTGATGCGCTGGCTTCCTGTATGGACCAGAGGGCGAGAATGTCACAAAAAATGGAAAAGTGAATGCTTCTACTCCGATTGCTAAGAACTCCTAGAAAGTGATAGATTAACAAAATGTGATTGAATATGGTACATATTAGGAAAATAAGGGAAAGGAAATACATATAATCGTGTGAATGATGAATCCTTTAGCTCATCAATATCTTCAACACCTGCACACAAGAGAGAGAAATTGTTGGGGTTGTATAGGGGTTTTCCTTAGTCAAACCCCCATTTTGGCGTTCCCACCTCCACGGACAACCAGATAGATAGAGAGAAATGTAGGAAATGAAGTAAACACAAAATTAATACAAAAAACTGTTATGATACTCAACCAAGTAATATAGGAGAGGAGTGAAATATTAACACCTTCGCCCAAAGCACTCAAGCATAGTGAGGGAGAAAATGAGAGGAAATCAAGCCGCTGCTTCCATGGTGTTTCATTCCATACTTGATCTACTGAAGTGATGGAGTGTTGATGTTGCTACTGTGAAGTGTAAAGTGTTGTGAAGAGATGGTGAGGAAGTTTATTGGAGCTTGAGAAGAGATTGTAGAATGCTAAGGAGATTGCTCAGAGTCTATGAAGGATCAATGAATGAAGAAGAGTGTTTGAAAATCCTCAAGGGATAGAACATCGCCAAATGAATGAAGGAAAGGTGAATTTGAAGGGAAGAGTGAAGAAAACAACCATATTCAGGTCAGTCAGTCAAAGAGGGTGTTACAAGTCGACTCTCAATGGGATATGTAAGGCCTTTACATGCTCTAGATGCGGGAATCTATCAGGGACATTAGCATGCCACACAGTCATCTGCGTGTCGCCCGAGCGTCCTAGATAGAAATGACTCTACCAACACTCAAAAACAGACACCAAGTGGGTGGAGAACAACAAGCTTATGTGGAATTAATCCTTTACCTTTGGTTTTCTAAAGTGGAAGGGGGTGAAAGGGGAAAATTACCAAGGATTGAAAATTCTCTCCTATAATTTTTTCCCCCACTTTAGCGAGCATGAATACTGATGAGTGTTTCGATAAAGTATATCAGAAGTAGTCATAGGGTAAGAAATGTATACTTGTATCGACAAGGAAGCAGATCATGGTCTGGCTAACTCAAAAGTGTGGGAGAGAAAAAGGAATTCATAGCTTTGAAGGAAAAGTATATACTTAGGATGAAGAAGATCTAGATCTTCAATCTAGTATATACAATTGAGAAGAGAAAGATAGAAATGAATGCAAGACTGATAAAAGCAATCCCCACTTGAGGAGGAAAACCCGTATCACCGAGTAAAAGTGATAAAAGAAATACCTACTCAAGGAGGAAAAAAAGTATGAAAAAGTTAAGGTGATAAAAGTAATCCTTGCTCGAGGAGGAAAAAACATATCACAAAAAAAAAGTGATAAAATAAATCATTGCATGAGGAGGAAAACCCGTATCACCGAGTAAGAGTGGTAAAAGAAATCCTCACTTGATGAAGAAAACTCATATCATCAATGTGAAGGATCTCTACAGGTTCTCGATCCTATAGAGAAAGCAAGTAGGTAGTCACTCGGACTGTCATCAAGTTGGAAGAATTTCAAAGGGGTCCTTTAGGAACCCTTCAAAAGGAAGAGGGGTCCACTCAAGGGACATGCTGTTTGAAAAGTGAAGTCTAGTCAAGTTGCCCCCAAGTTAGATGTAATGATGTGAATTAGGTCTAGTTGAGCTACCCCCAAGCTAGACAAAGAGATAAGAAATAGGTCTAGTCGGGCTACCCCCAAGCTAGATGCGAAAAAATTCATTCAAGAGAAAATATTTCAAAGGGGGTCCATTGGGAACCCTTCAAAAGGAAGAGGGGTCCACTCAAGGGACATTGAAATTGAAAGATAGAAAGAAGAGAGGGGGGTCCTCAAGAAAGACACACATCTCCAAAACAAGTTATCACTATCCCCAACATACATGGGAGAAGAACCACACAAGATACTTAGAACAAGATAGAGGTAAACCTTGATATCACTTGTCATGTGAAGAAAAGGCAGGTGCATCAACAATTACCTGAATCATGAAGTTGTATTTTATCCTTCAAGGCCTTACATTCACTAGTGGAATGGCTAGGCACTCAATGGTATGCATAGAAATAATATTTCATTTTATCATGTTTATGAGATTTATTGCATGTAGGAGGAAGAGTAATTAAGAGGGCTTTAAGAAGTTGCAAGAAAATAAACTCTTGATCAGATAAATAATGAGTAGAAAGTAACCCTTTTTCTTGTGGGGAAATTTTTGACTGCTCACGAGAAGAAGAAGGAAAAAAGATAGAAAATACAGGAGGATGGACCAATCTATGAGAATGAGGTTGAGAGGATGTCATGTCAATAGTCAACCATGATTTATGCTTAGATTTTTCATTCGAGCACCCAAGCCCTAGATTACACTTGGGAGGTGTGAATTCTACAAGGACTTGAATGCCTTGTTCATTACACCCAAAACCTTTACGCTCATAGCCATATTTAGAGACAAGTTTAAAGTCGAGGCCATAACATGTTTGTAAATCTTGGGAAGAGGGGGGATCTACATAGAGAGTATTATCCCAACAAGGGGGAACATTCTCTTCTATAGGATCACCATCAACCTTCTTGATAGGACTATTAGCATTGTCCTCCTTAGTAGAAGCGTAATTGTCTTCCTCATAAGGAGGATCAATACTAAGAACAATACAATTCACATTCACATTATCTAGCGATACAAAAGACTGATCATTTTTGATAGCGGGTGTGACTGATGTTATCGAAGGGTCTAAGTGGATTGGGCCAAATTTATATTCTAGAATGAAAGGATGTGTAAAGTCTAAAGGACCCCAATCATCACCAAGACATGCACTCCTTTGAGAAGAGGTAGAAGGAACAAATTTAAGGTTTCCTACTTTAGAAGGATCTTCCTTGGGGACATTTATTTCAAGAGTACCCTTTGTAGTAGGTATTGCTAGAGTAAAAATCAACACATTGGAAGATACTGAAGGAATAAGATTAGGCAAAACTGAATCCTGAACAATAGCTGCCATCTCACAAGTGGATAACATTAGGGTCAGCCTTGATTGTGACTACTCGATTATTATAAATTAACTTAATAGATTTATATAAGGTAGATGGGATTGCACCCATAGTGTGGATCTACAATCTACCAAGAAGAAGGTTATAAGGTAACTTCTTTGACATAACATACACAAGGGTAGGTGTGGTAATGAGTTCCAACCTCAAAGGTAAGACTATTGTGCCTAAAGGTTTTCGTTCGACATTATCAAACCCACGAATGTCAATAGAAGAATCATTAATAAAAGATGAATCAATATTAATCTTAGGTAATAGATCAATGCTACATACATTGAGTGCTAAATTGGTGTTAATGAGATTACGTCTAATACTAATCTTATTAATGTTTAATATAACCATTAAAGGATATTCTTTCTTTTGTACTTCCAGAGGCAGGAGTTCCTATGGACAAAATGTAATATTCAGAAAATCCACATGAATATAAGCTATCAACGTATCAACATCTATTGACCTAGCAGAAGAAGGCAAGAGTATCTTTTGCAAGGATTCTTGAAGCATACCTTGGTAAACTAGAGAAAACTAAAGGAAGTCCCACAATGAGATCTTAGCCAGAGTAACTTGAGGCTGCTCAAAAAGATCACAATCATTAGGTGCTTTAGTCATAGGTTTAGGTGCTTGAAGAAGGCTTAGTTGTTTATTCATTGTAGTATCATAGGTATGGGCTACCGCTCTATAAGAGGAATCCATAGAAAGATCAAGGGAATCACTATCAAATGGAACACCATCAATAGAACAAACCCTTTTAAAAGAAGGACTAGCTAGGGTCACGTAAATGAATGGTCTCTTAGGCCTTTGAGGGAAAGCAAAGACATAGATTGAATTTACAAAATCATCAAAACTAGTAGAATGATTATTCGAAGACATATTCTCAACATCAATCCAAACATAATCAAATGTGGAAGGAGATTCATCATGCAATAATGCATCATCTCTAGAGGAGAGTGCATTAGAATAGATAAGAAATTCATCATTCACAAATGCAACATCCCTAGAAGAGAGTGCATTGGAATGAGTAGGAGATTCATCATTCATGAATGCATCACCTCTAGAAGAGAGTGCATTGGAATGAATATAAGGTAGAGTAATGTTAAGAAAGGTATCAATGATTTCATCTTCTTGCAACAAGATATCCTCCAAAGAAAGAGGACTCTCATGAGAAGGATTAAAGATATCAAGTGACATGGGTAAAGCCAAGTCACCATCACATGCATGAAATGGAATATCATTAATATTTTGAACAAAATTAGATAGAAAACTAATAAAAGAAGATACTAAATCCATTACAATTTTTTTAAATTTTTCTATGTTCTAGGAATTTGTATTTTCGGAGGTCTTCAAAGCGGAATTTGAGGTCAAAAATTGCGTCGATCCCTAAAATTTGACTATTGAAGGCACTAGTTGTTTAGGGACTAAACTAGTTCTCTAGAAGACCTTTCCAACACGATGCAAATGGGTCTGAAATCTTAGCACCGAGTCAAAATTTATGACCCCACCAAGTAGGGGTAAATAAATTCCTAGTTTTCAAAAAAGATGTTCTTCACATCAAGTTAACCAAAATGTAGAGAAGGAGGATTCAATACTCATGAGTTCTCTTCACTCAGAGAACCTCATGGGGAAAAATTATCTAAACTACCTCAAAGAACAACAAAGAGAGTTCTAGAATCAGAAAGAGCGTGTCATAGAGATTCTCTGGACGAACTGACAAGCTCTCAGCCAAAGGAATTCAATGCAAAATATGGATGACAATGTGGCACGTTGGTGTCCTAGAGGCGTGCTAGCATCTTGTACAAACTAGAGGGTGAGAATTTTATAGAAAATGGAAAATTGAATGCTTCTACTCCAATTGCTGAGAACTCCTAGAAAGTGATAGAGTAACAAAATGTAATAGAATGTGATAAAGATTAGGAAAAGAAGGGAAAGGAAATACATACAACCGTGTGAATGATGAAGCCTTGAGCTCATGAATGTATTCAACACTTGCACACAAGAGAGAGAAAAATTGTTGGGGTTGTATAGGGATTGCCTCAGTCAAACCTCTTTTCTAGTGTTCCCACCTCCACGAAGAACCAAATTGATAGAGAGAAATGTAGGAAATGAAGTAAACACAAAAGAACTACAAAATAGTGTTATGCTACTCAACCAAGTAATAGAGGAGAGGAGTAGAATCTTACCACCTCCACCCAAAGCACTCAAGGCTAGTGGGGGTAAAAATGAGAGGAACTCAAGCCTCTTCTTCCATGGTGTTTTATTCCACACTTGCTCTATTGAAATGATGGAGTGTTGATGTTGCTGCTGTGAAGTGTAAAGTGTTGTAAAGAGATGGTGAGGAAGCTACTTGGAGCTTGCGGAGAGATTGTAGAATGCTAAGGAGACTGCTCAGAGTCTGTGAAGGATTAGTGAATGAAGAAGAGTGTTTGAAAATCCTCAAGGGATAGGACATCACCAAATGAATGCAAGAGAGGTGAATTTGAAGGGAAGAGTGAAGAAAATGACCATATTCGGGTCGGTTGACCAAAGAGGGTGTTGCAAGTTGACTCCCAATGGGATATGTAATGCCTCTGAAGGCTCTAGATGCAAGAATTTTTCAAGGATGTTAGCACTCCATGTAGATGTTTGTGCATTGTGCAGACATCCTAGAGAAAAAAATGCCTCTATCAATGCTCAAAATAGGCACCAAGTGGGTGGAGAACAACGGTCTTATGTGGAATTAAGCCTCCGCCTTTGGTTTCTAAAGTGGTAGGGGATGAAAGGGGAATTTTCTTAAGGGGTGCAT
Source organism: Sequoiadendron giganteum (assembly GCA_007115665.2). Classification (NCBI taxonomy): domain Eukaryota; kingdom Viridiplantae; phylum Streptophyta; class Pinopsida; order Cupressales; family Cupressaceae; genus Sequoiadendron; species Sequoiadendron giganteum. The sequence continues at coordinate 324,746,477 of CM021103.1, forward strand.
ATTCTCTCCTATACATAAGATAACACCCATGAGATCAGAAAAGGGTTCAGAATTGTGGTAGCTGTAGGAAGAAGAACTTATGGAAACATCTATTAGCTTAAGAGTGGTTATGATCAGTGCTTTGTTTCTCAAGTTAATGAAAGTTGGCTATGGCATCGGAGGATGGGACATGTAAAATTTGATAATTTGATCAGGATTAGTTCAAGCGAAGTTGTTAGGGATCTACCTAGAATCACAAATCCTACCAATTATTTTTATAGAAGTTGTTTGTTGGGAAAACAAACAAGATGCAATTTTGAAGGAAAATAACAGTCATCTACGAGAATGTTGGAATTGATTCATACAGACCTCTGTGGTCTCACAAAAAATATGAAGCCCTAATGGTAATAGGTATTTTATGCTTTTGATTGATGATTACTCTAGAATGACATGGGTTAATTTTATTAGGGAGAACACTCAAGCTCTAGATAGATTCAAAGTGTTCAAAGCAAGAGTACACAATAAAGTAAACCTAAGAATAAAATGTTTAAGGTCTGATAGAGGAGGAGAATTAACTTCTGGTGAGTTTAATGCATTTTGTGAAGATCATGGTATACAAAGATATTACTCTGCTCCTAGAGCTCCTCAACAAAATGGAGTTGTGGAGAGAAAAAGACAAACTATTCAAGAGGTTGCAAGGACTATGATGAATGAAGAAAATGTTCTTGATGTATATTGGAGAGAAGAAATCCACACTACTATTTACATTCTTAACAAAGTTCAGTTCAAAGGTAATAACACAAAGACTCCTTATGAAATATGGACTAGTTAGAGTCCTAATGTTAATTAATTTAAGGTGTTTGGAAGAAAATGTTACATTAAAAGAGATGATGAGAACCTTGGGAAGTTTGATGGAAGATGTGATGAAGGTATTTTTCTTGGATATTCAACTAACAACAAAGCATATAGATGCTTCAATAAAATACTAAAGAAAATAGTTGAAAGTGAAAATGTAAAAGTTGATGAAGCTATGCATAGACCAGTTGAGCTAAGTTAAGTTGAGTTGGATGATCTTATCTATAGAAAAATACACGAAGAGGAAAAGGAAGAGAAAAAACAAAGTGCAGAAGGGGAGATTCTAAAAACTGCTCCTAAGACTCCTAAATATGTACAGAAGAATCATCCAGAGGAATAAATAATTGGAGATATAAGTGAAGGTGTAAATACAAGAAGAAAAGTGGTAGAGGTAAATTTTTGTTTATTCTCTAAGATAGAACCTAATATTGTGAGTGATGCATGCTCCTAACCTAGATCCATTTGTAGAACGCTAATCTTCTACTCAACCCAGAACATGTAGAACTCCAATCCCACACCATTAACACCACCAGTGACTCCATTAGTATTTCCATTAATAACATAGCTGATACCACCTAACCCAACATCATCAATGAAATTCTTCATAGGGAATCCCTCACCACTAGGGATCATCCCTAGTGGTATGCATGAGATTCATAAAAACCCAAAAAATATTTGTCCCAGGTATGCCCATGGGGAATCCCAAAGTGAAGAAGAGCACATTCAAGCATTCAAAGATGTGTGCAATCAGGCTCAGTGAGCACATCATTATGTGGCCTATAGATTGTTTCGCTATTCATTGAGAGATATGGCATATAATTGGTACCTTAAATTTTCCACTAGATCCATTTTCAATTGGACCAATTTGGAGGATGCCATCATCAATGAATTTTAGGTTTACTTAAACCCAACCATTTTGTATTAGCAGTTTGCTATGATTAGGAAGGATCCCCATGAACCCTTCCCTCTATTCAACACATGGTTCTAGATAATTTATAGGAACTTACAACCGCCTTATGAAGTTGTTGAGAACATTGACATCCAAGCATACCTCAAAGCCTACATAGATCCTTTGACTGGTATATTCCTATAGAGAACCTACCTAGATGCATATATCAATTTGTTGGCTAAAGTATGCCACCTAGCCATTAAATTGCAATAATAGATAAGTTCTCAATCAAAGGGTATGAGAGGTACATTACCTTCATTAGGATACCTTGGTATACCTAACCAAATGGTTGTAATCAACCATGTAATGAACAATGGAACCCCACTCATGAATACAGTTTCAGGAATGTCCAATTCTACTTATGGACCCCTGGCTAAAATAAACCCTCCACCTTTGTTTCCTTAGATCAATGGTGGAACCCAAGAATCTTCCCAGAAACAACAAAATACCCAAAATTATGTAGAAGGAAAAAATCCAACAACAAACCCATCAACTACACAACAAATTAATCAAGCTACAATAACTAAAGAAAATGAGTGTATAACACATTTTTCAACATAGCTGGAAACTCTGAAGTAAATCATGTCTCAAGTGGCTGATGAAATGGCTTAGATTAAGTTGAATCCCACTCAAAACCAAGGAGGGTATCTAAAATAGAATAACTATCCCCAACCAAAATAAAAATTAGAACAAGAGGAACTTTCAAAACCAGAATATTCAAAATTAGAACTATCAAAAACATAATAGAGGGTATAACCAGAGGACCAAAAACATACAGTAGGATACTAGAACAAACAATGGGGGAGTCCTACATAATTACTAAGCCAATGAAGAAAAATTCACATTGCAAACACTATAGATCTAAAATTTATGAGAAACTGGTGCAGGTTACATGATATTGCCACTCATTCTGAGGTCAACTGCCCAAAAATAGAAAAGATTGTTAAAATTTTTCAAGCGAAATATCAACCAGCACAAGGTAATGCTAACAAAGGCAGTAGGTAGCTAGATACTACCATGGCCTTTGAGACTTATGGTGAGTTTAAATTTACCTTCCAAGACAAAAAAGAGCCTAAAACTGATACATATGATGCTCAACCTTTTCAAGCTAAAGGAGGTCATTTTCTGAGGAACCAAAATAAAGGACCATTCACCACATCTGCTACTCCCACTAAAAAACTGGTACCCCCAAATTCTAGAGCAGATAATAATCCACCTTCACCTAAAGGGCCACTCGAGATTCAAAATAGAGGTACTTTTGCTTTCTTTCCTAGACAACAATACAACAATAACAAGGAGTATGATCTGATTACAAAAATGTAGAAGCAAATGACTTCATTGTCATTTTTTGATATTATGAAATGGTTCCCTAATCAACTCGAGCTCGTGTTGAAAGCCTTGGATAAGGTATATTATTTGAAGGGAAAGATAAAGGTGACTCTAGCTGCTGAAATGAACACAACCCTGAATAGGGGAAGATGGGAACACCTCCATTCTTGTTTTAGTTTAAGAATCTTTGGGAATAATTTGTATAATTGTCTATTAGATTCTAGGGCCTCAAGTAATGTGATGCCACTTTTAATTTGTAAGAATTTAGGCCTAACCCTAATTCAAACTCATAAAAGGTTATACAATTAGAAAAAATTGAAGTGAATGTTGTAGTGAAATTGAAAAATGTACACATATAGACCGAATCAGATCCAAGAATTCAAAGTTATATGGATATTCAAATTGTTGAAATTCGTGAAATGTATGGTATGTTGATGAGCAATAATTTAATGGAGACCATCGAAGGCTATCTTTTGTTTGACTTATCACACATGTGGTTACAATGGAAGGGTATGGAAAGTCAGATTAGGATAAAAAGTGAACCTTTCCTATGACACATGATTACAAAGTATCATCACCCCAATGAGGTTTCCTATTTCAAAACCGAAATAGGAATTTATAGGATGGATGAGGTTATGACCTTTTTGATCCTAAATCTCGATGAATCATAACCCTTAGAAAATATTGATTCTAGACTAACATTAACTAAGAAGTGTTAATCCATAAACTACATCAAGACAAACTGGTCTTAGGAGAGGAGGCAGATTTGTGGAGTCTTTTACTCCCAAAATAGTGTATGGTCCACTATAAGAACTATTCCAAGCTAACTTTTCAGCCCTACCTTCACATTTTAAATTAGTTTTGTCAACTAGGAGATGCTCACAATGGAAATCTTACAACAATCCCAAATCAATTTTCATTAAAAATTAATGCTATGACCTTTTTGATAGGAATGAACAACACACAAGAAGAATTTACATCATTCACTAACCAATCCTTGAGCCTATATCTAGATATATAGGTTTAGATTAGAGAACCTCAAAAGATGCTAAATACCCCTACCCCAACCCACCTTCCATTTCTAAAAGAATTACTCAAAGAAAATGTGAGTTACAAAAATGATAACCATGAGGATTTGAAGGAAACAATTTCTACACATGTGATTAATTTGAACCAAGTATTTAACAATCCTCAAATACAAAGATCCCCTAATCTCAACATCCCACACTAGTCAGATTCACCATTTAATCCTCTTAAACAACAACCCAAGACTATCTTAAGAAAGAAGTTATACCCTGAGACCAATTGTGGACCCTCAAGTTTGATGGTTCTAAATCCAAATTAGGGAGCAGAGTTAGAGTAGAACTAACCAACCCAAAAGGGAAAACTTATTTTCCTTCTTACAAGTTATAGTTTGTGTTTACTAAAAATGTTGTAGAATATGAGGCATTGGCCAGAGGGCTGATGTCCACTCATCAAAATAAAGTACAAGGTATTAGAGTGATGGGAGATTCATAAGTGATTGTGAATTAGAGTCATATCCAATATACATGCCACAACAAAAGATTGGTTCCTTACCGAAATAGGGTATGGAACCTAAGTGGAGATTTCAATGCTTTTGACATTAATTTGACTCCCAAGGAGAATAATCAGTTTGCAGATGCACTAGCTATAGCAGCTAGTACACTAAAACCTAAGCAAGATTCCAAGCTAAGAAGGTTTTCTATTGAGTTAGTATTAGTCCAGATATTCCTGACAATCTATGAAACTTCCATGTTTTTTACGATGATTAGCAAATTCTTGCATTTTTGGCATGTTCTGACATTTTTGAAGGGCATATCACCGATGAGTTCAATAGAGATTAAGGAGACTAGGAGCTAGAGTATTTTGATACATAAGGAATAATCAATTTGTAAAAATAACTACATCCCCAAAATAATGGTAGTACTGAAGAGGATTTTTTATTCTGATCCTCAAGCATGTAGATTTTGGTAACACTTATGTAGATTTTGGCCCAGAGGAATATATTTATTGGAAAGACTTATTCAAAGTATATTTGTGACAATATTTTGAATGTATTGAAAGAAGACATTATAGCTATTGCATGGGGATATGAGCATTTGAAAACATTTGACACTTTGATGATAACTCATACCATCCCTTTGAAGCCTCAAGCAAAGCCATTTTGTAAAAAAAATGACTAGTCAATGCATTGATTGAACCCTTGATCCTTATAGAGGTGTTAGGCATTCTACTTGGGTCACAAATCTGGTGCATGTGTGCAAAAAGAAAGGAGAAATCAAACTATGCATCAATTTTAAAAATCTGAACAAAGTGCCATAGAAGGATAATTATCATCTTCCTTCCCTCAACGAAGTGTTGCAAATAGTCAACAACTCATAGATTTTGTCCTTCATGGATGGTTATTCAGGATATAACCAAGAATGCCATTCAGTCTCATCAATTGGAGCCACCTTTCAGCATGTGATGGATGCGGATTTTAAAGATTTGGTAGGTAAATACATCATTATTTATATGAACAATCTGACAATATTTTCAAAAAATAGAGAAGACCATGCTGCTGATTTGGAAAAGGTTCTTAAAAAGTGTATAAATTATGGTGTTTCCCTCAACCCAAAGAAATGTGTATTTGGGGTCTCAAATGGAAAATCGTTGGGACATATAATTTTAGAAAGAGGCATTTCGATTGATCTTGATAGAGTAGAGCCTATTATGAAATTAACTATCTTGGCAATAAGAAAGAGCTGAGATCTTTCTTTGAAAATATAAACTTTGTAAAGAAGTTCATAACTGGGTTTGCAAAAATTACCAAACCCCTAAATGAGATGATAAAGAAAGATGTAAAGATTGAATGGAGAAATGAGGCAAAAACTACTTTCTTTTAGATCAAGCAATCTATTTTAGAAGTGCTTATTTTAACTAACCCTGATTATTTATAACGTTTCTTTATCTATTCTTTTTCATTTAACTATTCATGTGATGCTGTTTTGACACAATAGAAAGATGAAGAGGACAAGTGACCAATAGATTTCATGAGCTCCGCATTTGAAAATGTCAAGATAAGGTATCCAACCTTAGAAAAGAAAGCCTTTGTGCTAGTAAGGGTTGTCAAGAAGTTTTGTCACTATATCTTACACAACAAAATTACAACAATTGTCCCTAACCCAGCAACGAAGTCCCTCATCATGCAGAGTGAGCTAGGGGAAAGAAGGAGAAAATGCATGGAAATTATATAGGAATTAAATCTCTAGATTCATCCGCTTGTCCAAATAAATGGTTGATGTTGATTCCAAGATCACATGTACACAATATATGGTGCAACCATTCATGGGAGATCCTTGGTATGCTGATTTAATTTTCCTGCTATTGAATAACAAGTGTCTTGATGGAATGAATGCAATCCAAAGAAGATAAATGAGGTTGAAGAGTTATCACTACTTGATCAAGAGTGTATATTTGTATATAAAGAAATTTTAGGGTGTATATTTACGTTGTTTGGATTGGTAATAGGCAAAGCAAGTCATCTCAAAATTTCATGGAAAACATGGTACTGGGCATGGTTCAATGGATGCTATGGCACATCAGATCTTGAGGTCATGGTACAATTGGCCTCATGTGTTTCATGATTCCTATCAACACGTAAGGACATGTCATACATGCCAAAAATCAACATCCAGAGAGCGTAATCCAACAATTCCACTACAACCTATATATGAGGTAAGGTCATGTACCCAATGGGAATTGGATTTTCTTGGAGTAATTAACCCGAACTATTTTGTAGGTCATAGATTCATCTTGACTACAATGGATTACTACACATGATGGAATAAGGCACAAGCTTACAAAAATTGCACCACCGATGTGGTTATCAAGTTCCTGAATGAAAATATCATAACTAGCTTTCGAGTACCCTTTGCTTTGGTATGTAATAACAACCCAAATTTTTCTTTTGCACAGTTCATTCAGTGGGAATTTGAGTACACGATTGTTTTGAAGTATTCTTCTAGCTATTATTTGTAGGGAAATGGGGTAGCCGAGTCTACCAATAAGAATTTGTTGGAAGTAATCAAAAAGTTATTAGAAAGTAATCCTAGGGACTGACATACATAATTAAAGTTTACCTTATGGGTGGATAGGATCAGAATTAAATATTCCCTAGGAAATTCACCATAGAAATTAGTCTATGGATAGGACCCCATCTTTCCTATTAATCAACAGATACTTGTTTTGCAATTTATGCAAGAGTTATATTCCAGTGATGATAGGATAGAGGTCAGGTTAACTAATTTTCTGAATTTAGAAGAATAGAGGGATGCTTCTTTGCAACAATTTTCCAAATATTAGGCTATGGTCAAAAATTGGTTTGAAAAGAGAGCCAAGGTTAAGCCTTTAGAATATCAAACATCGTGATGCCGTGGGATGAAATCAGAGAGAGGAAGAGTGATCACCAAAAAATTGATAGACTATGGTTAGGACCATACCAAATTGCTGAGATCTTGGGTGAGAATGATTTTTGATTAAGTACCTTAATGGGAGAACCTGTTCCATTATCAGTCAATGGACATATTCTCAAGCACTACTTTGGCCCATGAAGGTTTAATTATCCATCCTTTTTATATATTTGGGTTTAGTTGCTTTTGTTTTTATTTGGTATTCTTGGTTCTGTTCTGTTTTGTTTTCTTTGTTTTCCCCATTTTGATGTTTGTTTACTTGTTGTCCATTATTTTATTTTATTTTGGGGGGGATCTTCCATCTTTACCATTACAAAATAATGGGTAGCTATTCAAAGCATACTAGGGATACTATGGTAGAGAAATTGATTTAGGTATTTTTAGGTATACATGTTCTTTTTCATTCTAATTTTTTTATTTTATGTTTATGTCAATGATAGTTTGAAAGCTCAAAAAAAAGGGGTATGTTTTGAGTGATCTTGTAAAACACAGCTAAATTTGTCACTTCTTAATTAGAATCATTTATCTCCTTGAGAGTCTAGCTATCCCAATATGGTTGTATTCTTGATCCAAGTGAAAAATCTGGTGTCCCAACATTTTCATGAGGTCCACCATAGTTCTCAACTTGATTTTTAGACTATAATGTCTGAGTATTGAGAAAAAGATAAGAAAATATACCGCTTCAAGAAAAACCAATACCTAAACAAAAGAGGAAAGAAGAAATTTTGAAAGAAAATTCAATATTATAAGAGTGATTCAAGTATCTCTTTTAGGGCTATGGATGCCTGGCTTGCAGTAGAGAAATGCTTTGAGAGAACTAGAGGTATCTCTATCAAGGCTATAGATGCCTGGCTAGTAGCGGAGCAATGCCCAACGTATCATTGCATGACAACTAAAATGACCCACATCATGTAGCTTGAATTGAATACAATCATTTAGAGGGTGGTTAAAATATTTGAGAGGTAAAATGTGCCATGAAAACACACACTTAGATTTGAAGTTTTTATAGTGATGCACAATTTTGGATTTCAACTCAACCTTATTTGTTGTAGCCAATCATGCTTAAGTTAAAATAGTCATAAACAAGAGGTTCTAGGTGATTGAATGCTTTAATATCTTGAAAATGGATAAACCATTTTCCTAGTCAAGTCACCAATTGTTCTACCGGGCATAACCTCCCCATTTTGGTCTTGGTAAAAATAAGTCCCCCTTTTCTTATTTTTTCCTTTAGTGTTTTTGTTCTAGCTTCGGGAGTTGTCTTTTTCTTTCAAAACTTTGTTTTGTTTTATTCTGCCAGATTCGGGTTTTGGGCTGACACTGGCACTTGGCACCCTTAGTAGGTTCAAGTTCTGGTTTCTTCCTGATTCCGATCCTCACTCACCCTTTTTGTCTTTTTCTTTATTGTTTAGGTCAATTTTTGGATTGGAATTGTCACCTCACACCTTTAAAAGTGAAAGTTCTCATTTCCATCTTGATCCTCGCATTTCTTCCTTACCTTCTTTTTGTTTTTTAGAATCAAGTTTCAGAATGACATCAAAACCAAGAACCTTTCCAAGGTTCTAGTTCTAGTTTTCATCTCAACTTTGATTTTTGACTCTTTTCTTTCCCTTGTGTGTGTATAGGAGTGAATTTGTACCCCTTATGCAAATTCACCTTTTAAACATCTCCACTTTAGTAAACCAAACTTGGAGGCTTAAATCCACATAAGTCTATTGTTTCCATTCCACTTGGAACCTATTTTGAGTGTCGGTGGAGGAATTTTTGTCAGGGACGCTTACGCAGTGCACAGATGTCTGCATGACACACTTACATCCTTGGAAGATTCCTGCGACTGGAGTGTGCAGAGACCTTATAGTTCCTATTGGAAGTCAAATTGTAATGCCTCCCTTTGGCTGGCTGACCCAAATATGGTCATTTCTTCATCCAAATTCTTCATATTCACCTCCCATTTCCTCCATTTGATGGTTGGTTGATCTCTAGACATCTCTACACAATTTCATTCACTCACTCTCAAGCATTGCAACAACATTTTTCACTTCAATAGAGAAAGCGTAGGACAAATCCATTACAACCGAGGAGGCTTGAGTTCCTCTCATATTTCTTCTCCACTAGCCTTGAGCGCTTTAGATGGAGGTGGTAAGCTCCTCACTCATCTTCTTTATTACTTGGTTGAGTTAGCACATTATTGTTTTGTAGTGTTTTGTGTACTTTTCTTGTATTCATTTATTTATCAAACTATTTATACATCATTTCAAACTTGGCTATCTATGGAGGTGGAAACACCAAAATGGGGGTTCGACTAAGGCAGACCCTTAAACAACCCCCCAACATTTTCCCCATTTTTTGTGTGTAGGTGGAGAGATCTTGGAGCAAGCTAGTGGAAAGGTTATTGAGTGAGATCATTTTCGTCACCCTTGCAATCATATATTTCATTTATCACATTCATATTTATGTTTTGTATGTCATAGTGTTATTTTGCACCCTTAGAAACTCTTAAATAAGGCTAATAGTCCGTTTCTTAGAGGTAAAACCTTGTCTCCATAGTTTTCTGGTCATACAGACACCAGTGCATCGTGTTGTCATCTCAGAACCATGATTCTTTCCTTTGACAAAGAGCCATCTGAGATACAAATTCGACCCTAAAAACTCACTTGCCTAGTCTCCTCTCAACTCTTAGGTTTGTAGAGTGATCAAAGGACCTTATAGTTCTCATCATTCTCATCCCACCTATCTTAAAATTTCCCTTAAATAAGGTAATTTTTGGCAGCCATACTTCTCTCATCCTTTCATGACCTAGGGCCTTGCAATGGTTGGTCCACCTCTCTTACATTTTTGGTGAACCCAACGTGAACCAATGTCTGCTTGTCTATCGGTGTTTTGGGATTCTTCTCTTGTATCCCTTGATCATTGTACTTATGCATGTTGTGAAATTTTATGAGCATCACAACCTAGTCCAAAACCTTTGGGTATATTGTCAAGAGAAGTTTGTGATACATTTTGATGGAGAAGATGAAGGTCTCTTCTAGTTTCACTAATAGTCTCTTCTCTGGTTTTGCAGCTGGTGTTTCCACGAAGGAGCAGGTGTCATGGGGCGAGTCTACATTCTTTGATAAAACTGATCGTGTCCCTACCAATATTGTGTCACCTAAATAATCTTCCAATGATGAGCATGAAGCTGTCCACATTCCCTCTGAATATGTTGCTAGTTTAAGAAAAGGGTTGGTTGCTTTGGAAAATAACCTAGAGAAAAAATAGAAGTTGGCTAGGGCTGCTAAAGTTATTAGTGAAATAAAATATATGGTAGGAAAAAATTGAACATGCATAGAACTCCTAGCTAGTCTCATTGGCTAGGATGAAGCATGCACCCCTTCGAACCATAGTAGCATGAATAAAGTGGCCACTTGAAAGAATGTGAAAGGAAGTTAGGAGTGTCGATGCCTCCTATATCCGTGTATATGGCCAACATGGTCTGTTCCATCAACATCCCTACTGCTTTCGAAACTTTTGAAACTGTCAGAGTAAACAAAAACCCTCTGGGTTTCCATCTTTCCCTTCTTGTTGTCCCTAGTGGTGGGGGATTTTATGAGATGATTGGCAAAGGATTTTGTGGTGGTAACTTTGGTAGCGGAGGTGGTACTAGTAGGAGTGGTTATGATGGAGGTCATGGTGGTGGATTTGGAAGTGGTGATGGCTCTGACAGAGGTCACACTGATGGAGGTGGCATCAGTGGTGGCTCTGGCAGTAGTCACGATGATGGTACTGGGAGTGGCTCTGGTAGTGGTTCCACTAGCCTTATGTATTCTAATGAACCAATTTATAATACCCTTCTTCAAAATATGGGGAAGATGCAGAACTAGTTGGCAAACCTCTCACAAGCTTCTACCTAGCCTATCTTCCAACCCTTCTTTCAACATAGCCTGTTGTCAGTAGCAATTCTAAACACTCTTTTCCTACAATGGATGGAGATTCCTAAATTTGAGAAATATGATGGCAAAGGGGACCCACAAACACATGTGTCCTCCTTTAACACATTATGTACATAATTCTTCCATCATGATGCATTGATGGAAAAAATATTCCCTCAATTCCTCAAGGATACAAAACTCGAATGGTATTGTTCCTTGCCTGACAATTCCATCTTTATGTTTGATCATATTGTGAACCAGGTCCTACAATAGTTCCAAGCCAACATCAGGCATAAAATTACCTTCTCTGACCTTGTTCGATGTAAGCAAGGGGATAATGAGAAGATTACCGATTTTACAGCATGATATCAAGCACTCTTCTCACAAATCTCATACCCATTACCTAACTCCGATGTATAGAAGGTGTTCATAGAGAACTTACAAATGCCTTGGCAGGAGAATTTTTCCCTTATGGAATACCCTTCTTTTGTGCATTTGTGTGCGGCCTTACAGAAGTACCAAGAGATGGTTTTTCAGCTCGAGGGATCTTCCTCATGCTCTTGTCCTGAAGGGAAGTCTATTCTATAAATATCTAGGAAAGGAAAAGTTGTTGTGAATGTAGTAGACATTGTGGATAACAATGACCTGAAATTCATAAAGTTATTAGAATATTATTCCTCAATTTTACAAAAGTTGTAAAAGGATAAGATTGTTAACTTTCCAACTTCGAAACCAATTAGGGAACCATATCTTAGCTAGTATGAAGCGAACACCTATTTTCAATACCATCAAGTTAACAAACATGATACTAAATTTTGAATGTGCCTGTGTCATGAGATACAAGATCACATCGAGGATGGTACTATCCATCTCGATGGAAGTAAGAAAAATACGAAGAGATCAGTGGAAAAATCTAATAGTGAATTGTAGATATACACAAACCTATTTTCTTCATATTATACTAACATAATTATCGATCCCTTTGATTTTATTTCCTAGCCTGAAGCCTACGTTAACATGGTTACTATTACTCCCTCTCCTTGTCTTACGACTAGTGCGCCGAATATAACATTCACTTCACAAGATGTACTGACAAATGCAAAACCTTCTCTAATCTACATTCCCACTCACCTCAATGGCAACATCATGATAGGGGTCTTAGTCGACCTCATGAGCAGAGTGAATGCCATCACAAAGGAGACTTTGTTTTTGAACTCCATGCAAAGGGAAGAATATGAAAAAATAAAATCCATCATCTGTACGCATGATGGTCTCACCCTAAAACCCTATAGCTCGATAACGTTGTCCATCCTGGTTGGACCTAAGAATGTTGACATGATTTTTGATTTCATTCCTGATTCGAACCTATTCAGGGTGAAGCTAGGTATACCTTGGTTGGCTTCCATGAATGGGATCGCCTCTATAATTCATAAGTGTCTTAAGTTTTCCCATGAAGGTGTTGTGCAAATGGTGCATGATACTAGATACTAGCCTGTGGTGTCCCATGGGGGATATTCATTGGATCACTTTTGGCCCGCTCTAGTCGGTCCACTTGCTTTGAGAACATACCTACTTTACAAGAACTATGTGAAGTACAAGACTAGAAGCAAGGGATGGTCGAAATTGACCCTTCCTATAGTAGAGTAGTCAACTACCTTCCCTTCCTAAAATGGAAAGGAGAAGCTTGCTCCTTCTTGGGCTACCTCGTCCACTCCTTCTTGGGAAGAGTATTGGATGAATAAGCTTGAATTTTACCCATTGAGCCTGATGGTGCCTGCTTGGAGTAGACCCAAGATCAAGATATTAAATCTCCCTAATGGGCCTCATGGACCTTGGTGCTATTCATATAGTAGAAGGAAAGGATCACAAAGAGAATTTTCCCCGCGACCTCTTACCATTCCCGTGAATGGGAAGAGGCTCGTTGCTGAGGCACTAGATTCGATTCCCCCTATTTTTTATAAACCTACTCCTCCTACTCCCATCTAGGAGTCTATCCCTCTATTGGAAATAAATATGGAGGACACTTCCATGGCTAAGCAGGAACCCTTCGTTCCTTCGCAACCTCTGACTTTAGGTTCCAAGAGTCATAGAAACCGCCTTGCACACGAGAGCAAGCACCGATGAAAGGCTCTTCTGGGTAAACAAGCCACCTTATAGAATAAAGAGGAGGAAACGACTACTCCTGTATCAAAACCTCCTACCATTTCCTCCTCCCTCTTCCCTTTTTTTTCTATCTAAACTAGCTCCATATCACTTTTGTCTTCTGCTGCAAGCTCACATGTGCTTGGTAAGGTTTAGGTATTCATCACTCCTTCGGTGGAGCAACCTTTGCTAACATCCATTTTAGATGTATCACCTTTCCCAAAAACTATAGATATGATTCAAACTTTTTTTTTGTCTACTGCCATTATTTCCTCCTCTCCCTCTACCTTTCTTGCTTCATCTATGAGGAGTTCACCTCCTCCGATGAAGAAAAAGGTAGAGAGTGGTCCTTCCAAAAATGAAAGACATAAGAGGAGCTTGCCTTCTGCAAAAGGCAGTCCTGCACTGACTTGTTTCGTCTTAGTAACGAAACTGGTCCCGACCTCTCCCAAGTTTTTCACCACTCCTGAATCTCTCAGTGAGCCTAGCGGTGAACCTCGAGTGCAAACCCATTTGCCCATTGAGGTAAAACATGGCACTCCCATTAAGTGCATGTTTAACCCAGTGGATGAAGTTCTGACCTTGTCAGCGATCTTCGCTAATTCATTGACCTTGGACCCATAAGAGTTGAGTGAAAAAGAATTAATAGGTCCTTCTTCCTTAACCCTTGTTATGAGAGGGTTGGAAGCTCCTCCCCTTAATATTACACCACTACAATTTTTTTGTCCTTTCACCTACAATGATCTATAGTGGGAAGTTGATGACCTCCTGGTTGACTAGTGTTAGGGGAAACCCCTTCTTAATTTTTAGATTAGATGTGTGTGTGTGTTGTGATGTGTTTCCCTCATGATCATGCTATGTGTGCCTGGATGACCCTTGTCACCCCTATTGGTGCTTGGATAAAAGTGTGGCATTTGTGTTGTTAACCTTGTTCTATTTGTATAATCATTCTTCCATGTTTATGATTGAATTTCGATAAATTGGGGATGGTGCAAAGTGTTGGGGGCATTTAGGCTTCCTCCCATGTTGACCCAATTTTTTATTTTTACTTTATCTTCCATGCATTCTTCCTGATCTGGCTTGGGATTGATGATATTTCACCTCACACCGCAACTACCTATTATATATATAAACAAAGGCAGATCTCACCTTGTGAAACCAAATCCCCTTATGCCCTTTGTTCATGCTCTCTTTCCTTTTTTCTTTCTCTTTCTCTTTCTCTCTTCTTCACTTGATTTATCCTTCTTAAGTGTGACAAAACCAATTCTACATTTGTTGGTCTTTAGAAGATGCATTTGTTGCCAATGAATCCTTTCTCAAAGACCATCCACACTTCTTTGCTAGAATTGAATTTTTGACTTGAAACCATAACATAACATGTTTCCTTCATCACGGGTTCACAAAGAAAGGACTTGGGCACCTTCCTCCAAAGCGGGAACACTTTTGGTCTTCCCCTCGCATGGGGAAATATCCTTCCTTTTGAATACCTTGATGAAGTGAACATATTTCAAAAGGATTCCTTGATGATGAACCAATTCAAGAAAGAAGGCTTTGGATTTTGAATAGTGCATCCCTTGAGTGGACCCTTTCTTTTTGCATCGAGTTCCCAAGGGACCCCTTCAAAATATTCTATCTCTAATGAGCTCTATTATGTCTAGTTCGGGGGCAGCCCAACTAGACCTATTGCTTATCTTTGTGTCTAGCTTGGGGGCAGCCTGACTAGACCTACTTCACATCCTGGCATCTAGCTTGGGGGAAGCCTGACTAGACTTTACCTTTCAAACAAAACATCCCTTGAGTGGATCCCTCTTCCTTTTGAAGGTTTCCTAAGGGAACCCTTTAAAATTTTTCCAACTTGGTGACGGTCTATGTGACTATTCGTTCATTGGCCTACACAACCACTTCTTGACATGTTCTATCTGCGGGTAAATATGTTGTCATTCTGGACTCTGCAGGGGCCCCTTTGCTTGGTCCCCCTCATGTGAGAGTTCTTAGGGGATACCTTCCTTGTAGGTTTGTGGGTCTGTAAGGAATTTTTATTGGTTTCCTTCATGTGAGAGTTCTTGGAGGATACCCCCCTTATAGGTTCGTGAGCCTGTGAGGCAATTTTGTTCTTCAAATTTATAGTTTTGCGGAGCTATAAAGTCCTTTGCCTGTCCTGCACTTTTGGGTTTTCCAGACTGTGCTCTACTTCCTCAATGATTCAGGTATATTTTTCTAACCCTACTACTCCTCAATCTACTTGACGAAAGCACTCATCAACATTTGTGCTCGCTAAAATGGGGGAAAAATGTATAGGAGTGAATTTGCACCCCTTCCGCAAATTTCCCTTTTACACATCTCAACTTTATAAAAAAAACTCAGAGGCTTGATTCCACATAAGCCCGTTGTTCCCATTCCACTTGGTGCCTATTTTGAGTTTCAGTGGAGGCATTTCTATTGGGGATTCCCACGCGGTGCGCTTATGTCCCTAGTAGATTCATGTGGCTGGAGTCTCCAGAGACATTATAGTTCCTATTGGAAGCCAAATTGTAATGCCTCCCTTCGGCTAGCCGACCTGAATATGGTCGTTTCTTCATCCAAATTATTCATATTCACCTCCCATTACCTTCATTTGATGGTTGGTTGATCTCTAGACATCTCTACACAATTTCATTCACTCACTCTCAAGCATTACAATATTTTTCACTCCATAGCAGCAATCCGTAACTCCATCACTTTAATAGAGAAAGCATAGGACGACTCCAATACAATAGAGGCTTGAGTTCCTCTCATCTTTCTCCTCCACTAGCCTTGAGCACTTTAGATGGAGGTGTTAAACTCCTCACTCATCTTCTCTATTACTTGGTTGAGTTAGCACATTACTGTTTTGTAGTATTTTGTCTACTTTTCTTGTATTCCTTTCTTTTTCACACTATTTCTACATCGTTGCAAACTTGGCTGTCTTTGGAGGCAGAAAAACCAAAATGGGGGTCTTCCTTAGTCACCCTCATGGTAATATATTTCCTTTATCACATTTTTCTTTATGTTTCGTATTTCATAGTGTTTTCTACACCCTTAGAAACTCTTAAACTAGGTTGTTAGTTTATTTCTTAGAGGTCAGACCTTGTCTCCCTTATTTTTTGGCTATATAGACACCAGTGCACCAAAGAGACGCCAATGTGGCACACTATTGTCCCAAAACCACACTTTTGTCCTTTGATAAAGAGCCATCCGAGATACAAAGTCGACCCTAAAAATTGTCTCACCTAGTCTCCTCTCAACTCTCAAGTTTGCAAAATGATCTAAGGACCTTATAATCCTCATCATTTTCATCTCGCCTATCCTAACATTTCCCTTAACTGAGGTAAGCCAGGGCATCCATACTACTCTCATCCTTTCATGACATAGGGCGTTTCAGTGGCTGGTCCCCCTCTCTTACAATGTGTTTTGAAATTGGGCATTTGATACAAACTGGAACGAAGACACTTTCCAAGCTTATTGTTATTGGTTATGTCTCGATCTTGATTCCAACATCTATCTTGGCTTTCGTTTGTCGGGTTCAGGATTCAGAACTTTTGCAGAACTTTTCACTCATTGAAATTTCCTAAGCCTAGTTTCTTCTTGATCCCGACTTTTGACTTGCCTTTGTTTTTCGTATTGGATTTCTTCTGAGTGCCTTCTTGACTCTAATTTTTGAACTACCACACATTAATGGCAGCCATTTCATATGCATGAACCAGTTTATATTCCCATCACTTCTTTTTTTGTCTCATAATTGCTTTGAGTCTTTGAAGAAAAAAGCTAGAGTGGAGTAGATGGTTGAAGACTGAATTGGAGTTTGAGGATGTCACCGGACATTGTTGATTTTTGTATCATGATTTTTGAGGTAGTTGTTTCTTACTTTCACTCTTCTATTTTTTCTTGTTTTTCATGTGTTTTGTAGTTGGTTTGTTGTTTCTGTCATTTCTTGTTTTTTTAATTTTTCTTGAGACTTTTGGTTCATTGTGTCCTTTTTATTTTATTTTTTTCTTTATTTTCATTTTTATTTTTGTTTGCTTTGTGTTTCATGTTCTTGCCATGCCCTAGTTTGGCTAGGGTTCCCATACCATTGGGTCATCCATGTTTGAAGTTTCAATTTTTTTTAATTTGTTAACTGTTGCAATTTTGAGTCAAAACCCTACGATTTTTCTACATTTGATATTTGAAAAAAAAAGGAAATATGATTAATTTTTTAAATTGGTGTTTATTAGGGTTTTGGTATTTTGAATTGATCCCAAGGGGTTGTCTAATTTTTTTTGAAAATTTACTAAGTTATCCTCATGTTTAACTATGTTCTGATTTTGATCCCAACATTGCTTGCGGGATCGGGTTTTGAAACCAAAACTTAGTTATGAACCGTTATATAATCAAGGTCCTAACATTGTTTTGACTTTGATTTCTAACCTTTGGTCGAAATCAGACTTCAAAATAAAAAATTACGTTGGTCAAAGTGTTTATCAAAAGGTAGGTCTCAAATTGATTGTGATCCTCACATTGCTTTCAAGATTAGACCTTAGAATCAAACCAAACCCTTGACACAACCTTGGCTTTCGATGCTGAGTGTCTTCCCGATCCTAATTTTCGATAAATATTTTTGCAGAGTTTAAGTGTTGATTTTTAGCCCAATTCTGATGTGCGATAGTATGGTAGGGATCTAGTTTGAGGATAATTTTCAAGTGTTTCCCGATCCTGACTTCTAACAGAGTTCAATTTTAAGCTTAAAATTTTTAAGTTCTTGGTTTTATCGTAAACCTAAGGCCTAAAAAAAATAAAGCTATCTTATAAATAGGAATTATATTTAATGTATGAGGACTTAATATGGATGCATATGATAAGTTTACTCTTCATATTTCTACTAATGAATGTCACAATTACAAGTTTAACAAATGATTCAGAGGAAGAAATTTCTGCTGAAGAGGTACTAAAGGAAACTAAGGCTAAGAGATTGAGACCAAAGAAAATTCCCATCACTATGAAGTATAAATTTCAAGGGAATCTCGTGCCATCAAAATTTAGGACAAAGGTCATGAAAATAATTGACACTCTGGTTGATCATATTCACTTAAAGAAATTTCATGATGATACCTTTTCGGAAGAGGCTAGTCAAAGAGCTAAGAGGATTGCAAATTCTATGTTAACACATCTGGCCACATTTCCTATAGTAGTACAATGCCCAAAGTTCATACTAGCTATTGCACAAGCATATAATCTAGTTCAAAGAAAGTGCATTTATTCATGGGGAAATGATATTATAAACTTAACTCCAAGAATGATAAGATTCGTGTTTGACCCACCTCCTCACCCTAACCTCAATATCATGATGGAAGATGAGCCATTAGCATGATGGGAAGTAGATTAAGAAGGAAATAAAAGATATATCAACAAGAGGTGGCTGAAAAAATAAAATAAATCAACAAATAAAATACCACCCAAGCCTAAAAGATCTATTTTCTTTGGAGATTTAGGGGATTTCATTATATTTTTGGCTAGGGAATTCAAAAAGGAATATTCCCATGTATTTGATAATTTAATGTTCCTGTTTATCCAAATGATTCTAGAGGGAAAATAGTATTTGGACTGGGGGTAATTGATATCAGATAATATTCATATTCAGATAATCAAAGTGAAGGAAACCATGAAATTTTACATTTCTTCCTATGTAATCTATTGTGTTGCATGAATGGGAAGGTCTCTTGGTTTGAATACTATGGGAGTACTTGGAGAAAATATAGGACAAAAAAAAAATATGGGAGTATTATGATCAACTAGAGCTTAAGGCATCAAAAAATCATTTTAGAAGAGTGAATGTGGTGCAGGAGCACCCCAAGGTGTATCTAGGAGGGTTAACCAGAAGGTCAAGGATTAGCAATTTGTTTTAGATCACATGTAGCAAACTCCTTCTAATTCTTGCATTTGTGCCTTAGAGGCATTTGAGAACTTCAAAGATGTAAGCAACATACCCTTACCTATTCAAGACAACCTTCAGGCAGAAAGGATCTTGGAGTCAAGGGTGAAGAAATCTACAAGGCAAAAAGTGTACATGGAGCATCTTGTCAAGTGGAAGAACAAACATGAATCTGAGGCTACATGGGTGGATGAAGCTCAGTTCAAGAAGTAGGGTATTGACCCATCTCTAATCTCTCCTCACATTCCTTAAAGTCTATACAGAGGGGGAGAATGGTGCAGGAGCACCCCAAGGTGCATCTAGGAGGGTTAACCAGAAGGTCAAGGATTAACAATTTGTTTTAGATCACATGTAGCAAACTCCTTCTAATTCTTGCATTTGTGCCTTAGAGGAATTTTACAACTTGCATTATGTTAGGGAAGGTCATGTTGACCATTTGTTAGTTTGGGATTTGGCTACAAGGATGACTTAGGACCTTGTAGACCTTTCTAGGTGATAGTTTTCTTTAAAATTTTGCAAATAAGGCCTATGGAAAGCCACAAGCGGCCATGGAATAGTTAGGCTCGAGCTTAATTGAATTGAAGGACCTATTTATGGTGTGCTTCGACCTGAGAGCAAGGTTGGAAGCTTTTGTAATGCTTAAGATTTCATGAATACAAAGGAGGACAGTGATAAAATTGTGTAATTTTCTGTGTTATGCTTTGAATTCAAGCGGTCAGGAGCGATCATGCCTCTATAATTTGTTGTAGTTTGTGGTGTATCCTATGTTCTAAGTTTTTGTGGTAGTATTTAGGTTGTGTGATCAATTTGTAGGCGTTGTGTGTTTAAATTTAGTAGTTTTCTTTTAGATACTGACCTGACAGTCAGTCTATAAAGGATGGAGTTCTAATTACTTTTCCACTGTACTTGTGTACGGGCCCTTGGAAACTATGATTAGGCTCCATGTCTGTATATAAATTAGGGTTAGGAGTGGTTAGGAGTCCAAGGATCATGGAGAAAGTCTTCTCCTAGGTGAGCTTGAGAGTGCCCGACTAGGTAAGACAGGAGGTGCAAAGTAGTTGGTTTGCAGGGGTGACCTTTCCCTGACAAATCACATGGTGGAAAGGTAGATAGATGCCTTGCAAAGGCTTGGAATGAAGGAGGAGGATTTACTAGTGCATTTGGTTGGAGAACAAGTTGACAGTTCACTGTGAGGTTAGGAAATGGCTCAAAAAGGCCTAAATTGCTAAATGGTGGGTTATGGCTGTATACGGTCAGATGAGGATGGAGACCTCCAGAATCATTGATGGATAGGCACCAAGACCAAGAAACCTAAGATAAGAACCTACATTCTATGGAGAGTTTTGGACCTCTGACCTAATCTCTCAAAGTTGGAGACCTAATAGGGGGGCTCTTGGGCTAGTAGCCTGACAAACCCTAAGTGAGGGTTTGGTGGTAGCGAATTGTAAATGGAGTATGGTGGATTGTCAAGAACCCTAGGGAGATGGTTTGAAACCTTTGGAAACATCTCTGCATCCCTGCAAAGTTAAAATTAGTTGTTGGAGGGTATTAGTCTTTAGGGAAGATTAAAGGCTAAGGGAAGAATAGAAGCATTGCACCAAGGGAGACTTGGAAGTGAGATGATAATGGGGTTGGCTAGTAGAACCAGGGGTACCTAAACATGAGGTAGGTCCTAAAGGCTAAGGTGGTGGAGACACCAAGGAGATCTTGCAAACAAAGATCTAGAGCATGGAACAATGATTGTTCCATCCAACCCTACCCTATCAGAATGATACATTTCTATATGCAGTCATCAATTGACTCACAGGAGATGTTGGATTTAGATTCTCTAGGGAATCCATGAAATTAATTGAAGAGTGGGGGAATTTTTTTATCCAATACCCTAAGTCCACTTATATTCAATTTTTTAGTTTTGACAAGCATCCTTTCAAGCTACCAAGGTGTTGTAGTGACAAATGGATTTTGATGGAATTCACTTGTTAGGTAGTAGAAGTAAATGCAAAGTTCCTAGACAAACACAAAGTTGATTTTCACACATTCCCTACTCAATTGGGATTTTTTTCGTGTTCATCTACCGTAGTAACTAAATCAGCCACAAAATAATTCCAAACTTTAAACCTGAAATTTTATACATCAAGGAAGAACTTTGATCCAAAGGGAAAAATGAATGGTTTGTATGCTTCATTGTTTCCCTTTCATGAGCCACTTCTCGAAGATTTTTGGGCTAATTTGTAGGATGATTATGAAGTAAGAAAGAAAGGATATGAGAGACTTACCATCTAACAAATGAAATATTTTAAGGTAAAGTAATATATACCAGAGAGTATTTCGGATGATGGAATTATTCTCGATCCTCAGTATGAAGTTGATCAAGTGGCAACTAAGGATTTGGATCCCATCAATTGGATGGGGAAATTGGAAATGAAAATTAATAAAATTTCACTAGTCATTGATAGGATCTTGAATTGGATTAATATCCATATCAATCAACCAAGTCAGGACTACAAGGATGAAGAAAGATTTCAGTAGTGAACCCACTTCTTCAGTTGAAACCAGTATGAGAGATTGAAAAAGAGTGTTATACAAAAAGAAGAGCCTATGCCAAATATTTAAAATATTACAGAGGCTTTCGCTACTACTTATGAAGTTTTTCCTCCTCTAGAGTAGTGGTAGGCTTGGGGGTCCAACCAATTTCTAGAGTATACCCAACCATGGAGACTTCTCAAGAAGGTACTTATGCTCTACCACCACAAGTCACAAAAACAACTGAAGAAGGTCCATCTAGTATTCCTTCAACTACAAAAACTATAATAATTCAAGAAAAGGAGGTCCCCACTACCCCATCACAGTATGAAGAAGTCCCTGCTGAGGAAAAAGGGGGTAAAAATTGAGTAGTACATATCACTAATTCCCCTTTTGTAATTGATGAAGAAACTGTATCCGAAAGGGAGGATGAGAAAGAAGAGGAAGAAGAGGACACTGAGTTTCAAGAGGGAGACCTTTGGGAGTAAGCTAGGGGTTAACATATCCTCATTGAGGATGACTAGGGTGACATCATTGAAAGTGTTGAGAGACCAGCAAAAAAAGCTCAAAAGGAAGCTAAAAAAGAGAGAAATTTAGGAAGAAGTTGAGAAAGAAGAGTTGCTAAGGAAGAAAAAGGAAGATGAAGAAGATAATTTATAGAAGGAGTTGGAGATGAAAAAGATAGTGAAAATAAAGGCTGAAAATGAAAGGATTGAATAGGAAAGGTTACTAAAAGAGAAGGATAAGGCTTCAAAATAACAAGAGAGGATAGAAAAAGAGAAGTTTGAGCAACAAAAAGTGGTAACAACACCTTTAGATACTCAACAGGTAACACCTCAACCAAGTGCCCCTATGCGGTTAAAGTTAAATCTGGAGAAAAGGTAGTAGGTTTAGTATCAACCAATGATCTAGGATGATATGGTGAAATAAGTGGAGAAGGTGAAACCTAAGAAGAAACCAAGATTCATTCACTCCATGAAGCTCGCTGATGATGGGGACTTGGTGGCAGATATTGCAACTCCAACAGTTGACAAGGATGATAGGGAGTTACAAGCCTCCAATTATCAAATTAGTATTATTAAGTTAGGTAAGAAAATGATGACTCAAAAAATGAACCTCAGTGATATTGTGGCTACCTCAAAAAAGTCAACAATGATTAAGGACAAACAAGCCAAGGATGAGCTAAAATCTCAGGTAGGGCATATGAAAATATTTTTTAAGGAGCTAACCACATCTACTTCCAAACAACCAACATCATCAAAAATACTTGTATTAATGAGCTTTAAAGAAGTTGATGAGCTTAGTGAGATGAGAAAAAAAGATCAAATATTTAATAATTGGGTTTATATTCTTAAGACATAAACATATGAGGTTTTCACTATGGGCTATAAGTGTTATGCCGAGGTATGTGAACTAATCAAGAATCTAGAAAAGTATACTAAAAAATTATGGGTAGAAGTGGATAAGTATGGAGAATATATGTGAAAATTGAGGGTTATAAAAAATATTCCTAGAGGATTCATAATTGGATACAGTAGCTTGGAGGATCAATATTTAAGTTTTATTCATAAATATATGAATATATTGATCTTCCAATAAAAAATTCTCATGGAGCATGGAAGTTTTTTGCTCCAAGCTCAATAGGATATATTTGATCAAGCAAAGGTGTTTAAAGGAATTTTTGTTGATATGACCAATAAGGAGGTTTCATTAGGTCCTAATTTGATTTATTTGTAGGAGATAAAAGATCAATGGAACAACTAGTTGGAAGGGTTGATAAAGGAAGGAGATAAGGATGAAGTGACTCTTTTGGACAAATTGATGGAGATCAGGTTTAATGCACAAGATGATGCTAAGGACGCTAACCGTCTGGAGGATATGCTTACTGCCACTACTAGGGAATTTGAAAGAGAAATTTTCAATTTTGAATGGGTTGATGGACGCAAGGAGGAGACCTTGGAGCAGATTTTCAACAATGCTGGAGAATATTTCAAACATGCCAAAGTGGCCAAGAAATGAAATAATATTCTATTTTTGAAATGGAGTTTGGTCAACATAAGTCAATTTTTTTGAGGTATCCCATTTTCAAGTAGTTAGATTCAAATTATTTTTTGTAGGCCAAGAATGAGGTGCACTTCTTTGGAACAGGTAGTTCCAAGTACCATGATAACTCCAGCTAAATTGAGACGTCCTATTTTTGTTGATCTAAGATATTTTTTGAGGAGATTACAATGTTTTATTTTTATATTAATTAGAGAATTATCCTCATTGTAAAGGTAAACAAATTGAAGTAAAAATTGTAGCCTTAAGTTAGATTTTGAGATATTTTATGCAAATAGTTAGACATTTTTACAGCTTTATGCAAATACTTAAATTTCAAAAATTTCTTAGTTTAACAATGGTGTGAATAGACAATAGTTTTTGATATGACAGTGGATCTTGTTGTGCATAAATTTTTCTTAATTATGAAAATAAATAGAAGAGGCTAAATTTAAAACCATCTATTGTATTATATTTGAATGTTGTTTTCTTATTATTTGTTGATCTGCAAAGTTTTGTGGCAAGTTAATAATATTTTTTATTGAATTGATTGTAAGAAAAATGAAATACAAGTATGCTTATTAAATCTACACTATGAATAGTGATAATTGCATGAATATTCATAAGTTATTCCATTTATCTATTTAATATTTTACAAAAATTCTTGTTATAGAAGTTGCATGTCTAAATTTTGGAAAATGTTTGTTTTATTTATTCTGTTCCAAAAACCAATGATCTATCTTTTTCCATTTATTTAAAACCCTTTGTTAGATTATTTCAAAATAATCAGTTTGTTATCTTGTTTACCAAAAAAGGCCCCTTGATCATTACAATTACATGAACCACTAAGTGATGATAGCACAATTGAGAACCAACTATAAAGACCTTGGAAGATAGGTGATTTGATATTAGCTATCTTTTTTAGGAGAAGTAGGATAGAAATATTATGCCTAATGTTTGTTGTGTTATTTTGACCATCAAAAAGGGGAATACAGGTGGACATTGCGTGGAGGGGCTGCAACATTCTTTGGTTGATGGTCAAATTTAGGGGTTTCTGCCTTTTCCTGGGGTGATGAGGAAGGAAATTATTGCTAATCGAATTCGGGAAGAGGGTAATTTTATCTACAAATAATCATTTTAGCCTCTTCATTGTGTTTCCACCTCCCTAATAGTGGTCTTTGGAGAGGAAATCTAGAAAAAAGTGGTTGAGAATGAAACATATATTTTTTTGATTTGGACTTAGTTGGCAAATTTAGAGGAATTTGGTCAAGCCTCTGTTGGTGTTTTTTCCAGCTAAGCCTTGAAATACTCTAAAGGGAAACCAACCCTTATAATCAAGAAAATCCAAAGCCAGTTTCCAACTAATGGGTAAAGAGTTTCAGGCTCTTACCGCTACTCTTTAGGATCTGTGGGACCAAGGAGGGTGTTCCTTCTTGTGTTCATTTGATATTTTCATTCCTCAAGAACACTTCAACACAGATTTATCCCTACTGAATGGAAATAGATATTATTTACTGAAGGCTTGACAGAACTTTAAGGAAATAACCACCTAATGCTAGGAAATGAATTATTCTTTACAACACATACATCATAATTTGAACATTTAATTATTTATAATTTTTATTCTTAGTTTGAATCCCTGATCCAACATAATATCAACTCAATTGTTTCATTAATGTCCAAAAATAGACCAATGCTTCATCAATTGGGTAAATGGAGTCAAATATGCAATAACCAGTAAAAATATATGAGCTAATTAATTCAAAACTTGAATGACTATTATCGTAATGATTTGTAATATGAGAACTCGCAATGTCTAAAACATAACTTCTTACCAAATCCTATGCAATCTCTTACAAATTTGCAACCCTATTTAAGCATTTAATCAACTCTTTGAGTCAAAGCCAAAAAAGAGCCACACACTCAATTGGACAATTGAGGATAAATGAGAACACCATTGATATTTTCATTCACAATTTGCAAAAAGTACATAGGATAGTGTATATTTCATAACTAATATTTCCCTTCATTCTTGTAGCTTCTATAAAAAAATTCAAGACTATTACATACATAACCAAGACAAATCCCTATTCTACCTATTTGCACTTTTTAGCACATTGAATTCTTAATTGAACTTCTACCCAAAATCCTAGGACTCAAAAATTGAATCCTTAGAATGAGAGGAGAATGAGAAGATAAAGAAAGCAAAAGGAACAAGAGCAACCCTAGAATAAATCTGTAGAAGACACTTGGCAGATTCCTTCTCCATCCATCAACAACATAGATTGAATAAATCATCTCTCTTCTCACTTCCTTTGCAATCTGTTGTTTTAAACGTTGCCTCTGCATTTTTCCTTCACCTTTTCTCTACAACAAATTTCTTACCTATTGTGAAAACCCTTCACCATTTTACCTTGCAGAAAAAGACTTTGTTCTTCTGAAAAATGTTATTTTTCTCTTTTTTTTGGTAAAAATATTTATCCCATCTACATCTTTCTCCATTCACTTGACTACAAATGCTAAATTTCACTTATAAATTTTTTTACCTCTGTTGCAATTTTACTGAGATGTACTTTGCATATTTATCTCCAACATTTAACCTTATTCTCTACGGTGCCCATAATGTTTTAAATATTTTATTTAAAACATTTGCTTGTGAATCGTTTAATTTTCACTTTCCATTTCTAAAAGCTTGCTTTCTTGAAGTGAAAACATTTAAAATATTTTCACTAGGCACCAATTCTCTCGTGTGCCTTTTGTTGAAAAAACAAGGATAGACAACTAAGAGGGGGGCTGAATCAAATGTTATGAAAATTAAGCTTATTCCACCTTAAAAACAATTTAATCTCAGATCTGACGATTAATAGTGAAAGTATAAATCAACAACACATCAGAGACACATAAACACCAAGATTTTTATACATGGAAACCTTGTTAGGGGAAAAAATACGGTGGATGTTAGTCCACAAGATTATACCCTGTTAGAAGTATAATGAAAGAAATGAATAGGGAATGCACATGCATTTACACACACGTCCTAGAGCTCACTACTCAAAGGGAAGGATCACTACCTTATATAGGAAAATCAGATTAAATCCATCTGATGAGGTTGAATTGAGAAATTAGCTTCTACAAAAGCTTGATTATAGTTTTGGTTAGGCACATAAACACTTCTTCACACTTCACTCAATTTTCTTCACACTTTGCTCTGCAGTCGAAATATTTGATCTTTATTCCCACATATACTTCACACACATTCATCGAACACACTTTGAGCATACTTCAAAATGAATAAACAATCACTCTTATATATCTGCTACATGGATTTACATCAACTCTGTTGGCTACAAATAAAGAATAAATTAAAATTGTTGTCCTCAATACATGAATAAATCATAATACACACCAACCTAATTCATTCAAAACATAGTGAGGACCTAAATGAACATCCTCAAACATGCCAAACAATAAAATATTAATCCATAAGGATCTGCAACATGCTACCACCATCATGCCGGCCAAGAACATGAAAACCTTAAACACACAAGGAAAAATCTTCAATCACGAATAGGCCGATCAATGTGGATGTACTAAACTAATAGAGTACGATTGAGAAACATCATTGAAAACCTCAGGATCATACACAACAACTCAATTCACCATAATTGCAATCTCATTTTCTAGAAACACTTGCTATAGTAACTGAATAAATGTAGGAATAAAAATATTCACAACTTCCTTAATTCTTGGTGCGTACCATTGAAAATTTCAAACAAAATACTAGATAAGCTAAAAAAAAACCCTTTAGTGAACGCCTCTTGATTATCAACATACAAAAATTTTCATCACTCAAACCTTCTCAACTTCACTGGCTGCCTGCAATATATTTATTACAATTTTCTCAATATCTTCGACATATACAACCTTTAGAATCACCAATGCTAATAGTGTTGACATCAATGAAAACCACATATTAGCAACACAACCAAAAAATCCAACAATTTCCCCCTTTGGCATTGATGGGAACACATGATGTGAAAAATAATACCATCAAGACAACTAGTTGTCCACATACTTCTCTCATAGCTCTTCTCTCCCTTTCTTGACTATTCTCGCTCTTAATTCAAGAGTTTTTCACATTGTTCTTCTCCCCCTTTGACATCAATGGAAAAGGTACACATTCTTTGATCCAAATATCATCTGAAACATCTGATTATGCCCCCTGAGTAGTAGTCACCACAACATAAATTTGAAACAATATATGACTGTAAGTCCATGGATTGATGTAAAAACTTGCATCTTAGTTTAGATTAGGAGTGGAAATTACCACTAAATTCCCTTTGAGATACTCAAAATTATCCTTAGGCAACGATTTAGTAAATATATATGCAATTTATTCCTTTGTAGGCACATATTCTAATCTGACTTCTTTATCACTCACCTTGCCACTCAAAAAGTGATACTTGATAGATATATGTTTTGTCTTTGAGTGTAGCACCAAATTCTTAGAAATGTTTATGGCACTTGAATTGTCACATAATATAGAAAAAGGTTCATCATACTGAACTTTGATATCTCTCAACATTTATTTCATCGATAACACCTCAGTATAATTGTTTGCAACAACAATATATTATGCCTCGATAGTAGATAAGGAAATGGAATTATGCTTCTTACTTAGCCAAGACACAAACTTCTTTCCCAAGAAGAACAAACCACCACTTGTTCTTTTCCTATCATTTACATCTCTTTCCCAATCTGCATCTGTAAACTCGTTTAGAGTAATATCAGAATCCTTTGGATATCATAACCCAAACTCAACTGTTCCTTTAAAGTATCTGAATATTCTCTTTATTGCAGTCAGATGTGATTCCTTTGGATCAAATTGATATCTAGCAACCATTCACACAACATTTATAATGTGTGGTCTTGTCTGAGTCAAATATAGCAATCCACCAATCATTGAACTATATCTTATTTGATTAGCCTTGGGAGAATCATCATTTTGAGATAGTTTGCATCCAGTTACCATGGGTGTACCAACTGGCTTTGCATCTTCCATGCCAAACTTTTTTAGTAATTCTCTCACATACTTGGACTGAGAAATAAAGATTCCATCATCTAATTGAGTAATTTGCAACCCTAAAAATAATTTTAGTTCTCCTATCATTGATATTTCAAATTCACTTTTCATTTCATCAACAAATTTCATGCACAAGTTATCATCACCTTCAAAAATAATGTCATAAAAAAAGACTTCAATAATCAATTCTTTATCCTGATCCAGTTTGAAATACAAATTTCTATCAGTAGTACCTTTATTGAATCCAAGCTTCAACAAGTATTTATCCAGTCTAATATACCAAGCTCTAGGGGCTTGTTTGAGTTCATATAGTGCTTTCCTACACCGACATGCCATTTCATTTTCATCAGTCAATTGAAATCCATCTTTTTTCTCAATATAAAATTCTTCTTCTAGTCACCATTCAGAAATGTTGAATTCACATCCATTTGATATACTTTGTAGTTCTTGAAATTAGCATAAGTAAGAAATAATCTTACAAATTCAATTGTAGCAACATAAGAATTTTTTTCTTCAAAATCAATACCTTCCATCTGTGAGTATCCTTTACATACCAGTCTTGCTTTATTCTTGATCACTTCACTTTGTTCATTCAACTTATTTTGAAAGACCCATTTGGTTCCTATAGACATCCAAATTTGATCACTTCCATATGATCAAAATCGTCTACTTTATTCATCTATTTCATTAATAGTGATTAAGTAATTTATTTAATCATTATTTCATTTTCTGCCTAAGGTTCCTAAAGTATGTAATTAAATAAATTAAATACTTTACCTTACCCCTTTTCCTTCTCTAAATTAAATAAAAATGAAAAATTATTTAATTTGGTCATTTAACTTATTTGGATTAAAACCAATTTTTAATTCTTCATTTTCTCTCTCCTTGTCACATTCTCCATAACCCTCTTCTAATCCGGATTAAATTAATTAATCTATGATTAGGATGTGCACCACTTAATCTTGATTAAGTGTCACATCCTCCATAATCTCCCACTTGCCTCTAATCTCTCATTAATTATCTTAATCCTGTGTTTGCACAACCTTAATCAGAATCATTAGCCACATTTAGCTTACCTTTTCTGGTCAACCTTCTCACTTACCATTTTTAACCTGGACTCCCTTCCCCATGTGAATTTTTAATTCACTTTTGTCTTTCCAAGGTCTTTCTCATCCCCCATGCAAATGTGACATGTCATTTTACATGTGCCCAAGGCTTCTAGAACCTTGGACTTGTCACATCACCCACATGTGACAAATCTCCAGCTTTTTGGAGACCTCCTTTTATCCAATAAACTCTCCATTGAATGTAAATTTTTAATTTACATTTATTTTCTCCACACACTTCCCCTTTTTCCATGGAGATTTTTGAGGAATTCTAAAATTCCTCAAAAGTCTCTTTCATCCTCATTTGGGGACAAGAAGTTCCTTTTTGAGGAAATCTTCTCATCCCCCAAGGTACCTCAAAGGTACTTGTCCTTCATCCACCTCATGTACTTCCCTTCCACCTCTTGTCCTTCTCTTCCACCTCATTTCCACATCACTCCACCCTAAGACATCTCACCTTCCACATGTCAAGATGTGAGAGCTTGTAAGTCCTCAACTCACCATAGCCCTTCATCTTGATATTTGTTGGATCAATCCCAACCATTGAATTCTCTAGAGAATTCAAATTAGCCTATAAATACCCCTTCAATTCCCTCATTTTGGGGATCAAGTCTTTTGCGACAAAACTCTTGCAAATTTGTCATTCAAGCTCTCATCTATCATAGCACTTAGTATCATCAATTCATCTTGCATCCATTCAACTCCATTTCCATCCAAGGAGCACACAAGACTTCAAAAATCAAGGGCCAACCAAGGAAACAACAACATGAAGGTATAAGAAGCATTCCATTTGTTTTTATCTTACTTTCATATTGTCCATTTTCTTAGGCTAATCGTTGAGGTTCCCTTTTACCTTGTTACTTCTTTTCATTGTATTATTAGTTTTGTTTAGCATCTCACATTAGGAGTAGCATTTTATTAGGATCACATTTCTGGCACACCCGGTGGGACCCACAAAGGGGTCTCTTTCTTTTATGTTTTTTGTTGTTTAGCTTGTTTGCAGATTCAGGTCGCAGAGGGGCGAACTTGCCCTCCTAGACGCTGCAGAGGGGCGAACTTGCCCTCTCGAACATTACAGAGGGGAAAACTTGCCCTCTCGGATGTTGCAGAGGGGCGAACTTGCCCTTACTATTCAACGTTTCTGACTGTTTTCTGTAGAAGTGCGGACATGCCCTTGCTATTCAACATTTTTGACCATTTTATGTAGAAGTGCGGACACGCCCTTGCTGTTCAACGTTTCTGACTATTTTTTGCAGAAGGGAAAACTTTCCCTTGCTGTTCAACATTTCTGACTGTTTTCTATAGAAGTGCAAACATGCCCTTGTTGTTCAACATTTTTGATTGTTTTCTATAGAAGTGCAGACACACCTTTGCTGTTCAACGTTTCTGACTGTTTTCTGTAGAAGTGCGGACACACCCTTGTTGTTCAATGTTTCTGACTATTTTCTGTAGAAGTGCGGACACGCCCTTGTTGTTCAACATTTTTGATTGTTTTCTGTAGAAGTGCGGACACACCCTTCCAGTTTAGCGTTTTTCACTGTAGAGGGGCAAATTTTCCCTTAACAACACATTCGAGAAGGTAAAAAAGTGGCATTTTAGCTTTATTTTTGTCTCTTTCTTTTTATGTTTTGTGCTCTAATCCACTAATCCTGTTTGTTGGTGAATGAAGTCAGATTCCTTGCTGATATCTTGAGTATTTTGTTGCAAATCACAAAAGGGAAAAAGATAAACAACTAACATTTGCTTGTAGGGCCTTTGTTTTATTCTTTGGAAATATTTCCTTATTGCTTTATCTATTCACTTAATATAATTAGGGGAAAGTAAATTGGTTGCTTGCTATGTTTGTTTTATTTGTATTACACTAAGGGGACATTAATTCATTTTCATCTTCTCCCTTTGCACTTTTGTGCGGATCTGAAGGGGGTAGTTGAAAACGGTTAGTATTTTCTTCTTAGAGGGACCTGCTTGGGGATTTCATCACCCCAAGGGATGATCCCAACCATGCATACCAGCGGGGTATATAAAGGGCGGAGAGCCAAAGCTATACCTCAATCCAGTTGTGTCGTAATTAGTGAAGCGTTGAAGCTAGGGTGATACCTAGATAGACATGAAGAGTTGGTCTGAGCCTTTCAGTATCTTGTTGGGATTCCCAACTCATGCTTGTGATGGACTGGTGTTCACGGCTTGTGCCTCACATACCTAGCGTATATCGATGACTCCTTAGAAACTTTGTTCATCCTAGAGTAAGACCTTTGCTGGCCATACCCCTTAAACACTAATCATAGGATTGTGCTTGTTCAAAGTGTCTTTCTGTAAAGAACCAGTGAATTTGATAAGTCAAACTGTCATTGAATCATTTTAAGTCCTTGCCAAAATCCCTCATCCAAACCAAGTTGCATTTTCCACTGTAGAAGGGTGAACTTGCCCCACTATTTCAGCATTTTCCACTATAGAGGGGCGAACTTGCCCCACTATTTCAGCATTTTCCACTGCAGAGGGGCGAACTTGCCCCACTGTTTCAGCATTTTCCACTGCAGAGGGGCGAACTTACCCCACTATTTCAGCAGTTTTATTGCAGAGGGGTGAACTTGCCCCCTTGTTTCAACATTTTTTCCTGCAGAAGTGCAGATATGCCCCTGTCGTTCAACGTTTCTGATAGTTTTACTGCAGAAGTGTGGATACACCCCACTGAATGGCCAGTTTCACCCGTCTGACCATTTCAAACCTCCGTTCGAACCCCAAAGCCTCTGTTTGATCATTTGATCATCCTAAACACTCATTTAACCAATTCAAACCTTCATTTAGCCATTCCAAGCCTCTGTTTAACAGTTCCAAAATGTCCATTTACCACATTCACATTGATCATTCCACCATTTGGGATACCCATCTTATCGTAAGACCTAAATATATTCAACAAAATGTCTTCCCTTTGCATCCATCATCATCTCTCAATGCAAAATCCCTTAAATCTTGTTTTGGGAGTTATTTTCCCGAATTGACCAAGGCGTTAAGTTGATCATTATCCTACATAATCAATCCTTATCTTCAACCTAATCAATCCACTTCTATCTTGAGGTAGATTTGTGTTGTAAGTCAATGTCATTGGCCCAAATCAATCCCCTTCCATCTCAAGGTGGATTCGGTGCTGTGATCATCGATTTAGCTAGCTCAAATTGATCAGCCAATGTCATAAGTCACTTAGGGTGATTTCCATATCAGGTTTTAGGGTCCCCTCCAATCACCAATCTAATCATCAATCTAAACCATCATTTGATCCAATCCAATCCAATCATCAATCCAAATCATCATTTGATCCAATCACCAATCCAATCATCAAATTGATAAATCATCATTTGATCCAATCCAATCCGATCATCAATCCAAATCATCATTTGATCCAATCACCAATCCAATCATCAAATTGATAAATCATCATTTGATCCAATCCAATCCAATCATCAATCCAAATCATCATTTGATGCAATCACCAATCCAATCATCAAATTGATAAATCATCATTTGATCCAATCCAATCCAATCAACAATCCAATCATCAAATTGATAAATCATCATTTGATCCAATCCAATCCAATCATCAATCCAAATCATCATTTGATCCAATCAAATCCAATCATCAATCCAAATCATCATTTGATCCAATCACCAATCCAATCGTCAAATTGATAAATCACCATTTGATCCAATCCAATCCAATCATCATTTGATCCAATCAAATCCAATCATCAATCCAAATCATCATTTGATCCAATCACCAATCCAATCATCAAATTGATAAATCATCATTTGATCCAATCAAATCCAATCCTCATCCAAATCATCAAATTGATAGATCATCATTTGATCCAATCAAATCCAATCCCCATCCAATCATCAAATTGATAGATCATCATTTGATCCAATCAAATCCAATCCTCATCTGAATCATCAAATTGATACATCATCATTTGATCCAATCAAATCCAAATCATCAATTGATCCATCATCCAATCTAAATCAATCAATCCAAACCATTCTCTAGATCATCCCTTAGAGATTGCACCTTGAAATCACCTAGTTGTTTTGCACGTTCATGCCCGTTCAAACCCATTCACAAACCAAAAAGCAAATGGCAGAACAACAAGCTCAAGGTTCCCAACCAAATATCCCTCAAGATCCTAATAATATTCCACACGATCCTCATAATGGCGTCTCATCTCAATCAAATACTGACATCCAGAATATCACACCACCTAGTGATGAAAACATGGTCAATCAACCCAAAGTCACCGTTGACGAATATCTCAGTAATCAAGCCAATGTCCAAATGATGGATCACCTCCTAAATGAACGTGGGGATAAGATCCTCGCCACCTTACTCATGAAGGCTGTCAAACCACCATCTAGTTTGAATACATCACAATATGCCCTTCCCCCATTTGTTGACCCACAAACCTCACAAAATGTTCTAGAAAGTTTCTACGTTCTTGAAGGTGCACCCAATGAAAATTGGTACCACCCCAAACTTGGAAATGTTGTTATCCATCAAGTCCAAGAATATCCTCATCTTCCAACCACAACATCTACCATTCCACCACCCGATCCTAATGACCCCCATACCTATGACATGCCGTCATACATCCCATCTGCTCCACCGCTTCCTCCCCCATATTTTAATATTGGGGGCACACCTCCACTTACCAATGCACTACCTCCTGCATTTCAACAACCTCCAAATAATCCACACCAATCCACCACACTACCAGCATCACCACAACATGTTGCTACCATTATAGCTTCATCTCAACACTTGCATCCACAACATCTGCAACACCCTTTCATTATCACACAACCATCACATCAAGTGGTGCAAAATACATCTCAACAACAACAACACATCGCACCTAACCCATCTCAACAACAACAATACATCCCATCTCACCCATCTCAACAACAACAAATCTTATCTAACCCATCTCAACAACAACAAATATTATCTCACCCACCTCATCAACAACAACAACAACCTCCACAACTACATGTGCATATCCCTATGCAAACACACCATAACCCACTTACCAAATACCTCTATCATCCCTCTAGCACATACACTATTCCATCCCATATGAATTCTCATCAGAATGTGCAAAACCAAACACATACCCAACCACCACCTTATGCCAATCTTTCACAACCTCAACACAATCCCCATCAACAAATGTCAAATCCATACCCATATGCCACACAACAACCCACCATTGCACCACAATACCAATCCTATCCACCCTACTTGGAACAACAACAAAATCACCAACAAACGACA
Organism: Sequoiadendron giganteum; assembly: GCA_007115665.2. Lineage (NCBI taxonomy): Eukaryota > Viridiplantae > Streptophyta > Pinopsida > Cupressales > Cupressaceae > Sequoiadendron > Sequoiadendron giganteum. The sequence goes on from CM021103.1 coordinate 324,782,106, forward strand.
CCTTACGCTTCTTATTATCAACAATCATCATCACATCCACAAAGAGGCCTTACCTCTATGCATTACCAAAATGCTATGCAGCAACATGACCCCTCTCTTGTTTCTTACCATCAACAACAAGTAGCTCCCACTCAACACAACCAATCATCCAACTATCAATCCTCTTACAATCAACCAATGCACTCATATCCAACTCAACCCGTTTATGATCCAACAACGGTAGGGCCCTCCTCATTATACCCACAACATTATCCATACACTCAATCCACTTTGACTCCCATGACTCCCATCAATAAAGACTTGGAAGAAGTAAAAGCCGCATTAAAGGACTTACAAGCTGGAATAGGAAAAAAATCCTTCAAGTTTGAGGACATATGTCATTATCCATTCAATCCGTCCATCTCTTTGATTCCTTTTCCCAAACATTTTGAAATACCCAAATTCAATAAATACAAAGGAAGGAAGGATCCTAGAGCTCATCTTCAAGAGTTTTATGCTCATTTCCAAGAGGTCATGCACAATGATAATTATCTTATCCGAATTTTCCCTAAAAGTCTACAAGGGGTCACCCTCAACTGGTTTATGGGTTTGGAAAAGGGATCTATCAAAACCTTCGCACAACTATCTGAATAGTTTGTCTCTCACTTCTCTTTTAACTTAGAGAAAGATATTGACACACTTGATCTCCTCAAAGAAAAACAATGCGACGGAAAGACCTTTGCAAGCTACTTGGAAAGATGGCGTGCCTTGGCTAGTAGGATGAAATCCCCACCAACAGAAAAATACATGGTAACGTTGTTTATCAAAAACTCCCACCCGGATATGGCGCATAATTTCCAACTCCATTGTATCACTACCTTTGTGGGACTTGTGGAGAAAGGCCCCATCTTAGAACAAGCCCTTTTCGCAAGAGGACAAGTCAAACATTTCAATTTTGATAAAGAGAAATCCTTTGGGGATAAACCTCGTTATTGGAATAGAAATAAAAATGTTGTCAATGATAGTGTCACTGACACTAAAAATGTCCAAGTGGCCAACACCATGCAAAGATATCCTCTCCAACAACAACCCTCAGTTCAGAATACCATATCCATCCCCCAAGGGGCACCGTGACAACAAGCCAATCAAAATAACCAAGGGGGAAATGAACGATAGTTCACTCAGTTGGGAGAACCCCTTAGCGTGGTGTTTAATAAGCTTCTTCAAGCCAATTACCCCATAACATATCCTGTCACCAAACCTCTCGATACATCCAAACCCAAGCCTGCTTGGTTTAAAGACAATGAATACTGTGAATTTCACAAAATTAAGGGACATACCTTGGACAAATGTCAAGGCTTAAAAACATACATTCAAGGTCTCATCGATCAAGGTGAAATACATGTAGATGCTAACGCAACATCTTCATCCAATGCTTAATTACAAATATACCAAAATGCCTTTCTTAACCATAACTAGGGTCCTAGTACATCCAACTCAAATCTTGGACCTAGCAATAATAACTAGCCAGGAAACAGTACCAATAACATTAGCTACAAAAGTGTACCACACAATTATCAAGGTGTGGTTTCATATGTAGAACAAGTGGAACCATGTGTATCCATGATACATGTTAAGGGAAAGGATCCACAATGTGTTATTACTACCCGGCGAACCCGCATCATAGTCCCAACAACATCTCCATCCACCCAACGACCATCCCCTAATTCCCAATATTACATCCTAGACCATCTAGGTAAGACTACAACTCAAATATCCATTTTAGATCTGCTTAAGTCATCTCCTGTACATCAAGATATCTTAACTAAGGCTTTGCAAAGCACACAAGTGCCTGATAATATTGAACCTACCCAATTTCAAGCATTGGTAGGCAGTCTCTCATCATCCTATCAGTTAGCCTTTAGCCAAAAGGACATGCCACATCTTGATTCAAACCACAACCGCCCCCTCCATCTCGAGGTTGGTGTCAACTAAAAAAGTAAAAAGGGTACTGGTAGATAATGGTTCAGCCCTAAATCTCTATACATTAAAGTTCATACAATAGGTTGGATACACCCAAGTTGATCTGAGAAATCAAGTGATCACCATCAAGGCCTATGATAATGTAGAGCGATATTCTGAAGGCATTATTTTCCTCCCTATTCAATTGGGCCCCATTGTCCAATACACTATGTGCCATGTTCTGGACCTTGAACTCCCATACAACATCCTTCTTGGTCATCCATGGATTCACTCTATGCAAGCCGTACCATCCACCTATCACCAATGTCTAAAATTCACATTTCAAGGAATGAAAGTCACCATAGGAGCCGACGCTCAACCCTTTGAATATTGTCATGCCTTGGAAGCCTCTTTTCCACATTCACATTATTGCCCAGGAGTTGAAATGGGGGCACCCCCGACATCCGATCCTATCCCATCCACCAATACCCTAAACACTTCATCCCCACCATCATCCACACCTGCTTCCACCGTCACCAAGGTCCAAATCATAGATAATATGGCGAATACAAAATACATACCACACTCAATGTGGCAACCATGCCACCTTCGCCCCGCACATATGGGAAACCAATTCTGCCACTACCAAAAATAGAAGAAAAGACACTCACACTCACTTCCAAGAACATGGGGTCCACAACATTCAATAATTTGGGATCCCTCCAGGATCAAATAGACGATGATATTAGTCAATGGGTTTATCGGGAGGAACCTGAGCCATCATGTCCCCTTATTGAATACTTTCACGAAGTCTATCCACATGCCTCCAAATTCATTGAAAATTGCCATTACCAAGGTGGAGACCTTGGTGCAGAAGAACAAGGAAGACGTCTGCCCTTTGAAGCAACTACCATCCGATCCGACCAAGGAATTTGGGCTTGGTCTATGATACTAAAAAGAAGGGTCTTACAACATCCACTAACACTTTTAACAATGTTAGTGTTGACAACATTTCCCTTGAAGACATACCGGAGGAAGAGTCCATCATACACGTGTACGATGATCTGAATCACATTGACCTCCCCACCATGTTTAAATGCTTATCTGTTTGTACCATAAATTTATCCCTTAAACATCCCGAGCTTATTGATCATGACCTACAAGGTAGCACACCAGTCAACACATTTCCCTTAGAGGATACCTACGTACATCTAATGGGATTGGGGGAAGATGAATGCCCTAATCGCAAAAACAAAAAGAAACAAAAGAAAAATGGGTCATCAAGTGAAAACCTCACCGAGGCGCTTTTTGACTACGAAAAAGTAAAAACAAAGGATGTATCTGACAGTGAAAACCTTGATACGACACTGGAAGATGGGGACGTTCATCTTCCCCTTGTAGGAACACAACTGTCTGAGCAATCTTTGATTCTCATTGAAGAAAAGCAAGAGGTGAACTTGGGGACAAAAGAAACTCCAAGTATCATCTATGTGAAGTCTTTATCTGAAGCAGAATACATCACCATTGTCCGAATTCTCCATGAAGGGGTTATCAAATTTACATGGGCTTACTCTGATATGCCTGGCCTAGATCCCAATATTGTTGTCCACCATTTGGATGTCTGTCCAGAGGCTAAACCTGTCAAGCAGAAGCTCTGAAAGATGCACCCACAAGTGGCATTATTGGTTAAGAAAGAACTGGAAAAGTTACTGGATGTTGGTTTTATTAGACCCATTGATTACTCTGATTGGATATCCAATATAGTACCTGTTGCTAAACCCAATGGAGACATCATGATTTGTACAGATTTATGAGATCTTAACAAAGATTTCCCAAAATATGACTTTCCTTTGCCTAACATCGACATGTTAGTCGACATCACTGCGGGACACAAGATGCTATCCCTCATGGATGGATTCTCTTGCTACAATCAAATCTGGATTGCCCTCGAAGATCAACATAAAACCGCTTTTACAACACCTTGGGGAACTTTCTATTACTATGTTATGCCCTTTGGTCTCAAAAATGCAGGGGCAACATATCAACGGGCAATGACAGTTATATTCCATGACCTCATCCACATCATCATGGAAGATTATGTTGATGACCTACTGGAAAAATCTGGAACTAGGGAAGAGCACCCTGCCATTCTGAAACGGATCTTTGAGCACTTAGAACAATACAAGCTTCGATTAAATCCAAAAAAGTGTGTGTTTGGTGTCACATTAGGGAAACTCTTGGGCTTCATAGTGTCCCGAAGAGGCATTGAGGTTGACCTAGCTAAGGTGAAAGCTATCATGGATATGCCTCCACCAAGAAACTTGAAACAATTAAGGAGCCTCCAAGGGAAACTACAATCCATCTATCGGTTTATAGCCCAACTTGCGGATAAATGTCAGTCATTTACCCACCTCCTCAAGAAAGACACTAACTTCAAGTGGAATCAACAGTGTTAGTTGGGTTTTGAAATGCTCAAAGGATATTTGGCCCACCCGCCGATCTTGATGCCACCTATCCTTGGCAAACCCCTCCTATTGTACATATCAGCCATGTCAGTAGCATTGGGGGCATTATTGGCGCAACATGATGAATCTTCAAAGGAATGGGCAATCTATTACATTAGCCGCACACTAGTCAGGTATGAACTCAATTGTTCACCAATGGAAAAGGCATGTTTGGCTGTGGTCTTCAGCACACAAAAGCTACGCCACTATATGCTTAGCCATCCTATAAAATTAATATCCGAAGTAGACCCCCTCAAGTACCTGCTATCCAAGATAGCCTTGACTGGTCGAATGGCTAAATGGATCATGCTCCTTAGTGAGTTTGACATAGAATATGTGGATAGAAAGACCATTAAAGGACAAGCAATAGCCGATCAGTTGGTGGATGCCCCATTAGTAGACGCTTATCCCATAAAAACTGAATTTCTAGATGAAGGAGTATTTGCAGTCTTAGAAGCCACCACCTGGACACTGTACTTTGATGGATCACACACTCATAATGGATCGGGAGTAGGAATCTTGCTTATCACCCCCCAAGGCGACTACATACTGAAATCATTTAGGCTGGCTTTTCCCTGCACCAACAATATCTCTAAATATGAAGCCCTTCTCACCGGCCTCAAAATTGCAGTTCAATGGCACATCACTCATTTGCAAGTTTTTGGTGACTCCTAGTTAGTCATAAAACAGGTCAACGATGAGTTTCTAACAAAAGATGAAAAGTTGTTGCCTTACAAACGAATGGTGGATGACTTCAAGAAATATTTTACTACCATCAAATTTGAGCAGATCCCAAGACTCTAGAATAAGGCAGCGGATGCTATGGCTACCATTGGTTCTCTCCTCGACATGCCAAAGATTGCACAAATTGTTAGTTCCTAGTTGAGCAACTCCTAATCTCAGCGTACAACATACCTGAGAATGACATGGTGTGTGCTATTGTAGGTCTTGAATCCCCTTGGTACCATGAAATTTACACCTACATTCATGACAACACCCTCTTGCCTGACCTCATGAGAAACCAACGTAAATCATTTATCCAATGGACGGCCCACTACACCATTATCGGTGATACACTCTATCGATGTGGGTATGATGGAACTCTCCTCCATTGTTTAGATGAAACTGAAGCCCGTACAACATTAACAGAAGTGCATAGCGATATTTGTGGGGCCCATTCTAGTGGTATGGCCCTAGCCAAACGGATTCTCAGAGCAGGATATTATTGGCCCACAATGGAACAGGATGCTTGTAAGTATGTCAAAAAGTGTCTTCCATGTCAATAGCATGTAGATCTGATTCACGCTCCAGCACAAGATCTCCAACCTATCATGACACCTTGGCCATTTTCACAATGGGGTTTCGACTTGATTGGAAAGATCTACCCTCCATCTTCGAATGGTCACAAATTTATCATCACAGCCACTGAATACTTCACCAAGTGAGTGGAAGCCATTCCACTCACTCAAATCACTGGTGTTCAGATCTCTAAGTTCATCCTCTACCATATCCTCTGCAGGCATGGTATCCCCTCCGCCATCATCATCGACAATGGAAAGCCATTCAAAAATAAGTGTATGAAATTCCTTTGTGACACATATCATATCCAACATCATTGGTCCACTCCTTATTACCCCCAAGGTAATGGGAAGGTAGAAGCGACAAATGAAACATTGATCAAAATCATTAAGAAGATAGTCAATAGAATTGGCCACGATTGGCACCTCCATATCCATCCTGCTCTTTGGTCCTACCGTACATCCATCTGCACCCCTACTAGAGCCACTCCATATTCTCTTTTCTATGGCACTAAATCCATCTTGCCAATTGAAGTTGAAATCCCTTCACTCCGCATCTCCCTCAAGAACCTCATCACTGACGAAGACACTCGAGTAGCACGCTTGGCACAATTGGAATTGCTGGATGAAAAATAGGTCAAGGCTTATAACCATCTGCAAGCTTATCAACACCAACCCAAAAGGAGCTACAATAGTAAGGTCCACCCTTGCCAATTTGAAGTTGGTGATTTGGTCCTAAAAGAAAATCAGTGGAATCAGCAAGATCGAGAGAAAAAGGGTAAGTTTGAAGCAAACTGGTTGGGACCTTATGTCATCACCTCAAAGTATGGTTCTGGTGCCTATCAGCTCTCCACCCCTAAAGGTGAGCCCTTGAAGGAACCCATCAACATTATGCATCTGAAGAAGTTCTACACTTTGGTCAGCTGGGGTATCCTTCCTGGTAAAAGTCAAAAATACAAAAAAAAAAAAATCCAAAAATCCAAAATAGTAAAGAGAAATAATTTGCCCTATGGTGAAAACCACCCCTGTGTGGCACCTTGGATATGTACAATTGGTAAAAACCTGGCAACAGGCTCCTCTCATATAGGGCTGAATCATTATCTACCTCATGTCCTGGTTACTCTATGGCTTACCCGCCGACTCCTCAATCCCCATATCCTTTCATCCGCTTGCATCACCTCGTCGCTTGGTATATTCTGGTTGAGCATTGGATGACCATCATTCGCTATCCGCAATCTTGAGCTTATTATCCTAATTTGAGCTTGTGTCACCTCATTGTTGTGTTTGTCTTCATCTAGGCTCACTCTTCGTGATCGTCTCCATCTAGGTCTCATTGCGAACTATGTTGCCCCTGCGCTTACACGTAGGCAAGGTTGATCTTTTGATCTGCCCTCGGGACTTCTCCATGTCTTCGTCCTCCATCTTCTATCATCATCACCCTCTTTCCGCTTTCATCATCATCCCCTCTTGAACTACGATGCCTCTGCGCTTGCACGTAGGCAGGGCTAATCTTTGGATTGGCCTCCGAGGCATTTTGTCCGTCATCATCTATCCTCACGGTCCACTTTCCGATCTTATCCATCCTCGATCTTTTATCGTATCCGAACTATGTTGCCCCTGTGCTTGCACATAGGCAAGGTTGATCTTTTGATCTGCCCCCAGGGCTTGTGTTTGTCTTGGTCATCCATCATTTTCCATCAATCCACTTTCCGCTATTTTATCATGATCTTTTCCTGAACTACGAGGGCTCTATGCTTTCACATAGGCAAGGTTTATATTTTCATCAACCCTCGAGCCCCTAGGTCTTTAGGTTGTGTCTCATCCTCATGCTGTCTTGTTGTTAAGTATGTCCCTATCATCATTGATTCTCCACAAACAAGATCTCCTCGTATCAAGAAATTTGCCCAATGACAATCATCCTGCATCATCTAGGTCACTCTAGCTTAGTATCCATCATTGGTCTTAACAGGATGCATCCTTCCTAACAGACCACATCAACCCCATCCATCCTTGGGATCTTATGGCAAAGGACGCTTGTAATTGATTACAATCTTTTGGTACTTTTGGATTTTGTTTATCATTTGAGCTCCCTATAAACACTAGTCAAGATCGCCATGATCCTTCATATTGTGGTGTATTTTTCCTAGTTAACATAGGGACATCTCTTGAATTTTGTTTTTGTCTACTGGGATGCCCCACATGGTACCCATCGGGATTCTTTTCGGATCCCGTGTTATGTGGGGGCATCTCTTTGTGCTTGTGGTTATTACAATACTTAGCCCGACCAAAGTCATCATGACTTTGGGGTATTGGGATATCCTTCTTGTTTGTTGTGTTTGTTTTATACATTAGACATTAATCCATCTTGGTTTACATACCCTGACGCCCGATGTCTTATGCTATAGCAAAAATCAGTGCTCTAAAGGATGGCAAATTGCATTCATATTGCATTTCATCTCATTACATATTTCCCCCTCATCCTATCTTACTCCTACATCTATGACTTGTGATTTTGGTTGTGCAAACTCTCATTCACTCTTACTAACTTTTCTTCTCGGGATCCTTACAGTCTTTGATAGGTACTACACCTTACACACCCTCCACATATCACCTGCCCATTGATACTTATGTCTACATTCATTAAATTCATTTATCCATTTTACAACCATCCATTTATCCATTTTGCATACATTCATTAAATTCATTTATCCATTTTACATCCATCCATTTATCCATTTACATTAAATTCATTTATCCATTTTAACATCCATCCATTTATTCATATTGCATACATTCATTAAGTTCATTTACCCAAATTATATCATTCACATTAAGTTCATCCATATTACATACATACATCATTCATAGGCCCATATTACTTACATCATCATTAACATTATCCATAATCACACATGCATAAGTAAAAAAAGAAACATCATAAAACAACATCCCACCACGAAAACATCATATACATATGCATAACATACATTAGCTATCATAGGAACATCAATAAAACACTATATGTATACCATACATCACCAAAATGTGTGACATAATATCAATGGGGACCATCACATATCATCATCACAATAATACAATGTCCATATCTAAAATATGGTCACCACATACTCACCTCCATATCATACTCAAAATAAGGTGCATCTTAAAATATGCACTACACTACCATTTGGTACCTGTCCAATGCCCCTGTATCCTGTCATCTATCCTCTACCTATCTTGAGCTGCCCACACCGAACCTCTGAGGAGACTCAGGTACTAGTCCCCTGTATGTCAGAGTCCCCTGAGACTCACGCCCTAGGGTCTCAAACCGAGAGGGAGTCGGTTGAAAGTCACTGTATCCTCTGGTCCATGTCCCTAAAGACTGAGACGGTGCCGACATCTGGGGTATCTGCCTAACATACTACATTGTACACTGCGCTGGGTCTGGCACTGCCTACTCATACGCACACCTCCAGTATGTTGCCTCCTGCATATAATCGTCTCTCTGTCCAGCCTGGTACCAAGTGACATTCCGCTCATGCCTGTACCTATCTCGCTCTCTGCTCATGGCCCGTCGCTCCTATTCCCATGCCTCCTGTGCCACTGTCAGTAGTCGTATCTACTTCGTGGACCTCTCCCTCTTTGTCCACATAGTCTCTAGCACTCTTTCATCACCCTGCCCTCGACGTGCCTACATCTGTGCTATATCCCTCTTAGTGTTCTCTGCCCGGCCCACCGTTGAGTCTCTCTAGAATTGTAGTATTTGGACCTGTCTCTATAAACTATCCCTATCCCCCTGTAATGCCTACATTTGTACCTATACACGGTCCCTCTCCCCTTGTAGTACCTGCATCTGTACCTGTACACTGTCCCTCTCCCCTTGTAGAGCCTGCACCTATCCCTATGCACTCTCTCTCTCTCGCTGCACCGTCTCTAGTCTGACCTCTACAGCCTCGAGTCTCACCCTCATCTCCTCTACAGATGCCTCTTCCAAAGACACCCTCTCCTACAGTGTTGTCCTCTCCTCCTAAAATCCTGCCACTTGAAGTGTGAATGCCTCCATCTCCCCCCTCCTACTGACTCCGACTGACCTTGCATCTGAGCAACTATCATCGCTGCCTCTAGCCTGTCTCGGTCCCATGTCACTTGAGCCAGCTCCCCCTATGCTCTCTCCCTCTCTATTCGCATCTCATCCCTCTCTCTCTCCACCACCTATATATCTGTCATCAGCTAGCCCACAACCTGATCAAACACTACCATCTCTGTCTCCCGCACCCTCTGCACCTCCGCCTTTACCCTCCTCAACTCCCCCTCTAGCATGCATATCCTCGCCTAGGCCCCTCTCAGTAACACCACCAGATCATCTACTGCAACTGCTGGTACTATGGCTAAGGGCTCCATCACCTGTACATCTATGTCCATTACCTCCCCCCCACTCTCCTGCAACGGCTCTGCCCTACTCGTCACCCGAATCTGTCATGGCTGTCCTCTCCTCCCCACCCTCATCAGTCTCCTCGGCTCCTACTTAATTGGCTGGACTCTCCTTTGTCGACTACTCTTCGGCCTCTCTCGGGGCTGTCCTCTAACATCCATCACCCTCTCTACCTCCTCCTGTGGATCTCTGGCTCTCACATCCACTTGTGGCTCTAGGGCTCTCCCCTCCTCCTACTCAACTCTCACCTGCACCCGCCTCCGCCACACTCTAACACCGATCCCTGGCTGAGTAGCCCTCCCCTCCACCACCCAAAGCATCTCCACCTGTGGCTCGCTCTCCAATCTCCCCACCTCTATCTCCTCCCCTCCACCACCCACTCCTCCTGCCTCCCTCCTCTCTCCCTCATCACCTGCCCCTCCTACCTCCATCTGCTCTACCATGGCTCTCCTCGCTCTCTGTGGCCGTCGACTCCTCTTGACTCTACCCCTCCTCATCGGCTGATTTCCAGTCACACCCTCCTCCACACTACCACTCTCATTTCCCTCATCCTCATGTCCACCCTCCTCCTACTCATCTTTTGGCCCCCTCTCTGCAGCTCCCATGGCTAGCACCTTTGATGTAACCCTCTCCCATCGGTGGTTGTGAAACCACCGATCGTATCGATCTGTCACTCCCACATCCTTTGGACCCTCCCACCTCCCTGGATAGGGAACCCCACCTACCATCACCCATGCCTCCCTCACACCCCTCACTGACAATGCCGCCCCCCAAGGTACCTCTCTGGTAAGTCGATAAAACATAATCGACACTCTTGGAATATCCTGCACTAGTCTAAACTGTCGCGTCACTCAGTCTGGATGATGCATCTCCACTATGTGCCCTGGGCTCCCAATCAGGAAACATCTGCACATAAAGAATCCCTGCTTTCTCTACTCCTCGGTTGTCCATCCTCTAAATCGCCGAAACATGTATGGCCGCCATATAATGTCCTCCCTCCGTAAATCATCGAATGCTCTCCTCCACTACTCCACCTCTCTTTGTGTCTCATACCGTAGGATGTAGCCCCTAGCTGCCCCGAATTGCTACGCCAATGGCTCTCTATCATCCAAGTCTCCTCCCCTGATCACTATGGGCCTCATCACCACGATGTGCATCCATCCCCATACCTACAGTAGCATCTGATGCATCAAGCTCTACACCCCCCGATAGCAGATCATGTGCATGTCCCGATACAACTGGGCCAATACACATGACCCCCAAAAAAACTGCCCATCCCTCTACTCGACAATATGCTGAATCATCCCCATGTACCATAGGCTGCAGAAGAGCCTACTCTGGTCTGGCAACAGGATCTCATTGATCAAGCAACAAAGAAACAGTGGTAATGTCAACACCCCCAAGGATAGGCACCTGTTCACATCCAACCTCCCCCTCTATACCGGCAAGTCATCTCGCCCAAATAACACCAGAACGACCTCATCTAACTGATCCCCTCTCAACTCCTCCTCGCTCACTAACCGTCTTGCTATCGGTAACCTCAGGATTTGCCACACGTCCTTCAGGGTCACTGTCATCTCCCCTGTCAGCAAATGAAATGTCGACGTGGCTGAGTTCCACCTCTCTATCAGGGCTGTCAACATCACCTGGTGTGCCCTCATCTCAGGAAACTACACTAAGTGCAATAACCCCACCCGCTCCAAAGCTGCATGATCCGCTCCGATCATCGCCTCCATCAACGCTGCTAATGCCTCTGGCCTCCGCTCATGAGTCCACAATCTACCAAAATCTTACAAAAATTTCATCCCCTTTATCAAAAAATTCTATCTCAAAAACCCACGCTTTTCATTTTTGTCTCTTTTTTTAAATTTTCTCTCCTTCTTTCCCTCCGTCTTTCTCTTTTTTTTTCTCTTCTTTTGACCCCGCAGCAAGGCTGAACCACCCTCGGCCTGCCGGGGCAGACCCACCCGTGGCTTGCTAGGATAGATCCACCCCTTGCAGCAGGGCGGACCTGCTCGCGGCTCACCAGGGCGGATCCGCCCCTTGCAGTGGGGCGGACTTGCTCGCAGCTCACCGGGGCAGATCTGCCCCTTGCAGCGGGGCGGACCCGCCCCGCGGCCGCAACGAGGCTGATCCGCCCCGCGGTCACCGCGGGGTGTACTTGCCCAGACCATGGGGTGGATCCGCCTGTCAGGGGGCGTATACACCCCCCGATGACAATTTTTCTTCCCCCCGTTGTAACACTATTTAAAAAAAAAAAATCTATTTTGTTTCCTACCCATTTTTTTCATTTTCTCTCGCCCACAAAACCCATATTTCACATTTTTCATAACATACTTCAAAATGCATCAAAATTTCAACATAATGCATGAGGGGTTTTATCGCTTACCTTGCGGGGCCCATCCTGCTACCTGTACGACCGTCGAACCTCATCTATCTGGTGGACGATCTCGGTGTCATTATCTCCCGACATCTTCACTCCTCGTCTGCTTGCTCTCTCTTCTTTTCTCAACTACTACAGTGCAAATGAGGTAATATTCACTTTTAAACAGTATTTTTTTACCTTTTATTTACTTTTTTATTCCTCTGATTAATCCTTTCACTTTTCGGGGCCGCCATTTCCACCCCATTTGTCCGATTAACTTCATTCAAAAGGAAAACTTGCCTAATTTTTTGCCCTCTTTCCAACTATACCATCCATTTCTTCTTATCAAGATGTTGCCTAGGAACCTTCTTTTTCCCCCATCACTCTCTCGAGGGGGCATACCCTCCATAGTTACCAATGTTCTCAGCCATAATCAACCCTTCTCAGGATTGGGGCATATTCATCCATTACTCCGCTAATTCAGACAGTTCAGGTCCTCCTCCCCACGCTGGGGCATCATTTTCCGATTAATTCCTCTATTGAGTCATCTACACTTTCTCTTCTTCGAAGCACGGTTATTCTAATGGTACTTCTAAGAGGGGCAAAATGTAGACATCCAAATTTGATCACTTCCATATGATCAAAATCATCTACTTTATTCATTTATTTCATTAATAGTGATCAAATAATTTATTTAATCATTATTTCATTTTCTGCCTAAGGTTCCTAAAGTATGTAATTAAATAAATTAAATACTTTACCTTACCCCCTTTCCTTCTCTAAATTAAATAAAAATGAAAAATTATTTAATTTGGTCATTTAACCTATTTGGATGAAAACCAATTTTTAATTCTTCATTTTCTCTCTCCTTGTCACATTCTCCATAACCCTCTTCTAATCTGGATTAAATTAATTAATCTGTGATTAGGATGCGCACCACTTAATCTTGATTAAGTGTCACATCCTCCATAATCTCCCACTTTCCTCTAATCTCTCATTAGTTATCCTAATCATATGTTTGCACAATCTTAATCAGAATCATTAGCCACATTTAGCTTACCTTTTCTGGTCAACCTTCTCACTTAAAATTTTTTTCCTGGACTCCCTTCCCCATATGAATTTTTAATTCACATTTATTTAACCAAGATTCCCCTCTTCCCCATGTGAATTTTTAATTCACTTTTGTCTTTCCAAGGTCTTCCTCATCCCCCATGCAAATGTGACATGTCATTTTACATGTGCCCAAGGCTTCTAGAACCTTGGACTTGTCACATCACCCACATGTGACAAATCTCTAGCTTTTTCGAGACCTCCTTTTATCCAATAAACTCTCCATTGAATGTAAATTTTTAATTTACATTTATTTTCTCCACACACTTCCCCTTTTTCCATGGAGATTTTTGAGGAATTCTAAAATTTCTCAAAAGTCTCTTTCATCCTCATTTGGGGACAAGAAGTTTCTTTTTGAGGAAATCTTCTCATCCCCCAAGGTACCTCAAAGGTACTTGTCCTTCATCCACCTCATGTACTTCCCTTCCACCTCTTGTCCTTCTCTTCCGCCTCATTTCCACATCACTCCACCCTAAGACATCTCACCTTCCACATGTGAGTCTTCAACTCACCATAGCCCTTCATCTTGATATTTGTTGGATCAATCCCAACCATTGAATTATCTAGAGAATTCAAGTTAGCCTATAAATACCCCTTAAATTCCCTCATTTTGGGGATCAAATCTTTTGCAACAAAACTCTTGCAAATTTGTCATTCAAACTCTCATCTATCATAGCACTTAGCATCATCAATTCATCTTGCATCCATTCAACTCCATTGCCATGCAAGGAGCACACAAGACTTCAAAAATCAAGGGCCAACCAAGGAAACAACAACATGAAGGTATAAGAAGCATTCCATTTGTTTTTATCTTGCTTTCATATTGTCCATTTTCTGAGGCTAATTGTTGAGGTGCCCTTTTATCTTCTTACTTCTTCTCATTGCATTATTAGTTTTGTTTAGCATCTCACATTAGGAGTAGCATTTTATTAGGATCACAGTTCCAATCACATTTTTGTCTTAAGGTTGAGGAACAAGAATGCATGTATCATTTTTCTCTATTTGCATCAGTTCTTCCTTCATTGCTTCCATCCAAGATTCATCTTTGCATGCTTCATTGAAATTTCTAGGTTCGGTCTTGGATATTAGACAATATTCTTCTGCTATTCTTCTTCTAGTTTGCACACCTTTGTTCTTGTCTCGTATGATCTGACTTTCAAAATGACTTCATTTTACATACCTTTGGGTTTTGGGTTTTGTTCTTTCTTTTGCATTTCCATTGTCCTCTTCTTCATGATTTTTTTGATTCACTAGAACATTATGAGTTTGCTTTTGAATTTATCTAATGCCTCATGTTTTTATCTTGAGAAACCAACCAAAACCATTCTAGAATAATCATCAATAAGCAGCATAAAGTACCTGTCTCCTTGTAGACTTCTGATATTGGAAGGACCACATAGATCAGTACATACCAAATCTAGTACTCCATTGGAATGATTTTATTTTCTCCAAAATGAAATTCTTATCTATTTTCCCATTTGACATTCCTTGTATATAGTGTTAGTAGGCTTCACTAACTTAGGTAGATCTCTGACTTATTATGTGGAGCTTATTTTGACAATGTTATCAAAGTTCACATGACACAACCTTTTATGCCATAACCAACTTACATCAACTTGAGAAATCAAACAAATCTCACTAGAAGCATTTAAGTGAAAAATATTACCTCTTGTTTTTGTTCTTGAAGCAATCACATTTATTGAGCTTCCCAATATCTTGCACTTACCATCTTTGAACTGAATATTGTAACCTTTATCAACCATCTATCCAACACTCAACAAATTATGCTTCAATCCTTCAACATAAAGAACATCATCAGTATTACATTTTTCACCAAGAGAAATAGTGCCTCTACCACAAATCACACCAGCATTTTTATCTCCAAATCTTACAACACCACCGTCATAGTTTTCCAAGCTAAGAAAATTTATTTTATCACTAGTCATATGATGTGAGCATCCATTGTCCATCACCCATTCATATTTCTCATCAATTGTGATTACCATTTGATTCAGTGGAAACCAAACCATTTCCCTTGATATAAAAGAATGCCCATTCATCTTCATTTCCAGTTTCTTTATCAGATTCATCATCAGTAACTCTTTCTTCAACATTATAACATTTCTTTTGAAATCTAGTCTTATCAGGTTTATACTTAGAGACTCTTTTAGGAAATCTTGATGCAAAATGACCTATCTTACTACAAGAGAAACATTTAATAGGTAGTTTTTCTTTGTACTTACCTTGTCCTCTAGCTTCTCTTTTAACAATCAGTGCTTCCAGTTCTTCTAGCTCTCTTTCTTCATCTTCAATAAGTTTCATCTCTTCTTCATACTTGATTTTTTTCTTGGAACTATCTCCCTGATCATTTATCTATTGTCTTTTTTCTGATACAGTAGCTTTGAATGTAGACTCTATCTTAGGAAAGGATTCACCAAATTCACTCAAATCAAAGGAAAAAAAAATTCCAATCAGTATGTCTCTTGTCACATTTGTTACTGTGAACTCTTCAATAGCATGAGATTTTTTTTTGTAAGAAGTAGGCACAAATATAAGTATCTTAGCCACAATCTCATCTTCTTCCAAGGTTCCATCAACACATCTAATGTCCATCACATATTCATTTACCTTTTGCGAGAAAGAAAATATGTTTTCATCTTCACTCATCTTCATGTTTTGCCACTTGCCTTTCAGACTTTGCAGCTTAGCAACTATCACTAGTGCATTTCCTTCATACAATGTTTCCAATTTTATCCAGATCTCATGTGAAGTCTTCAGGCCTATCACATTTGTCATCTCTAAATCTGTCAAATAATTTAGCAATGCTTCTATAGCCCTGGTATTAGTTTCTGCTTCTTTGATCTCATCAACAGTAGAGGGAACATTCTGAGGAATTGTATATGCATTCTTTGTAATCTTCCAGAAAGGTTCACCAATGCACTTCAAATGACACTCCATTTTGAATTTCCACATAGAGTAGTTTGTACCATCAAATCTAGAACTATCCTTCTTGTATGATGCCATTTTAGATCACCTCAAGTTGTTAGGCTTCTTCAGAGGAAGTAGCTCTAATACCAATTATTGGAAAAACAAGGATAAACAACTAAGAGGGGGGGAGGTGAATCAATTGTTACAAAAATTAAGCTTATTCAACCTTAAACAACTTTTAATCTCAGATCTGATAATTAATAGTGAAATCATAAATCAACAACACATCAGAGACATATAAACACCAATATTTTTATATGTGGAAAGCCTATTAGGGGAAAAACCATGGTGGATGTTAGTCCACAAGATTATACCCTGTTAGAAGTATAATGAAATAAATGAATAGAGAATGCACATGCATTCAGACACACTACCTAGAGCTCACTACTCAAAGGGAAGGATCACTACCTTAGATAGGACAATCAGATTAAATCGATCTAATGAGGTTGAGCTGAGAAATTAGCTTCTACAAAAGCTTGATTACAGTTTCGGTTAGGCACATAAACACTTCTTCACACTCTACTCTGCACTCAAATGATCTGATCTTTATTCCAACATATACATCACAAAAATTCATTGAACATACTTTGAGCATACTTCAAAATGAATAAAAAAATCGCTCTTATATATCCGCTACATGGATTTACATCAACAACTCTGTCGGCCACAAATAAAGAATAAATTACAGTTGTCAGCCTCAATACATGAACAAATCTTAGTGCGTACCAACCTAAGTTGGTCATAACATAGTGAGGACCTAAATCAACATCCTTGAACATGCCAAAATTAAAATATTAATCCATAAGGATCTGCAATACGCTACCACCATCATGTTGGCCAAGAACATGAAAACCTTAAACACAGAAGGAAAAATCTTCAATCAGGAACACGCCGATCAATGTAGATGTAGCAAACTAATAGAGAACGATCTAGAAACATCATTGAACACCTGAAGAACATATGCAATAAATCAATTCACAAGAATTGCAATCTCATCTTCCAGAAACACTTGCTACAATAATTGAATAATTGTAGGAACACATAACTTCATAACTTCCTCAATTCTTGATACGTATCATTGAAAATTTCAAAAAACATACTAGATAATATCAACAAAAAACCCTTTAGTGTGCACCTCTTGATCATCGTACATAAATTTTCATCACTCGGATCTTCTCAGCTTCACTGGATTCCTGCTATATATTTATTAAAATTTTCTCAATATCTTCGACATATACAACCTTCAGAATCACCAATGCTAATAGTGTTGACATTAATGACAACCATGTATCAACAACACAACCACAAAATCCAACACCTTTACCTTTCTTTCACATTTTAAAAGTTTTCCTTCAAATTTTACTTAGGGCCACCAGGCTTCTCCCCGCACACATCACTCATCGCATGTTGTTGGGGGAAATGGAGGAAAGAACTGGCGATGAGGAGCCTACAACCAAAGTTGAAATTTATCAAGCAATAAAAATATTTACCTGTTAATTCATTTTGCATATTTTGTTTAAATTATTTCTCCTTGGGTAAAAAATTTCACTTAGACTTTTACTTTTAGCATAAATTTTAAATTACCATCAGGTGCCATTACCCGTGTCTTTCACTTTTTCCCTAGCCCACAAGGCTTTCCCCAACAAGCTTTTACTGTGCATCACCCTTCGTAGTTTCTGAGGGAAATGGAGGAAAGAATTGGTGATGAGTGATGGCTTCCCGATGGGAATGAAAAGGCATCACTCATCGCACATTGCAGAAGAATGGAAATAGAATCACCGATGGTGACACCGTTTCTGATTGCTTCTTTAATGTTTTGTTGGAGGATTTCAGCAAGCGATGGGTGATGGAAAGCAATTCCATGCTCGTTGGGAAAATATAACTTTTTTGTGGCAGCCGTGAAGTTTAAGAAAATTTGCCAAAGCCAATGAAGCATTAAATGGACCTATCACATCAATATTTAAGGCTGGAAACATTGTATAGCTGAAAACAAATGGGAAAGATAGATTTTCGGCCACTGACATGAGTTCTTCCATGCAATCATGAAAGTCGTGAAAGCCACCTCTAAAGAAATCAAAGCTAATAATTAAAATTACTCATGTCCAAAAATATTTGAAATGCAATTTATATTTGCTCCTTTTCATTTGCACAATATTTAAAATATTTTAGATATTAACATTTGAACTTTAGAAAAAATTGTGACTTCTAATTATGCTTGCAGGCCATTTGAAGAAATTTATTGTTGGCAAACTGAGAAATTTGAAGCTGTGAAAAATTTCATAGGATCATAATCAATTATTTAGAGAAAACTCATTTCCCCAAATTTTTTCCAACCCTTAAAATTCAGGTACCTCCTTTGTAAATTGGTTTTGCCGCAACAAAAGTACATTAAAATAATATATCAAATGACCTCTTTTTTTTATGAAAATGGAGTTGTATAGGTTTTAGACCAAAAAAGGAAATGGGTTGTCATTAGAATTGAAAATTGTGACACTTTTTGGAACACCTTTTTTGGTCTTGTTGCGATTAGAAAATGATTAAATAACCCATCAAAACTTATCCTGAGATCCTAAAAATAAGCAAGCATGGACACATTTGATCCAAAAATAGAGTGAAAAATATGGCTTGGTAAAAGAGATCCCGAGGTGCAAAATATTAATCAACAAATTTTCTTACTTAGATTTTTCTGCCACCTATTCAAAACAAATTAAAGCTTACCCAATTACCTTCTTGAAACAATACCAAATCAACTTTTGGAGAGTTGCCACTAGAAACATTAGCTCATTTGGGTAGACTGAGTATGTGTGCAAGAGGGATTTCCTTGAATCATCATTCTTCACTAGATATTAAGGGTCAAACTTGACCTCCTTGAAACACTATAAAAAATGTAGATGTAAAACTGAACAAATTGCATTTTCTTTTGATCTCGAAAAAATAGAAAATCAGATCATGAGGCTCTGAAAACTGTTAGGGGAGCATATGAATGTGGGGAGAATAGAGAGAAACAATCCTTTCATCATGATAATCACCTAGTTGTGAAATATCAGCTCGAACAAGAGGCCACTTTGTAAAACAAAGAATTTGCAAACAATAGAAAAGTGCCAAAACCCTCCAACTTTGGTTTTCAAAAAACTATAAAAACTCATCATAGGGGCTTGAAACCTGACATACATGTTCACATATGTCACGTGAGTGGGTCCACCAAGGGGTTTTTCCTGAAAATCAACAAGCTCCAAATTATGACCTTTCACAGTAGGTCACTTAGGCAGATTTTTTAGATGCACTTCTGAGAGTGCAAAGGCAAAATTTTCAAAATGGGCACTTCAAATTTGCAAAATTTGAAGGTGCCACCAATGGCTCCAACTAGAGATGTATGCCCCTTGTGGGCATAGCAAGAATCCATATCTTTGGGGAGTAGACCAAATGCCAAGTCCATTGGGCACTCTCAAACTAGTCCTTTATTCAACCTCTTTTTCAACTTCACTTGGTGACCCCAAGCCACCAAATGAAAAATGAGAGTCAATTCTTACCTTTTTCACACAACAATCTGTTAAAGGAGTTGATCTCCCTCAATCCATGATTGCATCTATCACATTACAATAACATGAGTGGCAATATCTCTGCAAACACAAGTGCCAAGCTGTCATTGTACAAGTGGAAACTTGCTCTCTATTTGGATTCATTGTTACATGGCAACCAAATCAAATAGACCATATCACTATCGCTCTCCTCATTTTCTGATTTTGTATCAAATGGCAGTATTTGAAGATAGTGATCAAAAACACATGGAGACAAGGTCTTATCACATTTCACTGAGGCCAATATGAAAATATCACTATAATCCACCTGATTGAACATGTTGGAATCTCCCAAAAATCCATCACATGCAATATTATCAACATTATCATGCATCTAAAAGTCAAACATACTCTTAAAATATAGACTATCATGTGGCAAAAACTTATCATATTCATCATATAGATTATTCTCAAGTTGAAAACAACTTTCTTTAGTGTTTTGCACATTGCCACACTTTATGAAAACTTCTTCCAATTGACAAAATTAGCACTCACATTCTGCCACATGGCTAGTACTATTAAGCTCATTATGATTACTAGTTTTCATGTCAAAGGTGAAAGCATTTTAAGAACTCA
Organism: Sequoiadendron giganteum; assembly: GCA_007115665.2. Taxonomy (NCBI): domain Eukaryota; kingdom Viridiplantae; phylum Streptophyta; class Pinopsida; order Cupressales; family Cupressaceae; genus Sequoiadendron; species Sequoiadendron giganteum. The sequence goes on from CM021103.1 coordinate 324,802,898, forward strand.
TCAATAGATCTTGCACATCATGCAAACTATTTCCAAGTGTATGAAAAAAGATACACTCATGCATTGGCACACTCGTTAACTATTCTCCATCATGATGATATAGGGAATTATCAAGGATTTCTAACTTATCCTTATCCTTAGTCACTTCGTTATCCTCTGAACATATCATATCAACATCTTTAACATCCCAAACTTTCTAAAAAATGAGCGATTCGGCTTCAGAAAAATAACCTAATTTTACCTTGAAATCAACATTCACATCCACATAAAAAACTCATGAATGGGATCAACTAAATTAGCAAAAAAACACTTGTCCAAATCTGCACTAATGTCCTCAGGACTTGGCTCATTGGATACACAAAACTCATGGTCATCTGTTGTTTCTAATTCATCAAAACAAATTTTTGAACTTGCATCAGTATCCATACTTTCACACTCATCATACAATGCATCATTACAATCAAATTACTACCCATCTTTATCCACATTATCATCATGTTGATCAATTGGTTCATAATTGGAAAGAGAATAAAAAACACATGCATCATACCTTGCATAGTGGACATTAGCATCACTATCAAAATCAACATGGGTAGCACACAACAACTTAGATTTATTCACATGTGCACCTTTTGATATTTAGTGGTCAAAAAATTTGAAATTTGTTCACTGCTCAATAGATCATTGTTCTGACCAATTTTTCCAACCACTTCCTCTCCTTGACCTTCACTAGAAATACATGCATTATCAAATTGCAAATTAGGATATATCACAGTGTCATCATCATCAAAATATGAAAACTCACTAGATTGATCATAAACTGGATTTTCCCAATCATAAGAAATAGAATCAGCAACAACCTTGTCAATAGCATGGTCACCATTCATCAAAGAGAAAGAGCTATCCACTTGCTCATTCTTACTTATTTTTGGGTTGTCATTGCAGAAATATACATTTCTTTGCATTTTATCATTAGACTAGGTGTCATCATTGAGTTTGTCACTTATATCCTCTTGAGGATAGAGTTAGAAATTGTCATCATTATGAAAATCAATGGTAAACATTGCATCACTCTTAACTTCTACCTTCTTAGGCATGCATTTATTTGTATTTAAAACTAAAGACATCTGATCATTTGTATTCACACAGTTGTTGATTTTATCAACATGTTTACCCACAATTGAGGACAACAAATTTTGCACATATTCATTCCTCACTTTCTCCATATTATCTAAAACTGTGTAAGCCATTTGCATATTTGATATTCTAAAATATTTTAACAATGCACTAGATCCCTCCTCAAAAGCTTCAAAATACATATGAATGCAATCTGGAGTACTAGGTTTGAAATTTTCAAATATTAGTGAAAGAGCAACAACAAATCCATAACTGAAACTAATGTTTGACTCTTCACCTCGTATTTTAATCTATTTTAACCATGTGACAAGGTCAATAGGTTCTTTTGCAAATTATTCTCTATAAACATCCACTAGTTTATCCCAAAAGGGAAAGAATTTATCAGGAAAACTTAAGTACTAGTCCCTAGCTCTTGCTTCAAGAGATCTGAAAAATATCTCATCCACATATCCTAATCTCTGAATGAATTTTTCTCCATGAAGCTAGAAAAACTTTGGACATGTGCATCTCCTTCATATACATTGTATCCATTAAATCTAGGCATTTGTCTATAGACTTGATTTGGCATACTTTCAACCTTGTAATCAACCCATGATCAACCCATGACAAGTCTAATTAGTTATACAATGGATCAAAAGAGTTGACAAAAGATGCATTAACTTGACAATTAGATATAGTATGGTTATTTTTTAACTGGGCTTGTTAAAACATCAAGTGCCTTTTTCCCATCTCTTTAATTCCCCTTTCGAACATGCCTTTCCATTCTGGCCTTATCCTAGACTTGTGCATTATTGGTTTCATGTACTTTGCAGTATCAAAATTTTGAGGATTATCAGACCTTTGAAGCTTCTTAACAAGATATATTAAGGTATCTAATTGTATGACTATTTCAGCTTGGTGATCCATATATGCTTACAAATCTGGGTTTAACTAATTGTGTTTGATCATAACCATGACCAAATGAAGGATCACTAGGATAATTGCTAATATGATGGTAACCTGGGCTTGAAACAAATGATAATGCAAGTGGAAGGATAGCCCTAGGATATAAAAATTCACTCTAACCATTCATACTAGGAAATCTATGGAGACTTAGACAAATACTTTAAATGGAGCAACAATTACATTCAATATGATAGATTCAATAAATGAGAGTATGCAAAGAACCATGTACCTTCACATCTCTAGCTGCTGCAACTTTGAATAGAATATGTGTAGGTCAAAATAAAAAACAAAAACCTTTCATGTGCATAAATTTTAAACTAGAGTTGCCACTTCTTCAACAAGAGGAAAACCTTAGTCAATGCAAGGATATCTTCACCAACGAATTTTTTTTTTTGAGTTCTTCTAGCAGAGTCACTTCAGTCTTTTGAATTTGGGCTACTACACATCGATTTGTGGATTTGGAACTTCTTCAACATTTTAACCAGTCATTCATTCTTTTTACTCTTTCCAAATGGATTTCAATAAATTTGCACTGAAGATTTTAGGACAAAATTAACTAAATAATTCACTTCTCCCTAGAAGAATCGTCATTATGTTGGTGTTTTTTCTAGCTAAGCCTTGAAATCCTCTAAAGGGCAGCCAACCCTTATACTCAAGAAACTCCAAAGCCAGTGGCCAACTAATGAGTAAAGAGTTTTAGGCTTCTACTCTTTAGGCTTTGTGGGACCAAGGAGGGTGTTCCTTCTTGTGGTCAATTGGTATTTTCACTCCTCAAAAACACTTCAACACATATTTGTTCCTACCGAATGCAAATAGATATTATTTACTAAAGGCTTGGTAGACCTTTAAGTAAATAACCACCTAATTCTAGGAAATGAATGATTCTTTACATCACATACATCATAATTGGAAGATTTAATGATTTATAATTTTCATTCTCAATTTGAATCCCTGATCCAGTGCAATATCAACTCAATTATTTCATTAATGTCCACAAATATACTAGTGCTTCATCAATTGGGTAAATGGATTCAAATATGTAATAACTAGTAATATATCAACTAATTAATTCAGAAATTGATAGACTATTATCATAATGATTTGCAATATGAGAACTCACAATGTCTGAAACACAACTTCTTACCAAATCCTATGTGATTTCTTACAAATCTGCAACCCTCTTTAAGCATTTAATCAACTCTTTGAGTGAAAAGAAAGCCACACACTCAATTGGACAATTGAGGATAAATGAGAACACCATTGATATTTTCATTCATAATTTGCAAAAAGTACATAGGAGAGTGCATATTTCAGAACTAAGATTTCCCTTCATTCTTATAGCTTCTATGAAACAAATTCAAGACTATTACATACATAACCCATAACTAAGAAAAATCCTTGTTCTACCTATTTGCACTTTTCAACACATTCCATTCTGAATTGAAATTCTACCCAAAATCCCAAGACTCAAAAATTGAATCCTTACAATGAGAGGAAAATGAGAAGATAAAGAAAACACAACGAATAAGAGAAACCCTAGAATAAATCTGTAGAAGACACCCAACAACTTCCTTTTCCATCCATCAGCAACATAAATTGAACAAATCCTCTCTCTTCTCACTTGCTTTGCAATCTATAGTTTTAAACTTTTCCTTTGCATTTTGCCTTCACCTTTTCTCTGCAACATAAAAGTTACCTACCATGAAAAACCCTTCACCATTTTACCCTGCAGAAAATGACTTTGTTCTTCCGTAAAATGCTATTTTTCTCTTTTGTTTTGATAAAAATATTTATCCCATTTACATCTTTCTCCATTCACTTGACTACAAATGCTCAATTTCACCTATAAAACATTTTACCCCTGTTCCAATTTTACTGTAGCTGCACTTTGCAATTTATCTCCAACATTTAACTTTATTCTCTACGGTGCCCATAATGTTTTAAATATTTTATTTAAAACATTTGACCTTGAATCATTTAATTTTAACTTTCCATTTAAAAGCTTATTTTCTTGAAGTGAAAATATTTAAAATATTTTCATTGGGCACCAATTCTCCTATGTGCCTTTACCTTACTTTCACATTTTAAAAGCTTGCCTTCAAATTTTATCCGGGCCTACTAGGCTTCTCCCCACACACATCGCTCATCGTACGTTACCGAGGGAAATAGAGGAAAGAAATGACAATGAGTGATGAGGAACCTGTAACCAAAGTGGAAATTTATCGGGCAATAAAAACATTTACCCGTTCGTTTATTTTGCATATTTTATTTAAATATTTCTTCTGAGGTAAAAAATTTCACTCAAATTTTTACTTTGCAACATAAATTTTACATTACCTTAAGGTGTCATTACCCATGCCATTCACTTTTTCCTGGGCCCACAAGGCTTTCCACAACAATATTTTACCATGCATTGCCCTTCACACGCTACTAATGGAAATGGAGGAAAGAATTGGCAATGAGTGATGGATTCCTAATGGGAATGAAAAAACATCGTGCATCACACATTGTAGCTGGACAATGGAAACAAAACCACCGATGGTGATACCATTGTCGATCGCTTATTTAACTTCTTTAGTTTTTGCTTGAGGATTTCATCAAGCGATGGGTGATGGAAAGCAAGTCCATGATAATTGGGAAAAGAGAAATATTTTTTGCTGTGAAGTCTGAGAAAATTCGCTAAAGCATTGCTAAAAACAAATGGGAAAGACAAAGATTTTCGGCCACTAGCATGAGTTCTTCCCTGCAACCATGAAAGTCGTGAAAGCCGCCTTTGGACCAAACATAGCTAAGAATTAAACTTTTTCTGGTCCAAAAAATTTTGAAATGCACTTTATATTTTCCCCTTCTTATTTGCACAATATTTAAAATATTAACATTTGAACTTTAGAAAAAATTGTGACTTCTAATTACGCTTGCAAGCCATTTGAAGAAATTTATTGCGGGAAAATCGAGACACATGGAGCCATAAAAATTTGTGTAGGATCATAATCAATTATTTAGAGAAAATTCATTTTCCCAACCCTTAACATTCAAGTACCTCCTTTGTAAACTAGCACTGAAATGTGTTCGTCGTAATAGTACATTAAAATAATGTATCGAATGATCTCCATTTTTGATGAAAATGGAGTTGCATAGGTTTTAGACCAAAAAAATAAATGGGTTGTCATTAGAATTGAAAAATTTGACACTTTTTAGAACACCATTTGGGCCTTGTCACGATCAGAAAATGATTAAATAACCCATCAGAACTTATCCTAAGACCCTGAAACTGAGCAGGAATGCACACATTTGATCCAAAAATGGATTGAAAAAGATGTTTTGGTAAAAGAGATCCTGAGTTGCAAAATATTAATCAACACAATTGCATACTCTGATTTTTGTGCATCTGCACATGTTCAGAAGCAATTAAAGCTCACCTAGTTACCTTCTTGAAAAAGTACCAAATCAACTTCTGGGAGTTACCACTAGAAACATAAGCTCATTTTGGTACACTATGTGCAAGAGTTATTTACTTGAATCATCATTCTTCACCAGATATTAAGGGTCAAACTTGACCTTGAAACACTGTCAGAAATGCAGATGTAAAACTGAACAAACTGCATTTGCTTTTGATTTTGAAAAAATAGAAAATCAGATCATGAGGCTCTCAAAATTGACAGGAAAACATATGAATTTGGGGAGAATGGAGAGAAACAAGAATTTCATCATGAAAATTATCTAGTTGTGAAATATCAGCTCGAACAAGGGGCCACTTCGTTATCCTTATCCTTATTCGGAATTGAACTTCTACCCAAAATTCCAGGACTCAAAAATTGAATCCTTACAATGAGAGGAGAATGAGAAGATAAAGAAAACATAATGAGCAAGAGAAAACCTAAAATAAATCTTTAGAAGACACCTGGCAACTTCCTTCTCCATCCATCAACAACAAAAAGTGAACAAATCCTCTCTCTTCTCACTTCCTTTGCAATCTACAGTTTTAAAATTTGCCTCTGCATTTTCCCTTCACCTTTTCTCTGCAACAAAAAATTTACCTACCTTGAAAAACTCTTCACCATTTTACGCTGCATATACATTGTATCTATTGAATCTAGGCATTTTTTTATAGACTTGATTTGGCATACTTTCAACCTTGTAATCAACCCATGACAAGTTTAATTGGTCATACAATAGATCAAAAGAGTTGACAAAAGGTGCATTAACTTTACAAGTAGATATAGTATGGTTATCTTTTAATTGGGCTTTTGAAAACATCAAGTGCCTTTTTCCCATCTCTTTAATTCCCCTTTTGAACACAACTTTCCATTTTGGCCTTATCTTAGACTTGTGCATTCTTGGTTTCATGTACTTTTCAGTGTCAAATGTTTGATTATTATTAGACCTCTAAAGCTTCTTAACAAGCTGTATTAAGGTATCTAATGGTATGGCTATTTCAGCTTGGTCATCCATATATGCTTGCAAATCTGGGTTTAACCAATTGTGCATAATCATAACCATGAGGAAATGAAGGATCACCAAAATAATTGCTAATATGATGGTTACTTGGGATTGAAACATATGATAATGCAAGTGGAAGGATAACCCTACGATATACATATTCACTCTACCATCCATACTAGAAAATATATGGAGACTTATAAAAATACTTAAAATGGAACAACAATTAAATTCAATATGATAGATTTAGCAAATGAGCGTATGCAAAGAACCATGTACCTTCACATATCCAACTGCTAAAACTTTGAATAGAATATGTGTAGGTCAGAATAACAAACAACAACCCTTCACATGCATAAATTGTAAAGCAGAGTTACAACCTCTTCAACAAGAGGAAACCCTTCCTTAACGCAAGGATATCTTCACCAACAATTTTTTTTTTTTTTGAGTTCTTCCAGCAGAGTCACTTTAGTCTTTTGAATTTGGGTTGCTACACATCAATTTGCAGATTTGGAACTTCTTCAACATTTGAACCAGTCATTCATTATTTTGACTATTTCCAAATGGATTTCAACAAATTTGCACCAGAAATTCTAGGGCATAATTAACTAAATAATTCACTTCTCTCCAATAGATTCACCATTTTGTTGGTGTTTTTTCCAGCTAAGCCTTGAAATCCTCTAAAGGGTAGCTAACCCTTATAGTCAAGAAACTCCAAATCTAATGGCCAACTAATGAGTAAAGATTTTAGGCTCTTACCCCTACTCTTTAGGCTCTATGGGACCAAGAGGGTGTTCTTTCTTTTGTTCATTTGATATTTCATTGCTCAAGAACACTTCAATACAGATTTGTGCCTACTGAATGCAAATAGATATTATTTACAAAAGGCTTAGCAGACCTTTAAGCAAATAACCACCTAATGCTAGGAAATGAATGATTCTTTACAACACATACATCATAATTGAAAGAGTTAATTATTTATAATTTTCGTTCTCAGTTTGAATTCCTGAGCCAGCGTAATATCAACTCAATTGTTTCATTAATGTCCAAAAATAGACCAATGCTTCATCAATTGGGTAAATGGAATCAAATATGCAATAACCAGTAATATATCAGCTAATTAATTTAGAAATCGATAGACTATTATCATAATGCTTTGCAATATGAGAACTCACAACGTCTAAAACACAACTTCTTACCAAATCCTATGCAATTTCTTATAAATTTGTAACCCTCTTTAAACATTTAATTAACTCTTTTAGTGAAAGCCAAAACAAAGCCACACAGTCAATTGGAAAATTCAGGATAAATGAGAACACCATTGATATTTTCATTCATAATTTGCAAAAAGTACATAGGAGAGTGCATATTTCAGAACTAAGATTTCCCTTCATTCCTGTAGCTTGTATAAAAAAAGTTCAAGACTATTACATACATAACCCATAACCAAGACAAATCCATGTTCTACCTATTTTCACTTTTTAGCACATTCCATTCTAAATTGAACTTCTACCCAAAATCTTAGGACTCAAAAATTGAATCCTTACAATAAGAGGAGAATGAGAAGATAAAAAAAATAGAAGAAACAAGAGAAACCCTAAAATAAATCTATAAAAGACACCTGGTAGCTTCCTTCTCCATCCATCAGCAACAAAAATTGAATAAATTCTCTTTCTTCTCACTTCCTTTGCAATCTGTAGTTTTAAAATTTGCCTCTACATTTTGTCTTCACCTTTGCTCTGGAACAAAAAAATTATCTGTTGTGAAAAACTTTTCACCATTTTACCCTACAAAAAATGACTTTGTTCTTCCATAAAATGTCATTTTTCTCTTTTGTTTTGGTAAAAATATTTATCCCATTTACATCTTTCTCCATTCACTTGACTACAAATGCTCAATTTCACCTCTATTCCAATTTTACTGTAGCTGCACTTTTCACTTTCCATTTAAAAGCTCTTTTTCTTGAAGTGCATTGGGGACCAATTCTCCCGTGTGTCTTTACCTTGCTTTCACATTTTAAAAGCTTTCCTTCAAATTTTACTTAGGCCCACCAAGCTTCTACACACATCACTCATCACACATTACTGAGGGAAATGAAGGAAATAATTAGCGATGAACGATGAGAATCCTATAGCCAAAGTTGAAATTTATCAGATAATAAAAATATTTACCCGTGCATTCATTTTGCATATTTTTAAAAAATATTTATCCTTGGGTAAAACATTTCACTTAGACTTTTACTTTGTAGTAGAAATTTTAAATTACCATTAGGCACCACTACCTGTGCGTTTCAATTTTTCCCTGGCCCATAAGGCTTTCCCCAACAAGCTTTTATCGTGCATTGCCCTTCACACGTTGCTGAGGGAAATGGAGGAAAGAACTAGCGATGAGTGATGGCTTCCCGATGGGAATGGAAATCCATCGCTCATCGCACATTGCAGCTAGAGAATGGAAATAAAACCACCGATGTTGACACCATCGTCGATCTCTTCTTTAGTTTTTGCTGGAGGATTTCATCAAGTGATGCGTGATGGAAAGCAGGTCCATGCTCATTGGGAAAAGAGAAATATTTTCTACCATAACTATGAATTTTGAGAAATTTCGCGAAAGCAAATGAAGCATTAAATGGCCTTGTCACATCAAGATTTAAGGCTGGAAACATTTTATAGCTGAAAACAAATGGGAAAGACAAAGATTTTCTACCACTCACATGTGTTCTATATGCAACCATGAAAGCTGCCTCTCAATTAATCAAAGCTAAGAATTAAACTTGTTCTGGTCCAAAAACATTTGAAATGCACTAAATATTTTCCCCTTTTCGTTTGCACAATATTTTAAATATTAACATTTGAACTTTAGAAAAAATTGTGACTTCTAATTACACTTGCGAGCCATTTGAAGAAATTTATTGCGGGTAAACCGTGAGACCCAAAGTTGTGAAAATTTGCGTAGGATCATAAGCAATTATTTAGAGAAAACCCATTTCCTCAAAATTTTCCCAACCCTTAAAATTCAGGTACCTACTTTGTAAACTGGTCCCAAGATGAATTCACCGCAACAAAAGTACATTAAAATAATGTGTCGAATGACCTCCATTTTTTATGAAAATGGAGTTGTATAGGTTTTAGACTAAAAAACGAAATGGGTTGTCATTAGATTTGGAAAATTTGACACTTTTTGAAACACCATTTTTGGCCTTGTCGTGATCAAAAAATGATTAAATAATCCATCAAAACCTATCATGAGACCCTGAAATTGAGCAAGCTTGCACACATTTGATACAAAAATGGAGTGCAAATGATGTCTTGGTAAAAGAGATCTTGAGGTGCAAAACATTAATCAATAAAATTGTTTACTCATATTTTTCTGTATCTACACCTGCTTAGAACCAATTAAAGCTCACCCAATTATCTTCTGAAAAAATACCAAATCAAATTTTGGGGAGCCACCACTAGAAAAATTAGCTAATTTGGGTACACTGAGTATGTGTGCAAGAGGGTTTTCCTTGAATCATCATTCTTCACCAGATATTAAGGTTCAAACTTGACCTCTTTGAAACACTGTTTGAAATGTAGATGTAAAAATGAACAAACTGCATTTGGTTTTGATCTTGAAGAAATACAAAATCAGATCATGAGACTCTGAAAACTAAAAAGGAAGCATATGAATGTGGGGAGAATGGATAGAAACAATCCTTTCATCATGAAAATCATCTAGCTGAGAAATATCAGCTCGAATAGGAGGCCACTTTGTAGAAAAAAGAATTTGCAAACATAAAAGTGCCAAAACCCTCCAGCTTTTCTTTTCAAAACACTATCAAAACTCAGCATAGGGACTTGAAAACTAACATAAATGTTCTTATATGTCACATGAGTGTGTCCACCAATGGGTTTTTCCCGAAAATCAATAGGCTCTAAATTATGACCTTCCAAATTAAGTCACTTAGGCAGATTTTTCAAGTGCATTTCTCAGTGTAGAGGAATTTTTTTCAAAATGGGCACTTCAAATTTGAAAAATTTGAAGGGACGACTGTTGTGCCCTTAGCACACATGCCCCATTCGGAACGGGGACCCTCTCCTTCTTTTTCCTTGCCGGGTCATTTTGTCATCGCCTTGTTTTGTGTGCCCCTGTGTTGAGTTCCAAGTGGTCAAGGAGTCTTTAGGATATCATATTAGTGAGTGGGTTCCCCTTATCTTTTTTCTGTCCTTGGTGTTTTTTCTGGGTCTTAGGAGTTGTTATTTTCCTCCTAGGACCTTGTTTCTTTTGTTTTGCGAGTTCGAGGCGTAGGATGAAACTGAACTTAGAACCTTCACAACATTCCTGGTTCAATTTTTGTTCCAGTCCCAGCTTCGATTTGGTCTTCCTTTTCCTTTGTCTGATTTCCTTTCACCAGAGGTGGAATCGGGATTAAACTGAACTCGAAACCTTCACAAGGTTCCTAGTTCTGTTTTCGTTCCAGCTCTGGTTCTGATTCTGTGTCTTGTCTTTGCATTTTCTTTGTTGTTTTTCTTGTGTTTGGCCTTTGGGTTGGTTTCCTCCATTAGGTATTATTTGGTATTCCTTTTCCTTTCTTTCTTCGAAATCGAAACTAGGGTGGGAAGTAAACTCATAACTTTGTAGAAGGTTTTGCTCCTGTTTTGGTTCCACTTCCACTTCTGCCTTCATCTGGCTTCGCCTCTGCTCCTATCTTGGTTCCTCCTAGGACCTTGTTTCTTTTGTTTTGTAGGCTCAGGGTACGGGATGAAACTGAACTTGAAACCTTCACAAAGTTCTCACTTTTGTTTCTGTCTCACCTCCACCCCCGCCTTTCTCCTTTGTGTTGTGTTCTCATCCGGGTCTAGTTTTAGCCTCGGTTCCACCTTCCTTTGCTTCCTTTTGTCTCCTTTTGTTTATTTTGGTCTTGTTGTTTATGTTTGGGGGATCTTGTTCTTGTCTTTCTGAATCTTCCTAGTGGCTCGCTTGATAATAGTGATAAACCTATGGAGTCGAAGTGGGGGTGAACTTGGGACTGATAGTTGGTTTTAAGTTCGGTCCCTGTTCTGAACCCGGGTCCGACCTTGGTTCTGAACGCAACCCTGCTCATGAGTTACTGTCCAGCCTTTGCCATTCCTAACTGCAAGCCCAACCTTGCCTACCTTAAGAGGCTTCCTATCCTGATTCTTTCCTAGTTCTGCTTTTAGTATGTGCAAAATCTAATTATGGAGGGTCACCCTGAAGGTGTAAAGAGTGATGTGAACGGCCATCCCATCACACCAACCTCACTGACCACCATAGCTAATATCATTAAGGGAATTAATTGCACTTAGGGATATAAATATTAGACTTGACATGTCATGTTCACATGTCAAGAGCAATAGAGAGGTGCAGTACCTCTCTAGCCTTCACCGCCCACGTGCCCAAGCCTCCAGTTCACCATTCTTTACAGATTTAGTGACTTTCTTCATTGTGATCACAAAGTAAGTTCGCTATCTGACCTCCTGTCACATTTTCTGGGATTCCACGACTAAGTTGTGGGTAGAGAAGGCTAAATCTGAATGTATCTAATAAAGGAGGGATTTAAACTTGAGCCTGACCCTTCTCATTGCCTTGACCTTTAAAACGAACTTCAAACTACAAAGCAACAATGAATTACCTTGCGGGTTTCGGTCCCCAAAACTCCGCCTTCAAAATACCATCTACCATTCATCATCTTGAGTGTCATTTCCACCCCGTCTTTCCGGATTTCAGACTCTGGATGATGAGTTGATGTGAGGCTTTTGGAGAGGGGATTGAAACTAAATGCATCCAAACGATCCTTAGACCCCTGCCCCAGACTTTTGTGTGTAGGCCACCTTTTCCATTCTATTTTTTTAAACAAACATCAGCCAATCACCTTCATTCCTATAGTGTCCTTTAATCATCTTAATAACTAGGAACATGAATTCCTTTACTTAGGGATTGAACATTACAACCAATAGTCATAACCTACATAAGCACTTTTATTAATTCAAAATAGACAAGTACAGAGCTCACAATCTTCAACTATATTTCTAGAGACTAAAAATATATTACTACATCAATCTTCCAGCCCTTTATTTGAAGGAGAATGGGCTATTTATTGAAACTGAATCTAACGACTAACCAACCCTTCCCTCATAAAATGGGAAGTCTTTATTACATCATAACTGACTAAGTGAAGAGGTGGACGAAAGAGAAAGAACTATGCCAAATAGTTCTGAAGTTTTAAAGTTCCACCATCCTAGATTCATGTGCCACCAAGACGCCTGGGATATATTTTTGGAACACTCTCCCTACATGGTGGATGACTCGAAGCTCCCCCCTTATTCTTTGTTGTTGAACTAGTCTTCATTGAATTAGTCTTTCAGCCTTCAAGTCGAAACTGAATTCCTTTCTCAAACGTGGTACCTGCAAAATATCTTAACAACTATTCTTGAGGCAGAAAGTTAGCTCAAAAGATTCAACCTTTAAGATGATCCATCACCTCATTTATACATTCATTAAGCATTAATCTAAGAAAAACATTATTTCAGACATGGTTGTAGGAAGTTCAACAATAGAGGTTGCAGGAAAGGTTTTTCATCACACAAAGTTATAAGGCATTCATCAAACTAATAAAATATTTCAAGGTAATAATCATGGAAAGACTTATCATAAAATAATTATTATATTAAGCCCAAAAATTCTATGTCTTGTCCCATAAGCAAAACTAATTTTTTGTCTTAGCATAATGAAAATAAAAAAAGTGTTTGTAAAAGAATGATCTAAATGTGATAAAACTTTGGCTGATCATTCCCCTCAACCATCTACTTACTGGGCGCTTCAACAATTCTAGAATTTCTTCTTTGAGCAAATTCTCTCAGATCAGCATTCTGTTGATGTCCACATTCTCCATGCTGGAAACTCTAGAAGTGAGCTCGCATTTCCTCCAGCCTCTGCCATCTACTATCCTGAGAGCTCTTGTTATAAGTGTTGTTTTCCCCCTAGATGGCCAATAATGGCCATAGGAGAATAGGTGGTTGCATAACTAAGGGCAACCAATTCTCCCTTTTTTTCATGGCATTCCTCATTTATCTTTCTGCCCTCCTGGTGGCTGCATACAGGGTGTTGGGGTTGTGCGGTTCTGCCCTTTTTAACTAAAATGGTAGATATTCCCATCTTTTTTGAATGTGTTGGGTTACAACATTAAGATCATTATTTATAATTTGGGAATACTGAGAAAATACCTCCTGTCTCAAAGGCTCAATTAGTGGTCTGACTCTTTCATCTCTCCACAACTTCTTCCAATCAAAGTAATTACCCATCCCATTGTTAGATTCATTTCTCATAGATAATGGCATATTGACCTCATCATGTTTGTGGCTATCAAATTTCTCCTCCCTTCTTATCTCATTTGTGATCCAGGAGATTAGAGCGCCAATGTGAATATCATGAACATAGAATAGGGGGCTCCATTCCTTATCCTGGGGTATAGCCAAACTATGCAAATAAAATTCACACAGGAGGTTCCTGATGTGTTGAGGTGAATCTCTATATGCATCATAAAATTCTTTTGGGGTATCTAAGGAAGGGTTTTTACCTTTCCAGATTTTGATCAATTCAAATTTTAGATACAACTCCTTGAGGTACATTGCATAGACAGGTGAGGGTGCTCGACATTACATCAGCTGTGGAACAAGCTCAACTACCTAGTTGAGAGTGTCAGTTAAATTAGCAATTTCCAGATTCTTATTCTAGATTATCCTCTGTAATCTTTCAATTTCAAGCTCAGAAGTAGTCCGTTGATGCTGGAGTTCTTCAAAACATGTCATTCCTGCAGAAAAATTTGTGACATGGAGTGGATGTCTATGATTATAATTTGTTGTAGGTGACTTCTGGATTTCCTCAGGTACACCCATGTTTTCTTGTTATGCTTCTTCAATTATCTTTGTATCATTTGGATGTCTAGAATTATCCTGTTCTAAATTATCATTCTATTGCTAGTATTCCTGTTCTTCCTGAACAATAGGCATTTCAATAGTCATATCAATGATTTCACCTTCTTCTTCTTATGGAATCACAATTTTTACTTCCTCCTTCTCAACACATCCCACTTCTTCCTACAACTATTCTGCCATCCCTTCTTGTATCTATTCCGCAATGGTTGCTAGTTCATCTAGGCCAGCTCCTTTAGGAGTACCCTCAGTCTCCTGAACAACAGGCTCTTCCTCCTCGAGTACAAGACTGGAAGGGAGGTTGGTGGTGTGGTTGGAGAAGCATTGATTGATTGGCGAGTTTCCTGATTCTGAAGTCTAGAGCTTCTTCTCAAGGGAGTGGAAATTGTTTTATGCTTCTTTGAGGGTTTGGCTGCAGGAACAGGGGATTCTCCTATTTGCTTCCTTTTGACAGATTTAGGAGTTGCCACTACGGGTGACTTCCCTTTTTTATCTTTGGAGGAAGGCTCAGGGTCTATGATAGGGTTTTGTGCTGGTTGTTTGGAAAATTTCTTAGAAAGAGGAACTTCATCATATGAATTAGATGATTCCTGAATAGGAGACGTGGCAGCAGAGGAATGACCTATGGACTGGGAAGCTCATTGTTTGAAGGTGAGAGGTTTCCACTGATTTTGTTGTGGTGACTTCTAGTTCCCTTGAGGAAGTTACCACCAGTTTTTCTAAGAATTTGGCCAAGGATTATTCCATTGAGGTTGGGAGTATGGCCCATAGTTTGGAGGGTACTAGTTCTGCCACTGATTATTATATGAACCAAAATTTCGCAAAGGGTCCTGAGGCACACCTTGTCTTGGAGCCCATGGCCTGGGTTGACCAACAAAGAACACTTCTTCCTCTCCTTCTATGGTTTTGAACTCAGTGGGAAGATGATGTACCTCTAGATTGGCCACTACTTTGCGTCTGCAGTCCTTCTTTCTTTGTTTGCAATGAGGGCAATATTCAGCTAGCATTGCCTCAACCTCCTCTTTCTTCCTTCAATCTTGCATAGTGTCCAGTTGAGTAGCTACATTTTTTATGAAATCTTGCTTGAAGTCAGACAAGAGATGAGAAATACCCCCCTTAGACACTCCAGAGCTGTTTCTTTTTGCAATAGAGGGTCTAAACCCTCTGCCTTTCTTCACAACTGCTCTGAAGTAGTTGAGACAATTTTTTTTGATATCATCCCAATCACTTTGGGTGACATCACCTCTTGCCATGAGGTCAAGGGCCTCCATGTAAGTATCATTAACTCCTCTTAGGAAGAGAATTTTTTGAGATTCCTCATTTAGCTCGTGTTGAGTGTTCTTCTGCACACTGAACAAAAGCCTTGACACATAATCTTCCAAGGTGTCATCCTCCTTTTGTGACATCTTGAAGATGCAATCTCCTCTCATATCATTCCATCTACAATATTATTTATATTTATTCAAGAATAGATACTTCATTACATCCCAAGTGGTTGCTACATTGCTTCCCAATCTCATGAACCACCTCAAGGCTAACTCTTTTAGAGTGGAGGGAAACAACTTTAGCTTGTGGGCTAAGGTTGTGTAGTCATAGCTCCTAAAAAGGATGTCAAATTCAAACAAGAAGGTATGAGGGTCCTCAGTAATAATTCCATAGAACTTGGGAAGTAATGAGGCAGGGATGTTCTTGAGTTATTATTGTCATGCAGGTCAAGAATTGGAAATGGAAAAGTAGGAGTTACCATCCTTGGTTGTGTCCCTAGATTAGCTCTTGGCTGATGAACTACAAGGGCAAGTGGATTATTTAATGGGTCCTTGTTGCTAGAAGTTTGCAAATTATTCAGATGTTGAACAAGTGGGTTAAGGTCATCTAGCTCATCAAACAAGTTTAAGCTTAGCTCTAAGGAAGAAGATGAGGTAACTAAGTCTTGGCAAACATCCAGATATAGGTCTTCTTGGAAATTTTTTGGTTTAATCTCTTCAATATCTATTCTTCCAGGAAGGAAGATTCCAAATTGGTCTCTTCTTCTAAGCATACAGAAAAAAGTAAACTAAACTATAAAAATGCTGGAATGCTGAATTCTAAACTAAATACTTGGAATGAAATTTGACACTTTATTAGCATGCCTGTAATAGGTCTTTAGTTTGACACCATCCCTGACAATGGTGCCAAAAATGTAGTGTCCTTTAATCAAATTAATAACTAGGAACAGGAATTCCCTTACTCAGGGATTGAACATCACAACTGACATTCATAACCTGCTAAAGAACCTCATTTAATCATCAACCCATGGACATAAACTTGAAATCGGTCAGCACAATATATGCACTAATTACCTTTCTTAGACATGCATAACTTCCCAAAGATGATTATACAGGAATTTGAGTTATTGGAAACAAATTTACTGGATAAACTTGCTTGGAAATGAAAAGTGAAAGACAAAACTATTTTGCATCTAGTGGTTGTAGGAATAGTTGACAACTCTGTGTTTCTGCCGGCTGTAGGAATAGTCACATTAACCTCTATGAAAGGAAGTGCAACTATTCTAACTTGTAGAATGAAAGGATGGATAGCTCCCTAAGTGGCCCCCCTTAGGTAATACCAAAGGTAAAAAAAAGATTAGATTGTAAACTTCATAAGCACTTTTATTAATTCAAGATAGACAAGTACATAGCTCACAATCTTCAACTGTATTTTTGGAAACTGAAAATCTATGACAACAACAATATTCCAGCCCTTTCTCTGAAGGAGAATGGGCTATTTGTTGAAACTGAATCTAATGACTAACCAACCCTTCCCTCATAAAATGGGAATTCTTTATTACATCATAACTAACTAAGTGAAGAGGTGGACGAAAGAGAAAGAACTAAGTCAAATCAGTTCTGAAGTTTTAAAGTTCCACCATCCTAGATTCATGCACCACCAAGATGCCTAGGCTATATTTTTGGAACACTCTCCCTACATGGCGGATGACTCAAAGGTGCCTCCTTATTCTTTGCCATTGAACTAGTCTTCATTGAATTAGTCTTTCAACCTTCAAGTGGAAATTGAATTCCTTCCTCAAACGTGGTACCTGCAAAATATCTTAACAGTTATTCTTGAGGTAGAAAGTTAGGTCAACACATTCAACCTTCAAGATGACCCATCACCTCATTTATACATTCATTAAGCATTAATATAAGGCAAACATTATTTCTGACATGGTTGTAGGAAGTTCAACAGTAGAGGCTGCAGGAAAGGTTTGTCATCACACAAAGTTATAAGGCATTCATCAAACTAATAAAACATTTCAAGGTAATAATCATGGAAAGACTTATCATAATATAATTATTATATTAAGCATAAAAATTCTATGTCTTGTCCCATAATCAACACTAAATGTTTGTCTTAGCATAATGAATGCAGAAAAGTGTTTTTAAAAGCACGATCTAAATGTCCCAAAAACTTTGCTCATCACGACCTCCGAGTCACGAGCACTCAAATGCTCAAAAATGATACAAGGCTTTGACCTGTGCCCTTCTACCTTTTGAGTTCTAGAGCCTAGAACTCTGCCTCCAGAATGTCACTTCTCCAAGGTTGTTTCAAATGGCTAAACCTTGACAACCTTCCCTCAGTTTGATTTTGGATGCCCTAATGGTGACCCAAATGACCTCCAATCTAAAAATGAACAATGACCCACATGCTAAGATATGACTTCCTCCCACATGAATGCTTCATTATGAAAATCCAAGATCAAGAGAAAGCATCCAAAACTCCCTTCTTTGTTCGCCCTTCAGAACAACATTCTGACAAGGGAAGTCCGACCTCTGGGGCCCGGACCATCCAAATTCCCTCCAGTGAACTAGCGGTGATAAATTTGGCTAAGTGTTAGGTTTTCGAATAATTAACTATTCAATCTAACAATGTTTTTCATAGATTTTGGCTAATATTTGTGTCTTCATGCTTGATTGTGCTCACTTTGCCTCCATGTGTAGAATATATGGAATCAGCTACAGGAACCTCTGGAGCAGCTACAAAGAAAAACAAAGGAAAGAGAGTTACCAAGGCTCCTCAAGGCAAAGAAGATAAGTATCAAATGAAATATCAATTCCAAGGGGCACCATTTTACTCCAAAATCATAACCAAATGGAAAGATATCTCTGACACCAATATTGGGCATGCTAACATTGATGAGTTTATACAAAGGGACAGGATAAACCCCAAAATGAAAAAATACAAAGTTAATTAGGAGCAATGGCATAGCTAAAGCTTCAGGTTTTCCTCCCGCTTTGATCACCCCCGAGTTGGTGATGGCCTGTTGGGGGGCGTATCAGCCTAAAACATGAACTATTGTTGACAAGGATGGGAAACTTTTGGCCGACATGTCACCAAAAGGGATAACAAAAACCTTCCATATTCCCGTATTTGGAAAGATGGAGCTGCCTATAAGGGAGTGCAAAGAAATATGGGATAAAGACCTCATAAGATGTAAGAAACTCATAAACCATTATTGGCTAAGGGACAAGCAAGGTAGTGCTGCAAAGGTTCCTCAAAAGCTCTTTCACAATGACTTCTTCGAAGACTACCATTACTTGGTCACCATGCTAGGCAGAGTTATGGGACTCCCTTGTGCAACATATTTTCAAGAATGGATGGTTTACTTCATTGAGAAAATTCTTCATGGAAAGGACACCACATTCTACTAGGGATAAATAATCAGTGACCGCTTTCATGAGCAATTCATGAATGTCAAAAAGACCTCCAAATTATATATGAAATATTACCTATTATATTCATTAGTTGATTAGAGGCACTCCAATGGATTATTCAGGGCTCTAAACAAAGAGTCTGGTAGAGAACTAAAGGCTTTCAATAAGTACCCCTAGCTACAATTCAAGAAATTCAAGAAGGATTACTGTAGGGTGAATGATGCATTCATTGCTTATATCATCAGGTTGTTCGGGGGTGACTTTGAAAGAAGAGTTTCCCACAATTCTTGGGCTCTTCTCAAGCAATATGCCTTCTTCTTTATCCAATATCCAAAGTTCACCTACATCCAAGCCCAAGGATTCTCAAAGGAACCAAACAAGCTACTTTAGTAACCTAATGATTGGATGATATTGTTGGAACTCTCTTGGCAGTTGTGGCATATTCACGTTGTCCTAAGAAACAAGTATCTAGCGGGGATCCCTTATCTCCTTACACTCAGCCAGGGGATGTATGAGACTCATACTTCCCAATGTGCAGGCAATTCAGAGATGGAATTGGCTGAGTACCACCTCAAATCCTACATGACCAAACCACGGATGGATCCATACAACCATCTTACGAGGTCACTTGGACAAGAGTATGCCCAAATGCATAATGTTGAACTTTTTTGGGTAGATTGTAAAGATGATCTTGAAGTGCGAATAAGAAACTATATGCGGATGACCGTATACGTCATAAAATTGGTGAAATTGTCCCCAATACTAGATCATCTAGAGGAAGAGGAAAACCCTATGATAGATCCTAGGTACAACACCATCGCCAATCTACCATTGAAAATGATTGATTGGGATGACAAAGAGGTGGACGACCTTGACATCCTCACCAAGCCTATTTAGGCTCGAAAGAAGACATGGATTAATGGGTAGATTTACCAATTGAGATAGCAAGGGGTCATCCTAAACTTTAAAGGGCTAGAAATTGAGCCAAATGGTTCTGTTGGTGGGGCAGTTGCTACACAATTGAAGAAACATCAAAGTACCCTCCACCCACTCGGTCAAGAAAGAGAAAGGAGATTGATGAGAAGCAGTCTGATCCTAAGGTGTACTCAAGAAAATCCTCAAAAGGTGAGTCATCCAAGAGACAAGAAATTAGGTAACGTCACCAAGTTGTCAGTAGTTCAAGAGGATCCACTTCATGAGGGAGATGACATGGAGATAGATAGGCCAATATCTTCACCTATCTCATCTACTACTAGTACTGCCATTGCCACTCCCCCATTGATCACATGCGTAGTAGTTGATTCCTCTCCATGGGTAGTGGACATTTTTTTCCACCTTACTTCTACTTCCCCCATCACGCATGTCATATCAGTGGATTCATCCTCTATCAATACCTCACTGATCTCCTTGTACTCCATGTCTCCATATTTTTCTCTCCCAGATATTATCACTTCCACTACTATGTATGCCCTTGTTCTTCTAGAATCTTTCATGAAATATATGCAAAATGTGTCATCTGAGCTTTCGAGAATGTTTGCAAACCTGACAATGCAAGTTTCCATGGCCCAAGTAATGACTAGTATCCTATTTTCTCCTCCCCCTACTAAGCCACCTCATATGGAAGCCATGATGCGAATTTTTGAGGAATTGGAAAGACAACAATTGGAGGTGGCCAAAATCTTAGAGGAGGAGGGTGATGACTACCATTAGCATCTAGTATATGAGCAAAAAATAATTGATGAGGTTGCCTATGAATCCTCTAGTAATGATGGCAAAGGTCTAGACATAAAGAATATTTAGGAGAC
The DNA here is from genome assembly GCA_007115665.2 of Sequoiadendron giganteum. Lineage (NCBI taxonomy): Eukaryota > Viridiplantae > Streptophyta > Pinopsida > Cupressales > Cupressaceae > Sequoiadendron > Sequoiadendron giganteum. Next base: position 324,823,847 of record CM021103.1, read on the forward strand.
CACCAGCCCTAGGCTTGACACGAAGATGGCTAAGCAAGTCAAGAAGATTGAAGATAAAGAGGCTGAAGAGTAGCCTACTATTGAGAAGAGGGTCACTGCTATAGTAACAGAAGGTGATAGGTTTTTTGTGGGAGAACATGACCGTGCCCATGGACTTAATGAAGAGGTATTCACTCATAAGGATGATTAAGGGAAAGGCAACCCTGATGAACACTTTCCCACTAAATCCCCTATTAGATGTATAGTGTTCATACAAGAATCCGATGAGGAGAAAGAGGATGCAAGGACAACGAAAGAATCTCTTAAGGACAAGGCCATTGAAATAAGAAAAAATGATAAAGAAGAAAGACAGGAAAAACCTAAAGGAAAGTTCTTAATTCCTGACTGGCTGGAAAAGAAACTTAGGAACAAAGCTCTTGCTCTTAAGGACCCAAAGGAAAGGATGGAGGCTATATTGGCCCGAGCCTGAATTGGCACCAAGAAGGAGAAGAAGCCCAAAATCAGATCAAAGGTAACAATGGATGCCTCAGGATCTGATATGGTGCAAGTAGCTACACTGATGTTGGGAGAATAAGGAATAAGTTAAAATATCTCCACTATTGACTTGGGAGTCACCACTAGGGAGAAAAAGGTAGACCACCTTCAAGAATCTTTCACCATGGTGGTGCATCTCATTCAACAAGACAAGGTTTCCAAAGGAGAGGTTAATGCATAGGTGGATAATTTGACAACCTACATCCAACAATGGTCATCCACAGAAGAAACACCTACAACATCCTCGGCCCCACCATAGTTGCTATCAAAAGAGTTGATTGATAAGTTGGAAAAGAGAAAGAACTTGGACAAGACAACAAAAAATTGGTTCTAACAAGTCTTGGACATTAGAAATGTGAGCTTCAATTGCATTGTTCAAAAAATGAATAAATTCATGGATATACAAAAGTCTCTTGAGGCTACGGGGAAGGTTTGTGTTAAATTCCAAATGAAGTATGAGTTTGTCTACCCAAAGATTGAGGCTATCTTCAAGCTTCCAAGCGGGATCTAGGAGAAGGAATTTGCATTTAAAAAGAATGATCACTAGTTGATGGGTATCTAGAAGAGAGACTATGATAATAGGAAGGAAAGGCTAGAGCAAGTGCTTAAAAAGGTAAACTCAGATATCGACTAGGCCAAGGAGGTTTGGTTAGATTGCAGCCAGTATTTGAGACTAATGACATGGTGCAATGTACCTGTTGTCCAAATCGATGCAAAAAATGTGAAGCATCACTTCCAGAAGAGGATGGAATATAGAATGTCAGGTAAGATAACTACTAATTTCATGAGTTTTTCTGCTCAAGCCTTCACCCAGTCGGAGTTGTTCATGGATCATGTTGTCAAGTATGATGAAGATTGGGAGAAGCTCGTTCACAATTCTGAGGAGTGGAGCTACCAAGTGCTAAAATCTGATATCATAGAGGTTGATAAGCTCCAACGAGTGATTCTAAAGTTCATGGAATATGTACCCTTGAAGAAGAAAGAGGTAAACCCTATTGATGTAAAATATTTACTTCCAGAATAGCTACAACAAAGAGCAATCAACAAAAGACAAAATGCTACAATGCTGCCACTAGAGGCCAAAATAGGGATATAGAGAAAAGTGTATTTTAAAATGAAATATATTTTAGGGGTAGGTGAAACCCTAATGTAAGTGAATATTGGCCACATTATCTCCCTTTTGGACACTATAAATAGGGGTCTCCTCCTCTCATTTTTTAGGAGTTGAGTTGTTGTAAAGACATGCTGCGAAAATTGCAATAGCAATACATTGACTTTGGTACATTTCTGAGTTTCTCCTCATGTTCCATGATTCTTCTCTCTTAGTTAGATGATCTAGTTGAATTTACTTTGTTGTTTTAGTTTCCTTTCAGTTAACTTCAGTAGATTTTGTAATGTTGTTCCATGGTTCTGAAGATTTATGTTGTGTAAATGCATTTTTTGTCCATACTCTTGGCTATTTGTTGCTGGTAAATGGCTGTGTAAATTAGTCTGGACTCTAATTTGAAGTTTCCTTTAAATATTTATCTTTGTTCATACATGTATGTGGTGCATGAATGGTAAAAAAATCTTCAATCCTTAGAAGATGACACAAGTTTCATGACACTGTGAAATTTTTGGTTAAGTGAGATTATGCATTTAGGAAGTTGTCCATAGCAAAGACCTCCATGATCACTATTCATTAGTAGTTGTAGATCTAGGAACTATCTCTCTTCCCTTCCCTTTTCATTTTTTTATTTTATTTTTAACAAGTAACCTATGCTACGATTTATTACACATTGTAAAGCCAAAGCTTAAGTTAGAAATGGAGTTCAAAAATATAGTTTGAACCTACAGCCAACAGACAACGACTTTCATTTTTAAAACTCCATTTGGAGATCGACCTTCCCTCTAGCTAAGATTTTGTAATTTTTCCCTGTGATTACCAGCAAGATCACACCAAACATCAACTAAGGTATCCTATACAAGTCACGACCTGACACCCAAGAGACCTTGGGGTTATTTTTATCAACTTGTTGGATATTTCCTTTCAAGAGAGGTGATGCACCTATGAATTACATATGCTGAGAAAGTGTGGAAAAACACCTCATCAACAAAATTGGGTCTAGAAGGAGGGCCTTTTGTGGCTAAGGTAGATCAAATTGGGTCTTTCTCCCCTAAGAGATTTTACAGAGTACTAAGGTCTACACCAAACAAAGGGGAATTACAAGATCTACCACCCCCTTCCTGAGCTAAGAGAGCTAAGAGAGGGGAAGCATCTTCCTCTAATGCATCTGATCATCCCACTTCACTTTCACCATGACCCTCCTCCTCTATCTCTTCACCGCCATCTTCTCCTTCAAACTTGGTAGCACATTCTCTTGCTCATCCACTTCAAATAGCCTTCCAGGCTACCAATTCCCAAGGGCTAGACACTACCTTCCAACCTAGCACAGTCCCACTTACGAGAGTTGTCTCATTCATTTCCCCTTTGTAGCCATAAGTCAATCTAACGCAACTGCCTCCACCACCTCCTCCAATGGTGTGGTTGGCCAAAAATCTGTCTCCTTTGGCCTTCAACCTCTATCATGACATGCCAAAGAACCTTGAGAGATTTTTCTTGAAGTTCAAACCAAAGGATCCACAAAGGACAGTGGAGGAGCATGTTAGGATTTTTGAGATTGTCTTGAAGACTATGCAGATTATACATGAGGATGTGGTTTGCAGGATCTTTCCCTACTCCTTGGGAGAGGAGGCCTTCTATTGGAATGTCAACTTGTCGATAGGAACTATCAACACGTGGGACCTTCTAAAGAATGCTTTCCTTCAGAAGTTTAAAACCCCAATTAGCCTCATAGAATCATACCAACATTTTACGTCGGTCCAAAGGGAGATCAATGAACCAATTAGCTCCTTTAATGATTGCTTCCACAAAGAATATACTTGGTTCTAGGACCTGCACGTGTTCAATGATGTTATTTTACCTATCTATTATGCAACATTAGACAATCTTATTGCAACATTAGTAAAGAGGATGTAACCATCGCCTGCTAGATTGGTAGATGTGTATGAAGAGGCTGTCATTTCCAACACAGACTTGGGATAGAATATTTCTAGCCCACTGCCTTCTTTCAAAAAATTTTCTCATCTTGCACCAATTTAGGGGCTTACTCAATCCCTTCAACAACGAATTCCCCTAATGAATCTAGTACCACAGTTGCCCATAATGCCTCATCTAAGACAATAAATGAACTAAGAACCTCTGGTTCCACACTAATTTTTTCCCCAACAAAAATAGGTCCATGCTCAGCCACCCCAAGTCCTGACATATCTTCAAACTTATGAGTTCCTGCCTACTCACCAAAATCATCTAGTGGTGCAACCGGTGTTCCTCCAAAATGTAGCTCCACTGCCAAACAATGCGGAGAAATATTGGATCGATGAAGTGACAAAAATGATCAATAAAATGTCCACAAAGATGATGCACTTGAGAAATCAGAACAATCTGCTTCAGTCCTCTCAGAGAAACATTCAAGCCAACCTCAACTACGAAAATCATGATGGTCATGATAACCGGGATAACCGTGACACCAGCACATCATCCAGACAAAATTATGACAAGAATTAGGATTTAGGGTAGAAATTTGACAGAAGGCCCTCCCAGAGGCAAAACCAGACATGGAATACAAGACCCAATAATAGTGATGTTCCCACGACTCTAAATCAACCCATAAATAATGAAAATACTACAAGCGGAGTCTACCTGGTGGAGGCGGCTCTATCTGGTTGGTGCCACATACACAACAAATTGACATTCTAAATTGGATTGTACAAAATTATAGATGGCTACTGAAATCTTCTAGGTTGAAGTTAAAAATGTCATTGATAGCTTGGGGTGTAGATACCTCATCCCTTCTAAACCTTATGACTCTCTGGTGTTGGTGGTCAATTAGGCTCCTTTCCCTATGGCTGAGAGAAATGTGTCTAAGAAGGAGGAGATCGCTATAAACAACAAAAAGGCGAAGGAGGTAAGTTCTAAAAGCCCTTTGGCTCAACTTTTCAATTCAATAGATAATGGTCCTAAGGATGAGGAAGAGCCTAGGGAAGATGAAGTCCAAATGTTTCACCAAAGGACTTCCCATTATGACCTTAGTAATAGGTAGGCCAGTGGGCATGTTGGTGGTCCTTTTACTACCTCCACTCCACCCAAAAATTTCAGCACCCATCCTAACCCGAATGCTAGCAGCAATCCCAACTACCCCCATGTACCCACATGGTACTTTAGCAAGAACAAGCAAGATAATAAAAATAAAAATAAAAACCAGCCCACTAGCTCCTCCCAAAATATTGCTTATGATGAAGAAGTTGAGAAAATGGGAGAATACATTGTGGAAGAATTTAAGAGGGCTAAGCTAAGTGTCTCCGCCTTTGAGATACTCAAGGTCCTGGCTATGAGGAATACTTTCTTTAGAATGATAAATGGGACTCTTCCATCTAGATCAAATCAAGAAACTCCCGCTAAAAGGGTTTCCTTCGAGGATCAACAAAATGAGCCGGTCATTAGACAAGTTTTCAATAGAAAAGTCGATCCGCTTGCAAATCAGCAAGAAAACAAGCAACCCACCAAGGAAAAAGACCAGAAACAAGCCCAAAACAAGGGAAATGATAAGGATAAGGACCAAGTTTCCCAAGTGGATGTTTCTGGAGGATTATTTCAAGGGTAGTTGGAAACTCCTCCCTTCCTAGCTACTATCAAAATATTTTGGAAAAACCTCCATAACTACTTGCTCATTTTGGGAGCTTCTGCCAATGTCATGCCCTTGAGCATGTGCAAGGCTATGGGAACAGTTCCAACCTCTTCCCGGTGCAAGGTGACACAACTTGATAAAACCGAGATCAACATAGTGGGTGATACTAACAAAATACCTATGCATTTAGTTGTTGACCCACATATACAACAAACTATCAATATCCAAGTTGCTGACATCCTAGATACTTATGGTATAATTTTGGCTACGGATTTCATGAGAGCGCTGAATGGGTATGATGCAACTGACTACTCCCACCTTTGGCTACCATGGAAGGGGATTCCAAATCAGATTTGAATAGACCAGGAGCCACATATGAAGTTTATGATCATTGAATACAACAACACAAATGAGGTGTTGTTTGCTGAAATAGAATTGGGAAATTACTATCCCGTGGCATACTCAGATGGATAGTAATGCTTTGGAGAGGAGACAACTGGGGAGGTACTTCTTGTCTTGTGCATCCCACCTGGTGGTTTGGCTCACACTCCTTAGAGTACTAAATTTTTGATCGAATCAAATAACAAAGACTCCTATGAGGAAGGCAGCCTCAGATTACTAGATGGCTTCCAAGACTTCGTGGAAAAGTGTTTGCAGGACCAATTTAGTTTGGGAGCTAGAATGAATTTCCAGGAGCTCCTACTACCTAGTTGGTATAGGGTAAACAATGTTGCTCACTTAGAATTTGAGTGTTATTTATGTCAAACAATAATTAGACATATCAAAGGGAAGGTCACTCCTAAGTTGGAAGTTTGGTCACTACTGCCAAATTAGAGCAATGCAGAATCCACACCACCTCCTAAGGTTGTTGAAATGAGGCCGCTATCCGGAGAGGTTAGATTTGTTAATCCCAAGACCAAGGAATCTCTCGAGTTCTGGACATTGTGCTTCGATGGATCCAAATCCAAGTAGAGAGCCAGAGCGGACTTCGAGCTGATCAGCCCCAAAGGTAAGTTGTACTTCACTGCTCATAGACTTCAATTTTACTACACTAATAATGTAGCGGAATATGAGGCTTTGGTCCTTGGCCTCCTTATGGCACTTAAAAAAGGGGTCAAAATGTTACAAGTCTTCGAGGACTCAAAGTTGGTCATAAAGCAAGTGAGAAATCTTTACTCTTGCTATGATCAGAGACTAAATAATTAATGGCATAGGGTGTGGGATCTACTAGAAGGATTGGATGCATTCAACATACAGTTGATCCCTTGCTCTCAAAACTACATTGCCAATGCCTTAACACAAGTGGCTAGCACCTTGCAGTCATTGTCATTGTCCAGCCTCAAAAGGTTTATCATGGAGCTTACATCCATCCCATCTATGCCAGGAAATGTCTCAAATTTCCAAGTATTCAATGATGATAAACACATCCTAAACATCATTACTAGCTCTGATGTGTTTTCTGCCCAAATAATTAATGAGGTCGAGCCTGAGGAGGCTGAACTTGATATAGATGGGGTGATCAACCTCAAGACCAACACTATCCCTAGGGAGATGGTCCATCTTGAGTGAATATTCTATTTAGATCAGATTAGGGATCAAGATTAGTAGGCCAAGAAAGATGCCATTAGTGGCCAGTGTGACACCTATAACCTCAGAACAACTAAGGATGCAAAGAACATATTTATTGGCAAGGTGTGCACACCTGAGGAAAGAAAAGAAATAGTGGATGCTTTGTGAAGGTACTATGATGTCATTTCTTGTAGCTACGAGGATCTGAAAAAATACACCTCAATAATCATGCACACCATTCCCCTCAGATTGGATGTGAGGCCATTCTGACAATGGCAACACCCTGTCAATGCTTTACTAGAGCCAATCATATTTAAAAAAGTGCAGAAGCTGATGTCTAACAAGATTATCTTTCTAGTGCAGAAATCTACATGGGTTACCAACTTGGTCCCAATTAGACAAAAGAATGGAGAGATCAGATTGTCTATTGACTTTCACAATTTGAATAGAGCTTTAGAGAAGGATAAATATCATGTGTTGTCATTGGATGAGGTACTATAGATTGTAAATGGATCTTATATGATATCCTTCTTGGATGGGTACTCTAGATACAACCAAGTCATGGTGTAGTATGAAGATTGACATAAAATAAAATTCACCACCAAGTAGGGCACATTTTCCTATACATAGATGTCATTCAGACTCATCAATAGCGAAACCACCTTTCAACGTGGAATAGATATTGGATTCAAAGATTGATTGGAATGTGTATAATCATCTGCATGGATGATTTTACTATATTCTCAAAGCAACGAGGAAATCATGTTGTTGATTTTTGCAAGGTTTTTCAAAGGTGTCATGAATTTGGGGTTTCCCTCAATCCAAAGAAATATATCTTCGGGGTCACCGAGGGAAAGTTGTTAGGGCATATCTTATTAGAAATGGGGATTTCCATTGACCCCAAATGCATCCAAGCTATCATGAAGATTTAGCCTATAGGTAGTAAGTAAGAGTTAAAATCTTTTTTCAGCAATATCAACTTTGTTCACAAATTCATCATGGGCTTCGATGAAATCGTCAAACTGCTCAATGCTATGTTAAAGAAAGATGCCAAGATTGAGTGGACTCCTAAGGAAAAGCAAGCCTTAGGATAAATTAAACAAGAAATTTTTGAAGCACCAGTGCTAGTTAGTCCAAACTATTTGAAGCCTTTCTACATCTATTCATTCGCTTCAGATCATTCATGTGTCAGCATCCTGACCCAAAAGGATAACAAGGGGAACAAACACCCAATTACCTTCATGAGTGCCCCTTTGAAAGATGTTGATTTGTGTTACCACAATGTAGAAAATCAAGTGTATGCTCTTGCTAAAGGAGTAAATAAGTTCAGACATTATATTCTACGCAATAAAGTGTTTTCCATAGTTCTTGACCCAATTATGAAGACATTGCTCATGCATAATGAGTTGGGTGAACAGAGGGAAAAGTGGATTGCATTGCTGCAAGAATATGATATGGAAATTCATCCAATGAGATTGGTGAGAGGGTACGCACTTACCCACACGATTGTTGAAGTAGTGGAAAATATAGGGCCTAAACTCACAGTGCAACAATATTAGCTTGAAGACGTGTCCCCGGGGGAATGGTACCAAGATATTGTTTACTATCTATTGAGTCACAAATGTCCACCCCAGTTATAGGGAGTCCAAAATGGGGCACTTAGATTGAAGAGAAACAGTTACATGTTATAAGGGGCCATATGGTACAAGAAAAATCATGAAGGTATCTACCTGAGATGCTTAGGCAAAGAAGTAGACCGGTCCTGAAGGAGTTCCATGACATGTTTGGTACTGGTCATGGATCCGGCTTATCTACCATACATCAAATACTAAGAGCTAGATATTATTGGCCTACGATCTTCAAGGAGGCTCACAGTCATGTCCGCTCTTGCCATGTATGCCAGACTATGGCAACCAGAGAAAAGAATATTGTTGTCTCGTTGCAACTAGTCTTGGAGGTAAGATCGTTCGTGCAATGGGGTCTTGACTTCATTGGTCTGGTAAGCCCTCCATCATCTGTAGGACACATGTAAATTCTAACAGCTTCTGATTATTGCACTAGATGGATAGAGTCAATTACATGTAGGCAATGCACGATAGAGGTAGTTACAATTTTTTTGGAAAGTTTTATTTTAAATCATTTCGTTTGTCCTTATGCATTGGTATGTGATAATGGCCCCACCTTTTCTTCTTTGAAATTTTCCAATTGGGCCTTTGACTATGGGATTTCCATCAAGTTATCATCTAATTCCATGAACAAGAACTTGATCACGGTGATTAAAAAGTTGCTTGATAGAAACCCCAAGGACTATCATACCCAGCTCCATTTTTCCCTCTGGGCAAATTGGACTCACCATAAGGCTGCCCTTGGTGATTCCCCTTACCACCTCATTTATGACCTAGAGCCTATCTTTTTGATACACTTGAAAATCCTTACCCTCCAATTCCTTAATGATTTTTACAAAAGAGGGGATCGTAGAGAAGCTCGCCTAGCTGAGCTACTACATTTAGAAGAAGTACGAGACCGTGCAATAGAATTTTCTGCCACACATCAGGGCATTGTCAAGAGATGGTTTGAAGGCCGACCCAAGATGAAGGCCTTCCAAATTTCTAATCTAGTCTTGTATTGGGACAAGGCCCACGAATAGAAAGGGGGACACAACAAATTCAACAAGTTATGGCTTGTCTCCTTTTAGATAGTTGAAATTCTTGGAGATAATGCTTTCCACTTAAAGACCTTATCTGGCGAGGATGTCACGTTTCGTGTCAATGGGAAGAACCTTAAGCATTACTTCCAATCCTGAGCTCTTTTAGAGTTGTTCTTGTAAATATTTGTGCATAGGTTAGGGTAGGTTTCCTTGCTTTTCTTTCTTGCTTTGTTTTGTTTTGCTCGCTTCCCAATGGTTTTGTCTTGGTGAGAGTCTCTCTATGTTTCTACTATGGTGGCCATGCTCAGCTTGACGAATGGTTCACTTTGCTGCCCGCTCATGTCTATTCTCTAGATAAGACTTTATTCCCCATTACCGATCTCTGAAATTACTAGGCATCAATTTCCTCCTTTGAAATCTGGACTAATCTAGGATTGCATCCTTTCTTGAATCTACTACACTTATCATGGATCATGCATGAAACATACTTTAAAGATTTTTGAATAATTGTGTGGTAATTACTGGGAAGGATGGACAAGTGAAAATCTAAAGTCTTCTTCAGTGACCACTTTGATTTCCAAACCCATGGTGAGCTTCAATGCTTACACAATTGAGCAAAAGGAAAGAAATCACTTCAAAGCAATATCAAAAGAGAAAAGAAAAGAAAATATAAAGTTATACAACCGTATGGGTGTACAAATATCTCTACCAAGGCTATGGACGCCTAACTGGAAGTAGAGCTATGTTCATGGGGTCACAACGATAACTCTGTCGGGGCTATGGATGTCTGATTGGTAGTAGAAAAATGTTTAGGTTAGTTTTGGAGTTAGATGAACTACATAGAATTTCCCTCCCGATTAGTAGTTGTCCACATGGTTTTCGAGGGAAGGAAATCAACTCATCATGCACACACTGTTGTGATGGCATTGCGGTACAATTCAATCTAGGATCTCGTCCTCAAATTGTCTCTTAGTTCAACCTTGGAAACTGACCTCTAGTCTGTGAAACCAGAGATTCTGGGTTTAGAATGAATATTTATCTTTAGAATGATAGAGAATTCTCCCAACAGAGTCAGCATTTGTTGTGCCCTCAGCACACATGCACTGTTTAGAATGGGGACCCTCTCCTTTTGCCTTGCTGAGTTATTTTTTCATCATGCCATTTTTGTGCCCCTATTTTGAGTTCCAAGTGGTCAAGGAGTCTTTAGGATGTCATATCAGTGAGTGGGTTCCCCTTGTCTTTTGTTTGTCCTTGGTGTTTTTTCTAGGTCTTAGGAGTTTTTCTTTCCCTCCCAAGACCTTGTTTATTTTGTTTTGCAAGTTTGGGGTGTAGGATGAATCTGAACTCAGAACCTTCACAACGTTCCTGGTTTTGTTTTCGTTCCAATTACGGATCCTGTTTGGTCTTCCTTTTCCTTTGTTTTCTCTCCTTTCACCAGAGGTGGAATCAAGATGAAACTGAACTTAGAACCTTCACAAGGTTCCTAGTGCTATTTCCATTTTGGTTTTAGTTTTGGTTCCATGTCTTGTCTTCACGTTTTCTTTGTTGTTTTTCTTGTGTTCGACCTTTGGGTTGGTTTCCTCCCTTAGGTCTTCTTTGGTTTTATTTTTCCTTTCTTTTTCCAGAATGGGAATCGGGATGGTAACTGAACTCAGAACTTCGTAGAAGGTTTCACTCCCATTTTGGTTTCGGTTTTGCTTCTTCCTCTGTCTGGCTTCACCTCTGCTCTCGTATTGGTTCCTCTTGGGAACTTGTTTTTTTTTTTTTGAGGGTTCAAGGCGCGGGACAAAACTATACTTGGAACCTTCACAAAGTTCCCACTTCTAATTTTGTCCCACCTCTACCCCCGCCTTTCTCCTTTGTGTTGTTTTCTTGTCCAGGTCTAGTTTTGGCCCCGGTTCCACCTTCCTTTTCTTCCTTTTATCTCATTTTTTATGTTTTGTTCTTTTTGTTTATGTTTGGGGGATCTTGTTATGGTGTGTCTAAATCTTGAGGACATCTCACTTGATAATAGTGATAAACCTACAGATTCAGAGTGGGGGGTGAACTTGGGACCGATAGTTGGTTCTAAGTTCTATCCCCATTCTAAACCCGAGTCTGACCTTGGTTTTGAACCCAACCCCACTCATGGGTTATTCTCCAACCTTCACCATGCCTAATTTCCAACCTGACCTCGCCTTCCTTAAGAGGATTCTTGTCCTGATTCTTTCCTAGTTATGCTATCAGTATGTGTAAAATCTAACTATGGAAGGTCGCCCTGAAGGAGTAAAGAGTGATGTGAGTGGCCATCCCATCATACCAACCTCACCAACCACCATAGCTACATTTATTAAGGTCATTAATTGCACTTAGGGATATAAATATTAGACTTGACATGTCATTTTCACATTTCAAGAGAAATAGAGAAGTGCAGTGCTTCTCCATCCTTCGTTTCCCTCATGCTCGAGCCTCCACTTCCCCATCCTTTGCAGATTCAATGAATTTCTTCATGGGGATCACAAAAGAAGTTCAATGTCCAACCTCCTGTCACATTTTTTGGGATATCACGACTAAGATATAGGTAGAGAAGGCTAAATCTGAATGAATATGATAAATGAGGGTTTGAAACCCAAGCCCAACCCTTCTCAATAACTCGACCTTTAAAATGAAATTCAAACTACAAAGAAGTAGTGAATTACCTCACAATTTTTGGTCCTTGGAACTCCACCTTCAAAAGGTTGTCACCCATTCGTCGTCTTGAGCATCATTTCCACCGTGTCTTTCAGGACCTCAGACTACGGATGACAAGTCAACATGAGGATTTTGGAGAGGGGATTGAAACTGAATGCATCTAAATGATCCTTGGACCCCTTCCTTGGAATTTTGTCCATGGGCCACCTTTTCCATTCCACTATTTTAAATGGCCATCAAAAAACCGCCTTTTCGCCTCTAGGTAGCAAGCACTCAAATGCCCAAAAAAGATACAAGGCTTTGACCCATGCCCTTCTGCCTTCTGGGTTCCATACCTTGAAACTTTGCCTTTGGAATGCCACTTCTCCAAGGCTGTTTGAAATGACTAACCCTTAACAACCTTCCCTTAGTTTTATTATGTATGCCCTAATGGTGACCCAAATGACCTCCAATCTAAAAACAAACAATGACCCACATTGTAAGGTATGACTTTCTCCCACATGAATGCTTCATTATCCAAATCCAAGATCAAGAGAAAGCATTTGGAACTCCCTACTTTGTTCCCCATTTAGAACAACATTCTGATATGGGAAGTCTGGCCTCCAGGGCCCAAACCATCCAGATTCCCTCTACTGAACTAGTGGTGATAAATTTGGCTAAGTGTTAGGTTTTTGAATAATTAACTATTTGATCTAACAATGTGTTATAGGGATTTTGGCTAATATTCATGTCTTCATGGTTTGTTGTTCTCACTTTTCCTCCATGTGCAGAATATATGGAATCAACTTCAGGAACCTTTGAGGCAGCTGCAAAGAAAAACAAAGGAAATAGAGCCACCAAGGCTCCTAAGTCAAAGAAGATAAGGATCAAATGAAATATCAGTTGCAAGGGGCACCGTTGCACTCCAAAATCACAACCAAATGGAAAGATATCTTTGACACCAATATTGGGCATGTTAACATTGATGAGTTTATACAAAGGGTCAAGATAAACCTCAAAATGGAAAATGCAAAGTTAATCAAAAGTAGTGGCATAGCTAAATCTGCAAGTTTTCCTCCCGCTTTGATCACTCCCGAGTTGGTGATGGCCTGTAGGGGGAATATCAGCCAGAAACATGAACTATTGTTGATAGGGATGGGAAAATTTTGGGTGACATGTCACTAAAAGGGATAACAAAAACCTTCCATATTCCTATCTTTGGAAAGATGGAGTTGCCTACTATTAGGGAGTGCAAAGAAATGTGGGATGAAGACCCCATAAGATGCAAGAAACTCATAAACCAGTATTGGCTAAGGGTCAAGAGGGGTAGTGCTACAAGGGTTCCTCAAGAGATATTTCACAATGACTTCTTCAAAGACTACCATGAATTGGTCACCATGCTAGGCAGAGTTCTGGGACTCCCTTGTGCAACATATTTTGAAGAATGGATGGTTTACTTCATCGAGAAAATTCTCCATGGAAAGGATACCACATTCTACTAGGGAGGAATAATCAGTGACTGCTTTTATGAGCAATTAATGAATGTCAAAAAGACCTCCAAATTCTATATGACCTCTTACCTAGTATATTCATAAGTTGATCGGAGGCACTACAATGGGTTATTCAGGGCTTCGAATGAAGAGTCTGATAGAGAAATCAAGGCTTTCGATAAGTACTCCTAGCTACAATTCAAGAACTTCAAGAAGGATTATTATAGGGTGAATGATGCATTCATCACTTATATCATTAGGCTGCTCAAGGGTGACTTTGAAACAAGAGTTTCCCATAGTGCTCAAGCTCTTCTCAAGAAATATGCCTTCATGTTTATCCAATATCCAAAGTTCACCTACATCTGAGCCCAAGGATTCTTAGAGGAACCAAACAAGCTACCCTAGTACCCTAATGACTAGTATATTACTGTTGGAACTCTCTTAGAAGTTGTGGCATATTCATGGTGTCCTAAGAAACAAGAATCTAGTAGGGATCCCTTATCCCCTTACGCTCGGCCAGGGGATGTATGAGCTTCATACTTCCCAATGTGCAAAAAATTTAGAGAGGGAATTCGAGTACCACCTCAAATCCCACATGACCAGATCATGAATGGATCCATACAACCATCTTAGGAGGGCACTCGTATAGGAGTATGCCCACATCCATAATGTTGAAGCTTTTTGGGTAGATTGTAAAGATGATCTCAAAGTATGAATAGGCACTATATGTGGATGACCGCATACTTCATAAAAAGGGTGAACTTGTCCCCAATACCAAATCAGCGGGAGGAAGAGGAAAACACTACGATAGAATCCAGGTACAATGCCATCACCAATATACCAATTCCAATGATTGACTAAGTCGAGATATAGGTTGATGACCTTGACATTCTCACCAAGCCTGTTGAGGCTCGAATGAAGACAGGGATTAATGGGTAGATTTCCTGATTGAGACAGCAAGGGGCCATCTTGACCTTTAAAGGGCTAGAAAGTGAGCCAAGTGGTTTTGATGGTGGGGAGTTGTTGCATCAATTGAAGAAACATCAAAGTCCCATCTTCCCACTCACTCATGAAAGAGAAAGGAGACTGATGAGTAGAAGTCTGATCCTAAGGTGTACGCAAGAAAATCCTTAGAAGGTGATTCATCCTAGAGACACAAGAAATCAGATAGCATCACCAAGTTGCTAGTAGTTCAAGAGGATCCACTCCATGAGGGAGATGACATGGAGACAAATTGACCAAGATATTTTTCTATCTCATATGCTGCTAATAGTACCATTGCCACTCCCCCATTGATCCCAGTAGTAGTTGATTCCTCTTCGCTAGTAGTGGACATTTTTTTCCACCTTGCTTCTACTTCCCCCAACGTGTAGGTCATATCGGTGGAATCGTCCTCCATCACTTCCTCACTGATCTCCTTATCCTCCATGTCTCCATATTTTTCTCTCCCAACTACTACCACTACCACTACTATGTCTACCCTTGCTCTTCTAGAATATTTTATGAAATATATGCAAAATGTGCCATTCGAGCTTTTGGGAATGTTTGCAAACCCGACATTGTACGCTTCCATGGCCCAAGCAATGACTAGTATCCTAGTTCCTCCTCCCCCCACTGAGCCACCTCATATGGAGTTCATGATGCAATTTTTTGATGAATTGGAAAGATGACAATTGGAGGCGGCCAAAAGGTTAGAGGAGGAGGGGAATGACTACCATGAGCATCCAGTATATGAGCACAAATTAATTGATGAGTTTTACTATGAATCCTCTAGTGATGATGGAAAAGGTCTAGATGTAAATAATATTCAGGAGACCGTCAACCCCAGGCTTGACACGGAGTTGGCTAAGCAAGTCAAGGAAATTTAAGATAAAGAGGTTGAAGAGCCACCTACTATTGAGAATAGGGTCACTGCCATAGTAACAGAAGGTGATAGGTTTTCGGTGGGAGAACATGATCATGCCCTTGGACTTAATGAAGAGGTATTCACCCATAAGGATGATGAAGGGGAAGGCAACCCCGATGAGCACTTTCCCACTAAATCCCTTATTAGACATGTAGTGTTCATACAAGTCTCCGATGAGGAGAAGAAGGATGCAAGGACAAAGCAAGAAGCTCTCAAGGACAAGGCCATTGAAATCAGAAAAAATGATAAAGAAGATAGGCAGGAAAAACCTAAAGGAAAGTTCTCAATGCCTAACTAGGAGGAAAATCAACTCGAGAACAAATTTTCTGCTCCTAAAGAACCAAAGGCAAGGTTCGAGGCTATATTGGCCTGAGCCTAAATCGACACCAAGAAGGAGATGAATCTCAAAATTAGATCAAAGGTAACAATGGATGCCTCGGGATCTAGGATGGTGCAAGTAGCTACACCAATGGTAGGAGAACAAGGAATAAGTTACAATATCTCCACTATCAATTTGGGAGTCACCACTAGGGATCAAAAGGTAGACCACCTTCAAGAATCCATTTCCATCATGGTGCATCTTATTCAGTAGGACAAGATTTCAAAATAAGAGCTTAAAGCACAGGTGTTTGATTTAACAACCTACATCCAGCAATGGTCATCCGTAGAAGAACAACCTACAACATCCTCGGCCTCGCCATAGTTTCTATCAAAAGAGAAGAAAGATAAGTTGGAAAAGAGAAAGAACTTGGGAAAGACTACGGAAAATTGGTTTCGATTGGTCTTGGACATTGGAAATGTGAGCATCAATGACGTTGTTCGAACAACGAAAAAATTCCTAGATATACAAAAGTCTCTTGAGGGTACGGGGAAGGTTTGCACTAACTTCCCAATCAAGGATGAGTCTATCTACCCAAATATTGAGGCTATCCTCAAGCTTCCAAGTGGGATCTAGGAGAAGGAATTTGTATTTAAAAAGAATGACCACTGGTTGATGGGTATCTAGAAGAGAGACTATGCTAATAGGAAGGAAAGGCTAGAGCAAGTACTTGAAAAGGTAAAATCAAATATCGACTGAGCCAAGGAGGTTTTTTCAGATTGCAGCTAGTATTTGAAACTAATGACAAGGTGTGATGTACCCGTTGTCCAGATCGATGCAGAAAAAGTGAAGCCTCGCTTCCAGAAGAGGATGGAAGATGGAATGTCTGGAAAGATAACTGACGATTTCATGAGTTTTCTTGCCCAATCCTTCACCTAGTCTAAGTTTTCCATGGATCATTTCATCAAGTATGATGAATATTGGGAGAAGCTCATTCACAATTTCAAGGAGTGGAGCTACCAAGTGCTAAAATCCGACATAATAGAGGTTAATAAGCTCCAACCAGTGATTCTAAAGTTCATGGAATATGCAGCCTTGAAGAAGCAAGAGGGAAGCCCTATTGATGGAAAATATTTAATTCAAGAATAGCTACAACAAAGAGCAATCAACAAAAGACAAAATGCTATAGTGTTGTCACTAGAGGCCAAAATAGGGACATGGAAAAAATTGTATTTTAAAATTTAATATATTTTGGGGGTAGGTGAAACTCTAATGTAAGTGAATATTGGCCACACAATGAGATCAAATCTTTCCCACATGATTTCACTTTTGGACACTATAAATAGGGGTCTCCTCCTCTCATTTTGTAGGATTTGAGTTGTTGTAAAGACATGTTGCAGAAATTGCAATAGAAATACATTGACTTTGTTGCATTTCTAAGTTTCTCCTCATGTTTCATGATTCTTATCTCTTAGTTAGATGATATAGTTGAATTTACTTTGTTGTTTTAGTTTCCTTTTAGTTATCTTTAGTAGATTTAGTAATGTTTTTCCATGGTTGTGAAGATTTTTGTTGTGTAGATTCCTTTCTTGTCCATATTTTTGGCTATTTTTTTGTTGGTAAATGGTTGTGTAAAGTTAGTCTCGACTCTAATTTGAAGTTTCCATTAAATCTTTATCTTTGTTCATACATGTATGTGGTGGATGAATGGTAAAAAATATGGAGTCCTTAGAAGATGGCACAAGTTTCATGACACTGTGAAATTTCTGGTTAAGTGAGATTTTGTATCTAGGAAGTTGTTCATAGCAGAGACCTCGATGATCACTATTCATTAGAAGTTGCAGATCCAGGAACTCTCTCTCTTCCCTTCCCTTTTCCTTGTTTTTATTTCTTTTTTAACAAGTAATCGGTGCTAGGGTTGATTACACATTGTAAATCAAAATCTTAAGTCAGAAATGGAGTTTGAAAATGTTGTTTGAACCTGCAACCAAGGTACAACAAATTTCATTTTTAAAAATCCATTTGCAAATTGACCTTCCCTCCAGCAGAGCTTCTGTAAGTCTGCCTTGTGATTACTAGCAAGATCACACCAAACATCAACTAAGGTATCCTATGCAAGTCATGACTTGACACCTGAGAGACCTTGGGGTTATTTTCAACAACTTGCTAGATATTTCGTTCCAAGAGAAGTTATGCACCTACGCATTACTTGTGTTAAGAAAGTGTGCAAAAACATTCCTTCAACAACCACAAAACTCTCTATGTTTCCCCAATAGATCATAGAAATATGGTGCCCCATATTGGATGGAGATATCAAAATTTATTCTTATGCACACATATTTTTGTGGTTATTTTCAGCAATACTAGAGATAGAAATGAAATCATATGTGATTACCAATGGAGTTGTGAACAAAATTTTCTTATGTTGAAACCATGGTGCCCCTCTTTCAATCCCCTTATTGAGTCTTTTGATGCTACTCCAATCTGGGTAATACTTCTAAACCTTCCATTACAATTCTGGTTTGAGTTCTATTTTGAAGCCATTAGTAATTCGTTGGGGAAGTTTTTGCAGGTGGATGACTTGGATCATCAAATTTCATGCATAAAACCTACACTTGTAGTTTGGTGGAGTTGGACATCTCTAAAACACTTCCAATAGATATCTTTTTAAAAGAATTGGAAGGAAGTTGGAATCAACTGTTAGACTATGAGGGTTTACCATTTCACTGTCGTGGATGCTTCAATACTAGGCATATTGCTTCTCATTGTGCAAAGCAAGAAGTTGACAACCAAGCCACTTGGTGGAAAGATGTTTCACCTTAGTATTATTCAATGTAGAAGGAAGGTTTGTACAAGGAAGGTGTAGTGTAGAAAAATGTACTCCTGTACATTTTCACACTATGTTTGGGTCCCCTTAATTAATTAGACTTAATTAAGCTTCTAATTGCCTAAATTATGCATTCCAAATTCTTATTATTATTTTTTTCCAGAAAGGAAAACCGACTTTAAATAAATTCTAACATTAATTTAAACATCTTGGAAATTGTGTGTCCTAGATTTAGGTCCCAAGACAAATTTTCCCAAGGGCAAACAGGTGCTCTTTAAGTTCCAAGACCTAATTTAAAATATGTTTTTGGTGGCTTTTTAATAATTAAAATTTAAGTTTCAAATGCTGGCTTGTGGAATCTAATTTTCAGTAAATTAGATAAACACCTATAAATACAATTATTTTATCAATTCAACATTAAGAATTAAGTGAAAACTTTCACAAGAGAAAAATTTATTGTCAAGAGCATTGAAGAGAATATTTGTCAATCATCTACAACAACAATCAAGATCATATCATCATGCCAAAGTTTATGCATCTTCATGTCATGTTTTGGATCTAACATTTTGATATAGGTTTCAAGAATTCAAGCATAAAATAAATTGTCAAATCAAGCATCTAATCAAGCCATTTCATGCAAGATCCAATCTGTAGAGAGATGTGTTAGAATTTATCCCTTTAAGCAAATCTATTGAGGGTTTGGTGAGTTGCAACAAGTCTTTTTCATTCATCATTCCTAATATTTTATCAATATTTCATTATCAAGGTTTAATTACCAAACCGAAGTTTGACCAAGGAAAACCCCTATTCACCCAAAAATAAACATTTTCCCTCTCTTTGTGTACGTGTAGATTTTCGGGTGAAGAAGGATTGAAGATTGATCAAAAGATTTTTTTTGTAAAGTTGTCAAAGTTGTCAACATTGTTGTCAAGCCACAAAAACTCATATCTCAAATTTATTTTTGACTTTCTGTTAGTGAAACCTAGGGTAAATAGAAGCTCAAATCTTGCCCTAAAGGACTCCCAAAGCTGAGAAAAATCCTTGTACAAAGACCCATTCAACCTAGGTTGAATGGGTCCTTGCAGGACATTTAGCACCCACTTTTGGAGCTCGGGACATGCCATTCTGCACTTCCTAGATCTTCCTGAAAGTTTTTTTTGTTTGTGTTATCCTGAATTTATGCATTTCAAGTTTTGCATCATACAATTGAGTTCAATAAGTATTTTATTTTTATCTCTCAAAAGTGCATTTCAATAATTTTTGTCATAAGAAAACAAAAGATCCTCCTAATAGGGTTGACACAATGCCTCAAGGTTGAAATTAAATCCTATCCTTAGGAGATCTCTTTTCTAATGAAATTAGAAAAGTGTAAGTGTATAGATCACACACCTTTTAATCATTCCACATTGATCTCCCCACTTAAATTTTTCATTATTTCATTTTGGTGAACCCAACATTCTTACATTATAAGATTTCTAATTTGGTAATCTTTCAAAACCCTAGATCTAGGATTTTCATTAGTTTGCATTGCATCTCATTTAGGATTTCACAATTGCATTAGTTTGCATTACATTTAGTGTTTTAAATTTGTATTTTGCATCCTTTAAAATCTCAAAAATCCAAAAATATTGCATACATATTACATTGATTTTGCGTAGTAGTTGCATATTAATGTCTTTCAAATCTTTTACATCAAAAAATTAAATCAAAATTGCATCCAAAAAATTGTCATCTTTGTTCATTTTTTTTTCTTTTTTTGCATTTACATTTAGAAATCAAAATCTAGAAAAATCTATCACAATAGCAACATTCTACAACCTGAAACCAAAACATAAACACTAGTTCAGTGATTTTTTTATTATATATCAACATACATTATATTATATTATATTTATAATATATTGTACTTTTATATAATTTTTTGTAATTCTTTGTATTTTCATGTGATTGTTTTAGTTTTATATACGCATAATAATTTTATATATGCATATATTAGTTTACATAGAGTTCTTAGTTTTTCTCATCTATAATTTGTTTGTAATTTTATATTCATATAATATATTGTATTATATATATACATACAATATATTATATTTATTATAATATATATAGTTCATATGTGTTAATATACTTAGTTCTTAGTTTATTTTATTATAATATATAAATTTTTAGTATTATACAAATATATATAATATAATTTGGTGTATTTCACATATATTTATATAATTGTTACAATATATGGTGAGTTCATGTGATTGTTTTTTAGTTTTATTCTTGTGTATTTTGTTTGTATTTTTGTTTTCAGTTTTTATTCTTGCTTATTATTTGTATATTATTAGCTTATATATATTATAATTTATTGGGGTTGTATTGGCTTGGTGTTTTCAGTTGTTTGTTATTTTTCTCTTCTTTTCTTCTCTTTCTTCTTTTTCTTAATTTTATCTTTTATTCTTTCCCTCGTGGGTTGTGCCCTCCTTCTCCCCCTCCTCTATTTATCTTCCTCTCCAGCTAGTCTGCAACTAATACTTTCTCATCCTCTTCAACTCTCTATCCTGATGATGGATCACAGAGTGTGATCTGAAACGTTGATCAAAAACTCCAACACAATCAAATCCAGAAGCAACAAAACTATTTCATATGGATTGTGGAAATCTAATTGCATTGATTTTTTTATTTTTTAGAACTCTAAGAAAGGACCCATTCACCCTTGGGCGAATCTTCCTTGCACAGGTGTCTTCAAAAACTTTTTCATGCATTACTATCGTTGTTTTGACTTCCTATTTCTGCTATTCATATTGTACTTTAAAATTCTGAAAAATAGTTATTGTATGTGCAAGAAAAGTGTTATTTTGTTGGGTTTATTGCAATTTCATGGAAAATTTGTTGCATTTTAGTATTGAAAATCATCAAATTTGTAGGACAATTGTGTTGAATTTTTGAAGAATTTCATATTTTGGATAAGATTAGTTCTCATTTTTTTCACGAATAAAAGCATGTTTCCTTTTCAAACATATGGCTTTCATAGAGTATCACATGGATTGTATGATTCCATTTTCCTTACTCATGGGCATAATCTAGGAAAATAAAATAAAAACTTTGACACGAATGTTAATTACCCTCCTAGTAGCTATCAGATTTGTAAGAATGTAATAGCACAAGAGAATGCAACCATACATAATCATGACAACCATAATTTTTCTTCTCCCAATACCTCTACTACTTGTGATGAAGGTATCTTGGTGAAAGGAGATACAATCATTGAGTGTCAGGAGAATCTTGTTTTTCCATCTCCCCCTAACCCACCCACTTGGGAAGATATTATGGCACAAGAGAATGGGATCATTAATACATTCTTTAATATCACTTTTCCTAGTCTTCATTCATCTCCCAATATTTCTCCCATTTGTGAGAATTATTTGATAGAAGAAGATGTAAACATTTACAATCATGACAATCCTAGTTTTTCTTTTCCTAATACATCTCCTACTTGTGACAAAGGTGTCTTGGTGTTAGAAGATTCAACTATTGAGCATCATGATGATCTTTCTTGCATCTCTCCTAAAACATCTCCTATTTAGGAGGATATTGTTGGACTTAAATATGACAAGAAGGCTTGCTTAGATGAACATGCTAAGGTCAGCTTAGATCCTCCCCCATGTGAAATTCATTAGCAAGAAGTCGCATTTGTTGAGGTTATGAATAGACAAGTATCTATTAGACCTCCCTTGATTATAGCACCTCCAAAAACTCATTTTGGACCTCCTAAGAGTCCTCTAATCACTAGACCACCTAAGATTCCTTTTGAAACTCCTAAGATTCCTTTAGTTATTGGACCTTCTAAGCCACTTCTTATCACAAAACCACCTCAGCACAAACCATTACCTCCAAGGACTATCTTGAATTTTGTCAGAGAACATTGTAGTAACATTTTTTTGTAGCAACCGAGTTATAATATCATTGCCCACACATAAAATACAAGGTATAATAGGCAAAAACAAACCATACCTACTCCATTACCATTACCTCAACCTATTTTTTCTAATTCTCCTCATTTACCTTTTCATAATGAAAAGGAGTATGATCTTGTAGAAAAACTTAGAAACATTCTTGCTAAGATTTCTTTATGGGATCTCATTCAAGAATCACCTAGTTATCATAAAATGATTAAAATGTTTTGCTAAAAGTTTGTATCCCTCCTAGCGTGCAACTAAATGATATAGAATCCATATTTCAAGGTATGAACTCTATCAACTTAGACATTACTTTTCATCAAGATGAGCTACCTCCATTAGAAGTGCAAAAAAAATTTGATGCTTTGATGATAGTTGCTATAATTAATCATTATGTCACAATGTGTACCCTCATTGATAATGGTTTAGTGCTCAATAATTTTAGTGTAAGAATTTTAGAAAATATTGTTGTGGATATGAGTCAAATTCAACTAGATTCTTTATCTATCTATGGATTTGATAATGTGGGGAATCAATTGTTTGGTGTGATAGAATAAACTATTAAAGATGGTAGGGTTAAATTGTAAACTGCTATTAATGTCATGTCTCAAGAAATCTCATATAATATTCTCCTATGTATACCTCAAATTCATGTAATGAATGCGGTGCCTTCAATGTTACATTATTTAGTAAAGTACACTTATAAAAAAAAAATCTACACAATCAAAGCTGGCCCAAAATCATATCACAATTGTTTGCAAACTGAAATAGGACTGACAAATCCTCTTACAACATTGACACCAACTATAAAAGTGGAACCAAACAAGAGAAAGAAGAGAATTTTTTTTCATCAATCATGAAGCTATTGGAAGATGATTAGGGTTTATTATATTTTACACTTACATTCATGGGAGAAAACAAAATGGCACACAAATCAAGAAAAGAGAAAGAAGCTAATATAATATCTGTGTGTGTAGAAAATGCGTAGATTAAATAAAAAATAAACTAACACATTGAGGAGACATTAGATTGAAAGAAAGCTAATCTAAAAAGCATCAATACAAACTCTCATAGCAGTAGCTCTTTCAAATTCATCCCATCGTCCTCTATCTCCAAGGATTTAATAAAAGATGTTGGCTCTCAGTTGTGTAAGCAACAGCTTGTTGAAATGATAATTTAGGAGAACGAGATTGATTAAAAATGCATATTTATGACTATATGATTTAAGCTATGGAATAAAAATGCTATTGATGCTAAATGCTTGATAAAACTGAAATCCAACTATAATAACTACGTATGAAAATCTAGAATCTGAGGTCCTTCTCAACTCACAAGAGGGTTGTATTTATAGATTTTTGAAGGCAAGAATCCAATTGGCCAAGATCAACGGTTGAGTTCAAACCTGTTAGAATGAATGGTGAGAGATCGAGAATTTGAAAAGAAGATGGAATTTTAAGAGATAGATGGAAGATTAAGAGACAAATGGAAGATGTGTCCATAATTAAAATAAATAATGTTTAATTATGTGTGAGAGAAATATGATTAAATATTAAAATATTTAATTATGTGAGAAATGAAAAGCTTTTTAATTAAATATTAAAATGTTTAATTATTTGAGAAGAGTGAAGATTTTTAGAAAGTGTTTAATTAAATATTGAAAATATTTAATTAAATGTGAGATGAAGAATATCATTTAAATTCAGAATTTAAACTTGTGAAAATTAATATAAATAAATTGTGAAATCTATTTAATTAATTTAAGAGGAAGATAGCATTAATTAAATAAACTTATTTATTTAATTAAATTAGAAGAACTGGAAAAATGAACAATATAAATAAATAATTAAATTTATTTATATGTAGATGACTTAAGAATTTTAATTAAATAATTCATATTTAATTAATTAACAGGTTTGATTAACTGTGATCATTTTTAGATGTGTACATTTTTCCCCTCTTTGAAGTGAGAGGCGCACCTTGCACTGGCGGAATCAATACTGGTGTATTCATGAGATACTGCTTTATCTGATCAAATGCTGCTTTGCATTTGTGCTCCCACTTAAATGGAACATTCTTGTGTAAGAGATGTGTAAATGGTAAACTTTTATCCACCAATTGAGCAATGAATCTTCGAATAGATTGTAACCATCCCTATAAAGAGCGTAGTTGACTAATGTTCCTTGGTGGTGGCATATCAAGAATTTCTTGTACCTTAGCTGGATTTAGTTCAATTCCCTTTTCTGATACAATGTAACCTAACAACTTTCTAGATTTTACTCCAAAAACACATTTCTTAGGGTTAAGTCTCACTTTGAATTTTTCCATTCTATTGAATTTTTTTGATAAGATATCTATGTGTCCTTCTCTGGTGTTAGATTTGGTGAGGAGGTCATCAACATAATATTCCATGAATGTATGCATCATATCATGAAAAATCATTGTCATTGCACATTGGTATGTAGCTCCCATGTTTTTTAGCCCAAAAGGCATTACGTTCCAGCAATAGGTACCCCAAGGACATGTGAATGTTGTTTTATCCTGATCTTCTGGTGCAATATTTATCTGGTTGTATCCTAAAAATCCATCCATTAATGAGTACATCGCATGTCCAATAGTTAAATCAACAATCATATCTATGTTTGGTAAGGGAAAATCATCTTTAGGACATGCTTTATTCAAATCCCTAAAATCTGTACAAATTATAATCCTTCCATATGGCTTTGAAATAGGAACGATATTGGAGATCCATTCCGCATAGTCCATGGAACGGATGAATCCAACATCTAAAATCTGTTTTAATTCCTCTTTAACCAACAATGCAACATGTAGATGCATTTTTCTGAGTTTTTGTTTTACAGGCTTTGCCCCCAGTGTAATAGATAGATGATGCATGATGAGATCTAGATCCAATCCAGGCATATCTACATAGGACCATGCAAAACTGATTTGATTATCTTTGAGAAATTTTGTGAACCTAGGTACTTCTTCATCTGTTAGAGATGCAGCCAATTGCAAAACTTAGGGTTTTTCTGTAGTACCTATATTGAGGGCCTCCATTGGTTCGATTAGAATGGAAGACCTTTCCTAATAATGCTCCAGAAGAGTTTCAAGTTTCCCATCATCTAGCACCTTTGAAAGGTTTTACCCATTGGATACGCTTTTTATTTTTCTCTTTTCTTGATCTAATACTACCTTTGTTAGGTTTTCACCATTAGATCTTTCTTTTATTTTTCTTTTTTCTTGATCTAATACTGCCTTTGTTAGGTTTTCACCATTAGATCTTTCTTTTATATTATTTATTTCATAGCTAAGAAACTTGGCACTTTCCTGTCGAAAACTTTGATCTTGTGATTCCCTGGTGGAACTTGTTTCGGGATGGGATGAACAAAGAAAGTTTATTATGGTTTTGTCATTTGGAAAAGTTGGAACATCAATGGGTGTGATTTGTTCCCAATCAATGAGTTCGAGATGTATCAAAGGAAATGGATCATTAGGATGAGTAAGGTCACTGGTTGTAAGGGTCAAAATGCGATTGTTAATATCATTATAGGGGAGATCTAAGATGGTATCCTCCTGTGGATAATATGTTTCGCTTTGAATCGAGTCGATCTCACTTGAGTCATGATCACTTTGTAGGACATAATCAAGCGGAGGCCTTGATCTTTCCCCTTGTAAGAATGCGGGTGAGAATTTGTGTATGACATCCACCCTTTTCTCTAAGGTGAAAGTATCATCAGAGAAGTCATCCCATTCATATTCATTGGTGTCAGTGTCAGAATTGTTTGCTTGAATTCTTAGAATTGCTTCAGCTAACTCCTCATTTGATGGCCTTTGTGCTACTTCTTCCTTAGTATCTTCACCATATCCTAAACTAGTCTTATCTTTTGGGTGCATTATTTTTAGTTGGACAGGCTCAACAATACCCTCTTTCCTTTTACCTATAGGGCCATTTCCTTCATAACCCATTTGTTGCATGATAGCATAACCTTTTCCATATTGTTCTATGGGTAACTTGACATGTAGTACTGATTCTTTCTCATATTTATAGAGCCAACCAAGGATAGCTCTATCTTCCTTTTCATTTTCTTTGATAAATGTCCCATTAAACTTGGTGATAGGAGCTGAAGTTGAGGCTAAAGCTATTGTTTCCTGTTGTATGGAAGTTGAGGGTTGACCATGGGATCTTGGAGATATGGGTAAATTAGAGAGAGATAAAGAATATTCTCCCACTCCATCATCTTTCACTTTTAGCTTGGTGCCAAAATTACTTATCATTTCACTTGCTTGTTCATGGTACTTGGAGGTAGAGATGGCCAAAGCCTCTCTATTATGTGGGATGAGCATGTTCTGAGTTGCTCTAAGGTTAGAGCAAGTTTGACTACTAATGTGATCAGCAGGTATTGTTACTTCTTGTCCATGATATAGAAAATTTAAACATTGATGATAAGTAGATGGAACAAATTGCATGTTGTGGATCCATGGATGACCCAAGAGTATATTATAGGTTAGATCCCGATCTAGAACCTGACAAAAGGTATTCTTCACAACAGGTCCCACTCTGATTGGTAGCATGATGAGCTGGAAGTCCTTTCTTCATCATCATATGCCTTGATTGTAATATTTCTTCATGGATCTATAGATTCTTCAGAATATCCCAAAGCGAGGACCAATTTTAAAGTACAAATGTTTAATCCAACTCCCCCATCTATTAAGACAAGTCTAATGCAGGCTTTGTGAACCATGACCTCTAAGTAGAGTGATGAATTATGTGGATGGGTTAAGGATGAATCATCTTTTTTAGAAAAAGATAAACATGTGTAAGAGGACAGGTTTCCCACCATGGCTTAAAATTTATTGATATCCAGATCAAGGGATATAGTTGTATCAACAAGTGCTTTTTCCAGAATGTCCTTATGGGCAGGTGACAACTTTAAAAGTTCCAAGATAGAAATTTGGGCTGGTGTTTTTCGTAGTTGATCAACCAAATTGTATTGGTTTGGAGGGGGAATTGCTGCTTTAAATGAACTTCCTTTGATAATGATTTTGGCTTGTCCCCTTGTCGTAGCATTGACCTCTTGATATTCTTGCTTACCTTTGATTCGGATAACGTTGATTTGAGGATCATCAATATAAATATGATTGATAATGATGTCATGGATATAATTAACCTTCTTGCCTTTATCACCTAAAGATTCCCCTTTTTGATAATTAGGGAGCGGATTCTTGAATGCTTGATGGTCATTATTGAAATTATGTCCCTCAACCATGATGGTATGGTTATCAATCAAATCCTAAACAATATTCTTCAACCCTTGGCAATTGTATGTCTTATGACCTTTGCACCTATGATAATCATAGAAGTGTGAGTCATTCCACAATGGTGGTTTAACTTGAGGCTCATAGTTTCTTTGCGGTGGCAATGTAATAGCATTTTGATTTAATAACTCTTTGAGAATGGATTCCAAAGATTGGCCCAAGGGAGTAAAACTTCGTCAATTTGAATAATATGAAGCTTTGGGTGTATTTGAATTTTGATTATTGCCAAAATTATTTCCATGATTGTTAGTCGTGTTTCCTTGATTAGAAACATTGCCTTGGGTGCTAGAATTTCCAACATTATTGCTACGTTGAACACCTAACACATTAAAGATGGTAGGCTTCGTATTTACATTGTTAGCACCTACTACCCCATCATTCACAACATTTTTATTTCGGGTCCAAAATCGTGACTTGTTAGTGTTGTTACTATGGTTGTTGTTGTTTTTGTATGAATTTGAACCCTCTTTATCAATTTTAAAAACTCCATGCTTGATCAAAGCACCTTCGATAATAATCACGTTTTCAATAAATTTTTCAAATGATTGAGGACAATGAAGGTTCAGTCTATAACTCATTTCTTGATTCAAACTATCAATAAAGATCTCCATCTTTTCTTTTTTAGGAATAGGGCAGGAGTATCTAGCGAACACCCTTCTCCACCTTTGTAAAAATGTGGTGAAAGATTCCCCTACTTTTTGTTTTACTTTACAAAGATCAACCATGGGTATCTGGTGTTGGATGTTGTAGGAGTATTGTGATATAAATTTTTTTATTAACTCCTCAAAGGTTTTGATGGGGGGAGTGATCTTTGAAAGCCGCTCCATGGATAGTCCACCCAAACTTCATGGAAACAATCGCATTAAGTAGGTATCTTCATGAGAAAATTCTAAGCTCATATTTCAGAAATCCCTTACATGCTCAATGGGGTCAGTTTTCCCATTATACCTATCAAATTTAGGGATTTCACAATGTTTTGGAAAAGGAATCATTCGAAGACTCCTATCAAATGGATAAGGACATATGTCATCCAAAACATACTTCTTCATTGTACCCCCGTGCATTTCTTTTATTTGCCCTTGTAATTCCTTTATCTATTGAGTAAGGGCACCAAAATCATTGAGAGGAATTTCAGGATCCTCTTTAATCCCTTATGTGTCAAAATCAGCAGGTAACTTAGCTCCTTGATTAGCTAATGAAAGGAAATATATTTCCTTGTATTGTTCTAAAATCCTTTCCGTAAGAGTATGGAATTGGGGATCCTGTTTTGCTTCTTGGAGCTTTTCTTCTATTATTTCTTCAGTATTTGAACTACGCCAAGGGATCTCTTCCCTCTCAATATTATCACCCATTCTGCTTACTATGCTTTCGTCTTTCTTTATGTGCTTTTGAGATCTCGTAATAACATGCATAAACGTTACTCAAATTCTACTAACCTTGATCAAAGGGATGAAATAGTGCAAATGTTTAATGGATATGAAAGTTAGGATAGAATGAAGATTCTATGACTTAAAATATTTTTAATCTTTAGCTCGTGATTCCCTGATTTAAGAGGATGAAAATCTTGTTTATGGGAATTGAACCAAAGATCAAAAATAAAGATGATTTTGCACTTTGTGAGGTTTGATCGAAGCTTCATAAAAGATGGTTTTGATGGATGCCTAATGTGCTTGAGTTCTCTAATGCAAAATTTGACTGGGACGAGTAGCATAAGTAATTGCAGGTTGGGGAATATAAGAAGAATGAATACGCTGACTATGATTGTGCCTTTGAGAAAGGGATCTCCTTTGAAAAAAGGCTCGTGAGTACAAAGGTTCTACAGCATAATCGTTAGTGAAACCTCTAATGTAGTCGTGATATCGATGAATAAAGGTCTTGTGTTCAAGCAAGACTTTTTGACTTTGGTATAGGAATTTCTTTTTCTTCAGTAACTTCTTATAACCGAGGGATTTCTTTGGCTTTATAATTTTTCTTTCTAGATACTTCTTGGCAAAGGTTGTATACTTCCAAACTCTGAGCATGGGAAAGATTAAACTGATAAGACTTGATTTCTGAATGTCAAAAAATTACCTATGCTCAGAAAATAGATGTGCCAAAATAGAGACTGAATGTGCTAAAACAAACCTCATATACACTGAAACAGATACTGAATGCACCGAAACAAAGCACGAATGCGCTGAAATAGAGCATAGATGCATTGAAACAGAGCATAGATGCACCAAAACAAAGCAGCAATACACCGAAAAAGAGAACAGATGCGCCGAAACAGAGCAGCAATGCGCCGAAACAGAGCATCAATGTGCCGAAACAGACCCAAGATGCACTAAGTTATCCATTTAGAGATAGAGATGTTTGAACAGTTTGATATTTTTGGATGATCTTAATCTGATTTAAATGTGAAAAACATAGCATAGAGAGACAAATAGTTGTTTTGTTAATCCTAAAATCTAAACAAAGAGTGTATGTTCTTGAGATTTTCACAAGTTTTGAACAAGATAAGCAATTCAGTCAGACTCACTCTTAATTTTTCAAATAGGTCATCATAGTAACCATAGCCCATAGCTTAAAATCGCGTCGACTCACACAACCATGCCACCCCCT
Source organism: Sequoiadendron giganteum (assembly GCA_007115665.2). Taxonomy (NCBI): domain Eukaryota; kingdom Viridiplantae; phylum Streptophyta; class Pinopsida; order Cupressales; family Cupressaceae; genus Sequoiadendron; species Sequoiadendron giganteum. Next base: position 324,854,382 of record CM021103.1, read on the forward strand.
AGAGGGTGCCCATGTTTTTGTCTTTTCTAGGTGTGTACTCAAGGTGACATAAGTGGATACCAAATCCCGTGAGCAAAAAATCTGTGGCGACTATATGGTGTGTGTTTTGGGGGCAGATTCTTCCCTCCCCTTGCACTGTGATTAAAATGATGTTTGGTTATTGACTCAACTGGATTTCTACACTATGGTTCATAGTCAAGGTTTATGTTCGGCGCGACAATAGATAAAATCCCTCAGGAGACCTCCCAACCTTTAGAACAAAGGTTTTGGGAATGGTTATCTTTGCACACTGCTGTCGAATTGTGGACTTTCCCTGAATTCGCTTTTGATTATAGTGGGTTGGAAAGCCTGGCTTTGGTTGTTCCCACTTAGGTCGTTCCCGTAGGGTGAGTACTTTTTCCCACTACGGAAAGCCTTCTAAAGGATGTAAGAAATTGTAAACATTGCATGAAAATGAAAAGGCAGTCTGGTATTTTGGTCACCCAATTAAGGGGAGAGCATAGACTTATTGCCACAAACAAAGCAAACAATGTTCTTTTTATAGCACCAAATGAAAATGATTTAAACTAAGTGAAGATGTTGCTTCACAATAGGCATGAAGTTCATTTTAAATGCAAAAATAGTATGTGGTGACTATCCTAGGATTGGTATATTCCAAATTTTAAATTTCTATCCTAGGATTGGTTCATTTTTTTCTTTTTTTAAAAACTAAAAATAAGAATTTTGTCCACGGATGGCGTTGGAATCAAAATTTATGTTTTAAAAATTTCCGGTGTGCTAGGATAAACCCCCCGATGCGCTAAAAGATCACTACGGGATGTGCCGAAATAGACCCGTGATGCACTGAAACAGGAATGGGATGCGCTGAAATAAAGCTCGGATGCGCTGAAGCGTGACTCTAGTCCATCACCTGTCACCTATTAGAATATTTTTCTGCAATAAAAAAGATTAAAAACAATGGGACGCCCCATGGTGGGCACCAAAAATGTGTGTAGAAAATGAATAGATGAAATAAACAATAAGCTAACACACCGAGGAGACATTAGAGTGAAAAAAATCTAATCTAAAAAGCATAAATGCAAACTCTCATAGCAGCAGCTCTTTCAAATTCATCCCATCGTCCTCTATCTCCAAGGATTTTATAAAAGATGTTGTCTCTCAGTTGTGTAAGCAACAGCTTGTTGAAATGACAACTTAGGAGAACGAGATTGATTAAAAATGCATATTTATGACTATATGATTTAAGCTATGGAATTAAAATGCTATTGATGCTAAATGCTTGATAAAACTGAAATCCAACTATAATAACTACGTATGAAAATCTAGAATCTAAGGTCCTTCTCAACTCACAAGAGGGTTGTATTTATAGATTTTTGAAGGCAAGAATCCAATTGGCCAAGATCAACGGTTGAGTTCAAACCTGTTAGAATGAATGGTGAGAGATCGAGAATATGAAAAGAAGATGGAATTTTAAGAGATAGATGGAAGATTAAGAGATAAATGGAAGATGTGTCCATAATTAAAATAGATAATATTTAATTATGTGTGAGAGAAATATGAAAAAGCCTTTTTAATTAAATATTAAAATATTTAATTATTTGAGAAGAGTGAAGATTTTTAGAAAGTGTTTAATTAAATATTGAAAATATTTAATTAAATGTGAGATGAAGAATATCATTTAAATTTAGAATTTAAACTTGTGATAATTAATATAAATAAATTGTGAAATCTATTCAATTAATTTAAGAGGAAGATAGCATTAATTAAATAAGCTTATTTATTTGATTAAACTAGAAAATTTGGAAAAATGAACAATATAAATAAATAATTAAATTTATTTATATGTAGATGACTTAAGAATTTTAATTAAATAATTCATATTTAATTAATTAACAAGTTTGATTAACCGTGACCATTTTTAGATGTGTACAATATCAACATAAGTTGAGACATCAAAAGTATGTGAGTCCAAAAATTTTAACAAAGAAGAGGAAAACATAAATTATACATCCACATATGATGAGTGTGATCATGAGAAACCATAAAATCCAAAAGAAATGGAAAAAAATTATGGAAGAAGTTATGATCCTTTGAAATAACTTGGCTATAATGGAAAAGGATGTGGTGTTATAGAACAAGGTATTTGTGTCCCTATAGAGCCTACCCTACAAGAACCAACAAGAGGTTTTAGATATTGTCCTTCAAAAGAAATGAAATCATCAAACAAATTTTTTTCTCAATATCAATGTAGTCACATAAAACACACCTAGGAAAAATGTTGATTCATTTTCAAACACATGTTATAGTGATGATTTGGGTTCATTAGATTTTACACCCTCCTTTAAGGGAGAGTACAAAATCTCACAATCTAGAGACGCATGTGTATGCATGAAACTTTGTCATTGTTGGCAAGAGAAACTACACAAGTCTTTTGGTGTAGTCATTGACGGAAACCCTAATCAAAATTCTTATTCGCAGTTTAGTATTTGCTTATATCGGAAGTCAAATTGAAGTTTTGTGATTAACTATCAAAGCTATAATAGAGCATTCGAAAAAATTATGTATATCGATTCATATGCAATTCTCTGTTATCATTTTGCGTTGTGGATATCAGGGAAGGTTTTTCGATGTATAATCTATCTTATATTTGAATCATAATTCCTTGTATTGATTGGTGTGCAAGCTAGAGGATCCATTTGATTGATTTTTTGTTCAACAGTGCAAAAGTTCAACTTGGTGAATGAAGCATGTTATGGATATTTGAGGTGAAATTTTTTAAGGTGTTTTCATGTTTGAGGATTTTGTTTTGGGTCCTCACTATGTTTTGGCTGACTTTGGTTGGTGCACATTGTAAATTATTTATGGATTGAGCCAATAGTTTGTACATATTTTATATTTTGTAAAAGTCGACACATATTTGATTTGATTTCTAATTGCGGATATATATAAGTGATTGTTCATATCATTTTTAAGTGTGTTGCGATGATATGTGAAATTCAAAAGGAATATAGATCTATTGTGTGAAGTTTCACTTACACATAACAGATATTTGTGATCTGAATTAAGGCAGACAAAGTTTCAAGAGAAGAGAAGAATTAGATAGAGTATGAAGAATGTTGCAAATGAGCTTAAATAAAACTGTAATCTGGCATTAGTAGATGCTATTATCTCAGTTCAAATACTTTCGATGTAATCGAAATGTTTTATAAGATAGTGAGTCTTCCTTTTGTATCTGAGCATTGATCTCTAGGCAGTGTGCGTAAATGCATTAGCATTCCTATTTTTAAACACTTATTCTGATTATACTCATATTATGGATTGGCCTTCCACCATGGTTTTTCCCCTAATAGTATTTCCACGTAAAAATCCTTTTGTTATGGTGTTGTAGTTGATTTATTTGTGTTCTTGCATCTTTATTTTGGTTCAATGCTATAAGTGGTTTAAAGATTAGATTAAAAAATGTTTTTCAGAACACTGATTTACACCCCCCCCCCGCTCTCAGTGTTCCTTGATGTCCAACAATTGGTATCAGATCCTAGTTCCTCGAAAGAAGTTGAATAGCTTGGGGAAGATCTAGAAAGTGATTCAATGGATTCTTGTAGTCTTCAACAACAACTCTTGGTGGCACTAGAATATCTTGATCAATCCAAATCTGAAGTCTGGGAATTGCAAGAAAGCCTCATGAATGCTGAGAAATTAATTCAATCGTTGAAAGATAAAATCAATAAGTCAAGGGAAAAGACAAAGGAACTCTATGATTAGATCAAGAAGAAAGAAATTAAAAGTGTGGAAGATGAACACCTAGGTCAAGCCTTGAAGGAAAAGATAGAAGAATGTGAAAAGATTACTAGAGATAATATTGTCCTAAAGCATGAGATGGAGTCTATTGTAATGAGTATAACCAAGGAGATTGGAGATATAAATAAGAATGAAGAGAATCTTGCTCAGTACCTGAAAGAAAAATCTGAAGAATGTAGTTGAATTACTGATGGATTCAATCAGCTGGAACTTGAATTGAAATAATCCAAAAACAATGAATAAGAGCTTGAAATACATATTGACACTCTAAGGGATGAAATTTTATGAAGGAGAATCCTTGGTTCCTAGCAATCTTGCATCAACCAAAACTATTTTCATTCATTCTTGTTCTTGTTATGTTCTTGTTCTTGTTCAAGTTAGGAGATCCGATATTCCTTCATTTTTTCTCACTAGATCTCACATACCTATGGTTTCATCATGGAAATGTTCCATTACTTTATTCCAAGTTTTCAACTCGATTGGATCTTTTTTGGAAAAGTTATCACTTTCAAATTGTGTGACAGTTTTTGGGGACTGGCCTCGGAATAAGTTCAAAACCTAACGGCTAGTTGGATCAATCACAGATCTTTCTCATGACTTGCAGATCCTCATAGTGTGTTTATATTTGTTCTATGGAGTGTTCCCAACATTACACTTAGGTCCACACTTCATCATGCACATCTATTGTGGAAGAATTTTAGATTTGAGGCCAACCTATGTTAGAAACCCTAGATCAGACATGCAAATGTAAACACCTTCCACAAAAGAGAAAACATAAAAAAGCAGAGCTTTGCATGCGAATGTGCAAAATGATATATTCAGGAATTTAATATTACAATGAGATGATTTGCTTTATAAAAGCAAAGTATGCAACCCTAATGTTGACCTCAAATTAGCTCAACCTAAGTAAAGTTATGCAAGTGTAATTAAATATTAATTACACTAATACCCCCCCATAAGTGCAACTTAGGGAGACTAGATAAGCATGCACCTAAAACTAAGATGAATGCAAGAAATCATGAATGGGTCTCGACAACAAGGCCTGATCAGGTACCCATGTACAAATTCAATAATGAGGTAGAGAAGGAAAACCCAGTGGGAGAACCCCCCCTACAATGCGATGACTGCTGCAAAGAAGCATTGGAAGAACACTGTAGAGTAACACTGGAACCACAATCTGGAAAGCAAGGAAAGATACTTCTATCTACAAGAAACCATATCAGAATCATCATAATGTGACAGTAGACCCGATGCCATGGAACACTCGAAAACACCAAACTGGAACAACCTTGGAACCATAGAGCAACAGTAGATGATATGATGATGAAAAAATCTAGAAGTCATGAATCTCAATGCCGATGCCAAACTAAGACTGAAACTCTTCCATGGGAAAAAGTACCATACAAACTCGGGAACAATAACCACAAATTTAGTGGCCCTCAAACTGAGATGGATCTGATGTGGATCACTAACCATAGGCTCTCAATCTAAAGTGTGAACCAAAATGAATCTGGTATGTGTCAAACTAAGACAAAATATGGCCAAAAGAAACTAAGAAACCAGATTACAACCCATGCGAGTTGCCATCAAAACATGATGAAGATTATTATGCAAGAAACCCCCCTGATGGAACTTTATATCAGTTCATTTATTACAATCCCCAATGACTGTAAAAGGAGAGAATTCCTAATATGCATAAAAAAAAAATGAAAATAGAACTCAGATCTATGTAGAGGACTGAACCAGCTTTCCGATGCCACAAGAATGGCGAAAAAAGGATCACCGAGTCAAAAGATATGCCCTCCGGAGTGAAAACAACAACATCTGAGTTCAAATACCTGTAAAATAAATTTGGAGCAAAATCTAGAAAAACTAAAATATTGAATAGATCGGTGCCGGAATCAGATTTCCAATGGTATCTCGTTTGCAAAAAATAGACACTGTACGCAAAAGTTATACCCGATTTCGTGAAAGTGCTCCAGAAAGGCCAATAAGACCTGCAGGCAGCTTAGGGGGCTAAAAAAAATGGACCCCTGGTCCTCCATGCGACCAGGGGCTGGCAGACAGGGGGCTGAGGCGGAGCCCCTGGTTGCCCATATGACCGGCAGCTGAAGCAGAAGGGGCCGGGGGCTGGGCACATAGCGCCCGGTCCCCCATGTGACCGCGGTCTATGCATTGGAGCCCGCGGGGGCTGAAGAGGGCCGGTGGAGTTGGAGGGGCAGCCACCGGCCGGAGCGGCGGGCGGGTGGCTGCCCAGTGGCCGCTTGGTGGCATGGCAGCGGCGGGATCCTTTAACATTGGCAGTGCAAAACCCAATGCGCGTTTTGATTTTTTTTTTATTTTCGTGCAAAAACCTGCATCGAAATGCGTGGCAAAAAAATTTTGCCCTCCGAACCAACTTCGTCAAAATCGACAAAGCGAAAGGCGATCTTAGGGTTTTTGGCCACTGCGAACGCAATGGTGACCTCCGTTTCTGCTCAAAATGCTTCAAAACAATGGCGACCTCCAGAGCTTGCAAAAAAATACCAAACTTGAAACCCTCGCAGATCTGGCAAATCATGGCCAAAATCTGCAAAATAAAAGCCAAACCTGACTTTTTCCAGCGCTCTGAATCCAATGGTGAGGCCCAATCTGATCCAAGACGTTGCATAAATGAACTCAAGTCAAAAAATCCTTGAGGAACCCCGAATGAACTCTGTAATGAAATTCTCCAGAATTTGAGAAGGGGCTGCATGTCAAGGCTCTGGAGCTCCCAGTCTCCCATGTGACCGCTACGGCTGGCGCTGGAGCCCTTAGGGGCTGGGAGATGCCGGCGGTGTTGCGGTGGAGAAGACCGGCGGTGGTGGCGAGCCGGTGGCCGCCTAGTGGTTGTCGGGTGGCGCGGCGGCGGCGGGAGCCATGTGAACTGGAAGCACCGGCATGGATCCCCAAAAAATCAACTTTTTTAATTTTTTTTCAATTTTCGTGCCTCGAAACGCATGCTGGGGAGGCCGTACGGCTTCCTTGGCAAAATTCTTTTGCCTCCCAGACCAATTTCACCAAAATCAACCAAACGACAGGCATTCCTAGGGTTTTGAGGCATTGCGAACGCGATGGCGACGTCCGTTTGAGCCCAAAGTGTGCTGAAAAATTGGCTACCCCCAAATCTTGCAAAAAAGATGTCTGTGGAAACCCTTGCATTTGAAACTCACTAAGAAGCCATATCTTCAGATCACGAACAGGCAGATGCAGTTCTGGAGCTCTGATACCATGTTAGAAACCCTAGATCAGACATGCAAATGTAAACACCTTCCAGAAAAGAGAAAACATAAAAAAGCAGAGCTTTGCATGCGAATGTGCAAAATGATATATTCAGGAATTTAATATTACAATGAGATGATTTGCTTTATAAAAGCAAAGTATGCAACCCTAATGTTGACCTAAAATTAGCTCAACCTAAGTAAAGTTATGCAAGTGTAATTAAATATAAATTACACTAACACAACCTGTTCTTGCACATGTTACATTTTCTTCATCAGAGATTGTAATGATCTTTGGCCGACGTGGATGTTTCTTGACCCGCGAATATGATATAAAGCTTGTAATGAATCATTAGATCCACAATGAACAATAATGAATTATATTAGGATGTATATAGAGCCGATCTGTAGGATTTTTGCTCACATGTATGAGCACTGTATTTTGAGCATATTGTAATCAGGCCAGTGAGCAATTTTGTACACTCAGATGTGGCCTACTATATGTAGTTGGATTTCATGATAATAAGAATGTGTTAATCTGCATTTTCCTCTAGATTTTATGTTTCTTTTTTTGTGTTACTCTTGCTACATGACCCATATTGTTCTCTCTAAGGACCCTCCTACTATGAATATCATCAAATTAGTATCAAATCAAGATTCGTTCCTCACGAGATCACCAGATTTTGTGTAGTCTTGTTGAATATTTGTTGTGGGGTAGATGATTGATAATCCAACCTATAGTTGCAGAAGACTTGTGTAAGGATGTTGAGAAGAAGGAATGGTAGAGGAAATGGAGCATGTGGAAATGTAGACCTTGTTGTAATGGAAATATTGAGAGGGATTATTGCTTTATTGGAAGCATTTAAAAGGGCCTAGATGAGAGGTCAACCAATTGATGATGTGAGTGATGAAGAAGTAGATGAACAAGAATAATTTGCAAGAGAAGAGAAAATTGGCCTTGATTAGGGAGAAGAAAGGTTCATAAGAGCCATAGCTAGAGTAAACACTAAGACACATTTTAATCCACTGGATTATAAAGGTAATTTGGATTCAGATGAATTGTTAGATTAGATAACAGAGATGGAAAATTACTTTTCTTATAAAGAGTTGAGAGGACATGCATCTTTTTGGTGGGAACATTTGCAGATATATAGACAAAGAAAAGGAAAGGAGAAGATAAGATCATGGGATTAGATGTTGAATAAGTTGAAGAAAATGTTCATTATTTTTGACTATCAGATCGGTTTGTTCAAGAAATTTCAGAGTCTAAAATAGAAGGAATCAAGAGTGACAGAGTATACTGAGAATTTCTATAACTTCAACATCGGATCTGGACATTTGGAGGATGAGATTGAGAAAGTAGCCAAATAGTTAAATGGTTTAAGGTCATCTATTCCACATGAGATCAATTTTATTAATTTTTTAAGAGTGGAAGAAGCATATCAATGTGCCCTAAAAGAAGAAGACAATCTAAACAAAATACTTGAGCAGAGACAAAGAGGAAGAGGTGGAAGATTTCAGAGAGGAAGATTTTTTACTAGAGGAGGAAGAGGATATTTTCTAGATCAGAACAAAGATAAGGAGGTCAGTAAGAATGAGAATTCATATTAAAGAGATGATGGAAAATCTTATGGAAGAGGAGGATATGGTGGTTACCGAAATGAAGGATAAAGAAAAGATGATAGAGGACAAGAGAAAAATGTATTCAGGGGAACTTGTTTCAAATGTGGAGGAGAAGGACATAGAGGCTTTGAATGCAAACAGGGAGAGACAAGTAGAAAGACTGAGAACAATATAATAACAACCTTATTGAGGATAATCATGTTGGATCACCTAATCACCAAAAAGAAGGAGAAGTCTTGTTAAATAGGAGAGTATTGTGCCAAAGTGAATTAGAGAAAGAACCATTGCAAAGAAATAATTTGTTTAGGATCAGATGCAAGGTAGCTAATAAATGTTGTAAAGTAATCATTGACATTGGAATCTTAGAGAACTTGGTTTCTAAAGAAATGGTGAACAAATTGAAGTTGGAAATATTGAAACACCCAAAACCTTGTTAGATAGATTGGATTCAAGATGAGCATAAGATACTGGTAAGTGAACAATGCTTGGTGAAATTGAAGATAGGAAATTATCATGATGAAGTTTTGTGTGATATTATTCCTATGTATGTATTCCATATTTTGTTGGGAAGACTTTGGCAGAATGATAGACAGGTTATTCATGATGGAAAGAAGAACATATACACTATTGTTGCTAATGGGATGAAATAGATTTTGTTACCCTTGGAGGATGTTTCTAAAGTTGGAGTTTTCATGAATGCTATAATTTTTTTGGTGGATGGAAGAATATTTTTGGATGGAATGAAACATGAGAACATGTGTTATGCCTTGGTGCCTAAGAAGGTTGAAAACTTAAAGCATGTAGAAGGACAACCTGAAGAGATAAAATAATTGTTGACAAAATATGAAGCTATCATTTCAGATAATGTACCTAAAGGATTGCCACATGTAAGGAGTATTTTTCATTGCGTGGATCTGATTCTTGGAGCTAGTTTTCCTAATAAAGCAACAAATTGAATGACACCGGAAGAAAATGAAGAAAATGAAGAATTTTTGAAGAATGGTTTGATCAGAGAAAGCTTAATTCCTTGTGCAGTACCTATTGTGCTTGCACCTACGAAGGATGGATAATGGAGGAGGTGTACAGACTCTAGAGCCATAAACAAGATCATAGTGAAGTATAGATTTCCTTTGCCCCACATGGATGCTATTATGGATTGTTTAAGTGGAGCTAAATACTTTACAAAGATAGATTTGAAGAGTGGGTATCATCAAATCAAAATCAGAGAAGGAGATGAGCGGAAAACAACATTCAAGACAAATGAAGGACTGTATGAGTGGTTGGTGATTCCTTTTGGACTAAAAAATGCACCGAGTACTTTCATGAGATTGATGAATGATGTATTGAATAAATTATTGGGTAAGTTTGTGATTGTTTATTTGGATGTCATCTTTATTTTTCAGTAAGACTAGAGAAGACCATTTGTTTCATATAAGACAAGTTTTGCAGAGGTTGAGGGAAGAGAAGTTGTTGATAAAAATCAAGAAGTGTAGTTTCATGAAGGAGGATTTGGTATATCTGTTATTTTTTATTTTTCTAGATGGATTGAAGAGGGATCCTGAGAAGGTAAGAGAAATTTTTGAATGGCCTACACCTGAGAGAATTGGAGAAGTGAGATCATTTCATGGATTGGCTATTTTGTACCAAAAGTTCATTAGGAATTTTAGTTCTATTTGCAGCCCTATGACAAAATTAATGACAGGAGATGGGAAGTATTTTAGATGGACATCTGGAGCAGATATAATTTTTGAGTTTTTGGAAAAGAAGGTGATTGAGCAACCTATGTTGTCTTTACCAGAATTTAAGAAAGGTATTTCAGGTAGACTCCGATGCAAGTGGAAATACAATTGGAGTAGTGTTCAGTCAAGAAGGAAGACCAGTAGCTTATTTTAGTGAGAAGTTGAATGATGCGAGGAAAAGGTATTCAATGTATGATCAAGAGTTTTATGACATAGTTCAAGCTTTGAAGAAGTGGAGACATTAATTGTTGTCTAAGGAGTTTTTGTTGTATACAGATCATTAGGCTTTACAATATTTGAATAGTCAAGGTTAGTTAAATCAGAAACACATGAGATGGGTGGAATTCTTATAGAGTTATACTTTTGTTTCGAAACATAGGAGTGGAAAGTCAAATAGAGTTGTTGATGCTTTGAGTAGGAGAAGTAACTTATTGACATGGATGAAAGTGGAGGTATTAGGCTTTGATGAACTGAAGAACTTGTATAAGGAAGACCCAAATTTTGCAAAACCTTGGAGAACATGTAAAGAACCAGTTTTGGAGGATAGAAGACAATGGTTAGATTATTTTATTTAGGAGGATATTTTGTTAAGAGGAAATCAATTGTGTATACCCCAGAGTTCAATGAGGGATAACTTGGTGAAAGAGAAACATAGTTGGGGATTGGTAGGAAATTTTGGAATTGATAAAACATTAGCATTAGTAAGTGAAAATTAATTTTGGCCATAGATTCATAAGGATATCAAGAAGTTTGTGCAAATTTTGTTAAGTTGCAAAAGGGAGTAGTCAGAATGCTGGATTGTATACAACTTTGACAGTACCAAAAAGACGTTGGGAATATATCAACATGGATTTCATACTTGGTTTGCCTAAAACATAGAGAGTTAATGATTTTGTATTTGTGGTAATGGATAGATTTTTTTAAATGGCACATTTAATATCTTGTAAGAAGACAATGCCATATCTTGTAAGAAGACAAAAGATGCAGTACATGAAGCAGACTTATTTTTTAGAGTAGTTAGATTGCATGGATTACCTAGGAGTATTGTTTCATACAAAGATACAAATTTTGTTGGTTACTTCTAGAGAACACTTTGGAAGAAGTTGAAGACAAATTTGAAGTTTCATTATACTTTTCACCCATAGAGTGATGGACAAAAAGAAGTAGTGAACATGAGTTTGGGAAATTTTATGAGATGTCTAGTTGGAGAGAAGACTAAAAGTTGGGACTTAGCCCTTGCACAAGCAGAGTTTTCCTACAATAATTCAGTGAACAAAAGTACATGGAATAAATTTTTTAAGATTGTTACAAGAGTTCATCCTAGAGGCATATAAGAACTAAGAGAAATTATTAAAGAAGATAAAAGGAGTGCAAAAGAAGAATAATTTACATAACATGTGAAGAAATTGCATACCCAAGTGAAGCAACATTTAGAAAATAGATAAATTGCTCCTCTAAGTTTGAATTTTCTCCCGCTCCTTTGAGTTTGAATTTTTTGTGTACATGGTGGAATTTATCTTGGGGGTATCCAATGGTCCCCCTATGCCCCCTCTTGACCCATGCTCCTCTCCTTTGAGCCCGTGTCTGGTGGGTACCACCCCTGTGGGGTCAGTGCTTTCACCATCAGGCTTTTCAAAGACTTTTTTGACTTCGGGTGTATCTTTTGTGCCGGCGGTGAAGATCCCTCTGATTGTCAGTTGGAAGGAAGTGTTTTCTAATGGGAAAAAAGTCTCCTCCTTGTTTCCATCTTCACTTGAGATTGTATCAACCTCTAGTACTATGTTTGACATTCCTGATTCGATTAGTGATAGGATCCTCTCCTCCATGGAGAATGTTGTAGTGGGAAGATTTCTCTCTTATCGTCCAATAGTGGATATGGTTTGGAAATGGGTTGCAGTGAAGTGGAGTCTTAAGGGTAGTGTGGAGATTCACACGATGGCTGGTGGTAATTTCCTATTTAGATTCACTACAGCGAACGACATGGTGGCTACTCTATTGTTGGGTCCGTGGGTTTTTGAGAAGCACAGTTTGGCTTTATGGAAGTGGAAACCTAGTTTTGACCCTGCTATTGATCTAAATAAGTTGGATCCTATTTGGGTAAGGTTGTTGGGCTTGCCTTTGGAGTTTTGGGATGAATCCATCTTCAAAGCCATTGGGGATTCACTAGGTCAATTTTCTACCATAGATTCTATCACAAAATTGAAATCAAGGTTAGTCTTTGTGAGATTCTGTGTCAATATTTGTGTTGATAAAATCCTACCAAACTCTGTTAAGTTGTGTTCTAAGTTGGGGAGCTAGACTCAACCTGTGTGTTATGAAAATTTTGTGGTATACTATCAAAAGTGTTCCAAAGCAGGGCATTTGATCTCTGATTGCAAATCTACTATCAATCGGGAGTTTAAGGAGAATGTGATAAATCCCACTACTCTATCTGAGAATATTCTGAGGTCGGTGAGTGACTCTGGGTTCGTTCCCCTAGGTGTTGATCAGTCACCTAAGAATCCTCCACACCTACCCTACCCTATCAGTCCACCTTCTGAATTAACTGACCCTAGTGACTCATCGGAGTTGGTTGCTAAACCCCTGTCTATCCTTTTGTCTCAGGACCTTGGCTCTTTGACTATTGATCCCTTATTTGTGGGGGTCTCTGGTGGGTTTCCTATTCCTGGTGCTTCGGCTATTGACCCTTTGTTTATGGGTGTCACTTCGAGGACCTATGGGGCCTTGACCAAGGATGGTGAAATATGGGAGGAAGAGAGCTCTAGTATGATTAAAGAGTCTACTGAAAGTTTGGGGAATTTAAAGGTTGAGAAACCTGGGGATGAAGGGATATGGACAACACCCAAGAAGAAAGGAAGGAAGAAGAAGGCAAATGTAGGAGGGAAATATAATCCAGGGAGACCTTCTCAGAGGTACACTAGAACGAGAGAAACAACAAATGAGATTTCCCTAGGAAAGCAGAGGAGATTGGATGTGTCCTCAAAAAAAGGTCAGAAATGAGAATTATGTCATGGAAAGTTTGTGGGCTTAACAGCTCAAACAAACAATGTGCCCTAAAGGACTATATAGTGGAACATAAGATTGATGTTTTCCTTCTTCAAGAAACCAAAATGTTGATGGTTAATTTTAATAAAATTGCTAACTTTTTCTGGCCTAATGCTTCCTATGTCTATAGTGATGCTGAGGGAGCTTCGGGGGGTTTGGCTGTGCTTTGGAATCTATCTTGTCTATAGGATTCTAAAATATTTCACTGTAAAAATAGTGTAGGGGTTTCTTTTTCTTATTTTGGTGAAGCTTGGTCTATAGTTAATATATATGCTCCTAATCAGAGGAACTCAAGGAGTATTTTGTGGAATAACATGGTGGCTAAGATTAATCTAAATAAGGGAGGTTGTTGGCTTATTGCTAGAGATTTTAAATCTTCCCTATTTTTGTCTGAGAAAAGTGGTGGCCTTCTGGATTACACTGACAGCATGTCTGATCTGGCTAATTTTTTGAATTCTTCGGGTTTAGTTGATATTGAGCTCCTGGGCCAGAATTACACTTGGTCTAATAGACGGGTTGGTGGTAACCTGATTCAAGTCTGGCTTGATCGCATCCTCTACTCTCCTCATTAGACTAATTTCTTAGATGCCAACCTAATAACCTTGCCCAGGACGGTCTCTGACCATAATCCTCTTCTGTCGACCACTAATATTCATCCTATTGTTGGTCCCTATCCTTTTCGCTTTGAAATAATGTGGAATGCTCATCCTGATTTCAAAAATAAAATTGCTGAATGGTGGAATATTCATGTCCAAGGATCCCCTATGTTTAGGATCTACTTTAAACTTAAACATATTAAACTTATGGTAAAAGGATGGAACAAGAATGTGTTTGGGGATGTTTTTCAAAAGAAAAAACTGCTTGAAGGAAAGTTGAGGACCTTATAGAAATATATGGATGAGGGTGATGACAATCAGTAGACTCACATCCAAGAACGAGAAGCTAGAATGGAATGGGAACAGGTCCTAAAAAATGAGGAGCTCTTCTGGAAACAAAAATCTAGGGTCTAATGGCTGAAGAAAGGAGATAGGAACACCTCCTTTTTTCATGTTTCTACCATCAAGCACAAGAAAAGGAATCAAATTTCTAAACTAACAAATTCCACTGGGGAGGTGATTTCAAATCAAGCTCAAATTGGGATATGTGTGGTTAACTATTTCCAGGAGGCTTTTTCGGCCCCTGCTGAGGCACCCAACCTAACTTTGGACTGTGTGATTCTCCAACATCTCCCTGCCTCTATCTCTTAGGAAGATAATTTGGGAATCCTTAGGACTGTTTCCATGGAAGAAGTTCATTTGGCTACCTTTAGCATGGGGGATTTCAACGCCCCAGGGCTTGACGTTTTTCCTCCTACTTTTTTTTAGATTTTTTGGGATACTGTGGGCGGGGACCTTGTGCTTGCAGCCAGGGATTTCTTCAAAATTGGTAGGATCTTCAAACAGTTGAACCACGCTTTCATTTCTCTCATCCCCAAGATAAGTGAGCCTCTTTCTATGACTAAATTCTGACCTATTAGTCTTTGTAACACCTTTTATAAGATCATTTCTAAGATCCTTGTTAACCGCATCAAACCTCTTCTAGAAAAAATCATTAGTCACACTCAAAAGCGGTTTGTCCCTGGGCGACATATTCTTGATGCCACTTTGACAACCCATGAACTGCTCCACTCAATGGATAGATGTAACAATTCGGGGATGGCTTTCAAGCTTGAAATTTCCAAAGCTTATGATAAAGTGTTATGGGACTTCATCCCGAAGGTCTTGGCTAAGTTTGGCTTTAACAGTTTGGTCATCAAACTTATTATGGAATGTGTTAGCACTATCAAGTTCTCAGTTATAATTAATGGATCCCCTTGTGGGCTCTTCTCTGCTAGTAGAGGGCTCAGACAAGAAGACCCTCTATCCCCCTATCTTTTCATAATGAGTGTTGATGTGCTCAGTAGGAACTTCACAGGTTTGTTGTCAAAGGGCTCCATTATGGGTGTTAGAGTAGCTTCCTCTCTAACTATGATTGTTGTGTAAAAATTTATGGATGGCACCTTTCTATTTTGGAAGGCCTCTGTGGTGGAAGCTAGGAAATTGAAATCTTCTCTTAACAACTATGCCTCTTGCTCTGTTCAAAGCATCAATTACAATAAAATAAAGATTTATTTCTTTAACTGCATGTCTAATTTGAAAAATAGGGTGACTGCGGTTCTGGGATGTGTTGGTGATTCTCTCTTGTCGATGTATCTTAGGATCCCCTCACGATTAAGGAGGTACCCACAGAGTTCTGGACCTCGGTTCTGGAAAGGATTCAAAGGAAGTTGGCTGGGTGGAAGGGCTCTAGGCTAAGCCATGCTGGAAAACTCCAACTTCTCACTGCGGCTATCCAAGGTATCCCCACTTACTTTCTATCCATTTTTAAGATGCCTAAGTACATTGCTAATAAATTTGAAAGAATTCAAAGGAATTTCCTATGGTCCGGTATTGAGGAAAAAAAGAAACTTGCTTTGGTGAAATGGGAAAAGGTCTGTCAGGCTAAAAATTGTGGTGGGCTTGGAATTAGGAAGATTGTCAACTCTAACAGGGCTTTGATGGCCAAGGTTTGTTGGGACCAATTAAGGAAAAGTAAGGACTGGTGTAAAATTTTGAAAGCCAAATATCTCCAGAATAGGCCCTTGATTGATTGTCTTTTGGAACCTCACCCCCTGAGCTTTGTTGTCTGGAGGAGCATTTGTAGCATATAAGGCCTGCTAAAGAAAGGGATTAAATGGAAAATGGGCAATGGGATTAAAATCAGGTTCTGGGAAGATACTTGGCTAATTGACTCATCTCTAGTTTGCTCTAGCTTTGGGGCGGTGATGGGAGTGGCTCAAAGATTCTTTGGCATACATATCAATGACTATGTTTCTAGACCTCCTGGAGCTAGGATTTGGAAGGATCTTACCCTTTGTTGCCCCCAATCTCATGACCTTTTTTGTCTAGCTCAATCCCTTCAGGTGATTCTCTCCAATACCAAGTTTCCATCCTATGACAGGGAGGATGAGTTTTTTTGGACTTTAGATAAACAGGGGGATCTATCTATAAGGTCAGCTTACAGACTATTGACTAACAAAAAATCTGTTGTGGAATCCTGGAAGAAGGTTTGGAATCGTCACATGATCCCTAAAATTAAGTTTTTTTTGGTGGATGGCCTGTCATAACAAGATTCTAACCCAAGACAATCTAAGGATTCAGGGCTTTTGTTTTCCCAATAGATGTTTCCTTTGCAAGAAATGGGAGGAAACTGTCAGTCACCTTTTATTACACTGCCTGTATGCTGCCGAAGTTTGGGGGATGGCTTTTGAGAAACTTGATTTCCCTTGGGTTATAAGCAAGGACCTTTTATCATTTATTCTAGGTTGGTATGGCCCATTTTTCCACCCTCTACTTGATGAAATTTGGAAGCAGGTCCCCCTATCTTAGGATGGTGTTTATGGAAGGAGAGGAATAATAGGGTTTTCATGAATATTGAGAGGAGTCCCAAGGATGTGTTTGGCATCGGAGTTAGGCTCATTGAGGAGAATATCTATCTCTTTAATGGGAAAATCCCAGAGATGGGGTTAATGGATTATGAAATAAAAATGGCTAAGGAATGACACTAGGATTTAAAGGCTAACTCCTTTGATAATTCAAAACTTTTAGCTAGAAAAAATTCTAAATGAGAGCCTCTAGATAGAGGATGGTTTAAACTTAATTTTGATGGGGCTGCTAAGGGCAACCCAGATAGGGCAAGTATTGGTGGAATTATCAGAGAATCTATGGGAGCTCTGGTGGTGGGATTTGCTGGAGGTATTGGGTTTCAGTCTGCTTTAGTGGCGGAGGATCATGCTCTGCTAATAGGCCTCAAAATTGTTGTTTCTCTAGGGATTGCTTATCTCCACATTGAAGGAGACTCCAAGTCAGTTACGGATGCTGTGAATAAAGATAGATTAATTGGTTGGAATACAAAGGAAATTTTGTTGGATGTTAGCTTCCTTTTATCCAAATTTAGGGATAAAAAGGTGACTCATATCTTCAGAGAAGGAAACCATGTGGCGGATGCCTTGGCTCAGGTTGGGATTCTGCTAAATGTTGGAGGAAAAAGGAAAGGCTTCCACCAAATATTCAAGCTTTAATCACACGGGAACAAGGCTACTGTGGTTTGCAATGATTTTAAATCTTTGGATGATGGGAGTTGAATGGGGGGGCCACTAGATTTTTTGGGGGATCTAGTCGATGAGTGTCAACATTGAAATGAAGTACAAGTGGAGGTTTCTTGGAAAAGATCTGCATGTGTGGGGCACAGAAAGGAGGATCCATGTGTCTGTCCTTTGGACATGGTGGATGGGGTCGGGTTCTAAGGTTATGGTGAGGTGGCGGGGTTGGGACTTAAAAGATGGTTACAAGTATAAATTTGGCAGCTTGATGAAGGATAGGTGGAAGGATGTGACTTCATTAAATCCATGGAGTCGTACTATGCGATCTATTCTCTTGGGGATTGTTGGATTTCTTGTTTTATCTCCTCCTTGCATCTGGTGGTGTGAATGTATTTATAATGATTTGACTATTCATGATGGGAGATGGCCTCCTTCTAGTGGCTTTAACCTGGTTAGTTTAGTGCAAGACTTCTTTGGCTCCATTTGGATGGTTGCTAATTTTAGTTATTCGGCCTTTCTGCATGATTTTTTGTGCATTCTCTACATGTCCACCAATTCTTGCCTTCTTGGCTGTAATCATAACTTCATTAAATTTTGTGTTAAATCAACCTGTGCTGATTTTCCCCTCTGCATGTGCGACCTGTCCATGGGTTTTATTATCCTTCATTGTATACCTTTCCTTAACTATCACATTGTGATTATTATTTGTGGATGCTACAATTGGTATTTTTTGCAATTTCTTGAGTTTTTTGTGCAGGTTGGTAGTATGGGTGGTGAGCGGGTTAGGACTAAACCTGACAACTACGAGGATTTTTGAAACAACCCTTTGGTCTAGCACATTTGTGTGGAGGGTGGCATTGCTCCACTTATGGAGTGCTTGGTCGGCCATGATCCTATCTTATCGGGTCAGTTTTCCAATTCGTGGAAGGACCGACGGGTCTCCATTGGTGGTATATCATTTGAAATCAGTGAGGAAGTCATAGCGCAGGCTATGGGTTTGCTATGTTCTAGGAAAAAATACCCCAAACACACCAAGAAACTGGATCATGAAAGCTTAAAATCCCTTTTCAAAGGTGAGGAGGCCCCAGTGCAGAACCAATTGGGGTTTGAGAGGGATGCACTCCTGAAGCCTTGGGACCAGGTATGCATGATGCTGATGAAGTATGTTACTTTAGAAGGTAGATATAAAACCTATTTCTTTTACCACTTCCCTCTGTTAAATCACCTAAGACATAAGATGCTGCTTAGTTTCCTGTTTTTTCTTTTAATGGACCTTGAAAGCTCTATCGACAAGTACAAAGAGTCGGCTAGCCGTAACCCCTATGATCTCCCACCGCTCCCGCTCCATCAGGGGCTTATTTTGAGACTATATCACTTTCATCTTGCTCTCTATCCACCTAAAGATATCACGGTTGTCCGCATTGAGAACATTGAACCCCTTTCAACTATGCATATTTCCCCAACCGACTCTAAAAGCCCTCCTCGAAAGTCCAATTCGAGCATTATGGGGAATCCTGAAGCCAAATTTTCCACCAAAAAACTTAAGGTTGGGCTAGGAAAGGCCCATACCATCGCGACAAAAGGACTCTGTGAACTAAAATCCACTCAAGCAGACTCAGCCTACAAGGCCACTTCAACCAAAAAAGGTAAGGAGAAATGCATGCTAGCCTCGACTGCGAAGGATGGAAAGGGCAAGAATGTTGTTAGGAAAGACTCTAGAGGGGATATGGTTGTGGGGACCACAAAGATGACTGGTGGGGAAAATTCTAGGAGGAGATTTCGGAGGCTGGCCAAGAACAACAAAAAGAGGTTAATTATTGAAGACTCTGAGGAGGAGCAGTCTGACAGCAAAGGTTACAAGGAAGAAGAATCTGAAGATGAGGAGGAAGAAAATGTGGAGAGGCCCCAGTTTACTCTGATGGATAGCAAGCTTCCTGTTGATGGCTCTAATTCTCACTCTCATAATCCCCTGGTGGATGAGCCAGGAGAGGTTTAGGGGACTATGGACATTGGGGTGGAATCGTGTGATGTGGTGAAGAGAATGGACACTCTTGACAAAAGGTTTTGGGGGTTAACTTGCTTCACCATGAAGTTGGGTCACTTTTTCATGAGAACCCTATCTAATGCTATAAAGGAGGAGCTGGAGGGGAACAAAAATCAAGAGAATAAAGAATGGGTGGGTGATGAGGTGGTAGACCTCCTGATTAAAAATTGGGACAATGCTAATTAGCTGCTCCCTGTCTGTCGGCTATTGCTCTGTGGTTGTTATGCTGCCTTTGGGTTGTTTTTGTGTTTTTTTCCTTTATGTTTTCTATTTAGTCTTGTTCCTTTTTGGCCCTAGTGGCTCATTGTGAAGGGTACAATACCCTAAAAATGTTGCTTAACTTTTCAAAAACATTTAGAAAACATGAACCAAAAGTATAAGGAGAAAGCAGATGAAAAAAGGAGACACAAGGAGTTTGAAGTTGGAGATGAAGTAATGGTACACTTGAGGAAGGAAAGATTCCCAATTGGCATATAAAAAAAACTCAAGATGAGGAAGTTTGGACCCTGTAGGATTTTGAAGAAATTTGATTCAGGAAATACATATGAAGTGGAGTTACCAGATGACATGGGTATATCACCTATAGTCAACATTGTAGATCTATATCGGTACAATGAAGAAAAATTCAGTAAAGAAAGTAAAAAAAAAGGTAGAAGAAAACCTTCCTAAGCAACAATCAAATGAGATAAGAGAGGTTTTGGATATCAGAGATGGGAGAAAGACTCATGGAAGTCAGTACAAAGAATATCTTGTGAAGTGGAAAGGTAGACCAATAGAGGGTTCTTCTTGGATTTCTCAGGGTGAGGTACATTGTATTGGTTTTTCTTTGGCCCCAAAAAAGTGAGGGACTCAATTTTCATTAACCCTGGATGTTTGATGCAGGAGCATCCTTGGTTCTTGGAGATCTTGCATCAACCAAAACTATTTTCATTCAGTTTTGTTCTTGTTATGTTCTTGTTCTTGTTCAAGTTGGGAGATTCGGTATTCCTTCATGTTTTCTCACCAGATCTTGCATACCTATAGTTTCATCATGGAAATGTTCAATTACCTTATTCCAAGTTTTCAGCTTGATTAGATCTGTTTTCGATAAGTTATTACTTCTGGATTGTGTGATAGTTTTTGGAGACTAGCCCCGAAATAAGTTCAAAACCCAACAGCAAGTTGGATCGATCGCAGATCTCTCCCATGATTTTCAAATCCTCATGGTGTGTTTAGATTTGTTCTGTGTATTTTTCTCGACCTTACACTTAGGTCCACACTTCATCATGCACATCTACCATGGAATAATTGCACATTTGAGGCCAACCTATTCTTGCACATGTTACATTTTCTTCATCGAATATTGTAATGATCTTTGTTCAACACATAAATTTTTTGACCCATGAAAATGTATAAATATTATAATGAATCATTAGATTGGAAATGAACAACAACAAAGTATAATAGGATGTATACAAAGTCGACATGTAGGATTTTCGCTCGCAAGTATGAGCATTGTATTTTGAGCATATTGTAATCAGGCCAGTGAGGTAGTTTGTATGCCTGGATGTGGCCGACTATATGTAATTGGATTTGATGATAATAAGAATGTGTTAATTTGCATTTACCTTCAGATTTTGTGTTGCTTATGTTGTGTTACTCTTGTTGCACGACCTAGATTGTTCTTTCTGAGGACCCTCCTACCGTGTATGTTATCAAACTTGCTACTAGAAATGAATAGAAGGAGAAGTTCAAGATTATCTCAACTAATTTTGATGAACAGATTCAAAGTCAGAGGACTGGAAGTGAGAAGCAAGTTCTTGGATATGAGAAAGGAGAAAGCTCTGGATCTATTCAAAGGAAATTTAGGTCAGGAAATCAAATGAACAAAGCTGGAAGATATCTGGTAAGACAGCCTAATGCTTAAAATTTCAATGGATACTATTTTTTTTGTAATAAATTTGGTCATATGGCTACTCAATGTAGAAGTAGAATGAATCCAAGTGATCCATCATTCTCAAGTCAATGTTTCAATTGTAATAAGTTTGGTTATAAGTAAATTGAATGCAAAAATATGTCAAACAACTTTTTTAATAAAGATGTCATATGTTATGTGTGCAATAGATTTGGCCATATTGCTAACCAGTGCAGATCAAGATAAAATCAATGGAATAACTGGTCTAGATAAAGAAATGTTGTGTGCTATAATTGAAACAAATACAGTCACATTGCTAGATTTTGTAGAAGTAAGAAGGGTCCTATAAACAAAGAAAAAATTATGCAAAAGGATGATAAGGGAAAAGGAAAAGTTACTGAAAAATGAGATCAAGAATCAAATGAAGAAGACATGGGTGAAGAAGAGTGTTTCAGATGCAAGAAATGGTTCGACACCAGAATCTGGCATTGGAAATTCCTTTGGGAATTAGTCTAAGGTCTTTCGTCTAGGGGGAGTTCTCAAGAAAATATTTTAACCCCTTGTTGGTAGTTGGTACCAAAATGTGGTAGATTGGAATTGTTACATTGATGATGTATAATTATTTTGGGATATCTTGTGGAGGAAACTTATGCAATATTGAAGGTTTGTAGAAGAATTTCTTTCACAATATGTGAAAATAGGGTATCTGAATGACCTAGGAAAAAATAATTTATTGTGAAAAAATTTAGGTATGTGAATGATAAAAGGTTATTTCTATTCTTCATATGTCACATTGCATTTTGAGAAGAAGAAGTTTGGAGAGCTCTACAAGATAATTTTGGCAAAGATAAAATTCTAAAGGTGATTCGGTGATCAAACCCTAATCCGATGAAAGGTATTTATCTATGAACTTGTGAACTTGAAATTTCTTGAAATGGATTCTCCATTGGTTGTTGATATTAAGGATAGGCCCTATCTAAAATTCAAATGGCACCCATTTAAATCTATCGAGACAAAACCATTAGGTTCATTTTATTTTGTTATGTATGGTGTTTTTCATATTGAATATATTAGGGCATACATTCATGAAAATATTGAGGAGATAGGAAGCTCCAATTGTTAAATTTTTATACAAATCACATTGTGGGAGAATATTTAATGTAAGGCTTGAATTCAAAACTTTGGAGGAGAAGAAGTTTATGCAAATTGTGAAATTTATTGTGTTAGAGGAAAATGAATGGGTTCTGTATATATTGAGTCAAGTGCATGCCTAGTTTATGTGGTTAATTTAGCCTTTTAAAATCCCAAAGGAAGCTATAAGGATTTTTATAGGTTTGAATTCAACTGATGGGTTTTTGAAATTGAAAGTTGTGAAGAACCAAAAACTCATTGATGTAACCGGTTCTAATTTTGATAGAAGAGACATGACAATCAATGAAATTATTGAAGTGGATGTGATATTTTCTTATATGGTTATTGGATACAAAATCTATCACTCCAATTGGTATAACTCTATATGTGGTACTACAATTTATGCAGCTTATCAGATGGTCAAGGAAAATGCAGAGTATGACCTATGTGAATTACTCTAAGGCCATATAATTGAAAATCTTGGAAAAATCAAGAAGGATAAGAATAATTCCTTCAATTATGGAAAATTGTTGCTATGTCTATTCTTCTACTTCATGAATGAATTTCCAGGAGTTGGTAAAGGGAAATGCCAAGGTGATAAAGTGGTAGTTGTTCAAATCAGAGATATCTTCTATAGGATTAGTGATAGTAAAGCAAGGAAAGCTTCTATTTGGGGTTACTTGAAAAGCTTTCAGAGTGAAATGATTCCTACATCTATAGTGGAAGAATACAAGGACACTATTTGCTTCATGGTTGACATTGATCAGTTTTTGATGGAAGCTACTGAACCTAGAATAGTTTGGATAATGCATATGGGTTATGAGGTTGAAGAACAAATTTTGGATTTTTATGCTCAACACTTATTGAGTAAAGCTCAATATTTGACCGAAGAAAGGTTTGGTACCTTTGCAGAAAAGGATATACAATTTCATAACCAACTGAAGAATCCTATGATAGTCTGAAAGGTGAGAAAGGAAGTTGAAGCTTTTGTAGAAAGCATGGGGATATCAGTTGAAGCAGTGAGGAGGAAAATAGAACAAGTTGAAGAAGGAGAGCCTACTAGAACTGAGTCTACTAGTTCGACAACATATTCTACCAGATCTAAATCTACCAGGAGCTCCGCACTCTCATCCGATCTTGCAAAGAAATCAAGCCCTATAAAATTTCAATTCAAGAGATCTAGGAGAGAAGGAAAGAGGAATAAATACAAAATCACAAGATTTTATGTTGTTGTAGAAGAGGATTGAGAAGCTAAATTTGATGAAGAAGTAAGAGAAATTAAGAAAAAGGGCATAAAAGCATCAAAAGTCTCTAAGGACAAGCCCTTTGGTGAAGATAAATAAAAGAAGAAGATGAAAATTGATAGATTAGATATGTTTGTAGAGGAACTAGTAAAATCTTTGATTAAGGACGGTAATCACAAGCCACTATCTCAATGGTATGACACCTTTGATAGTGCTGGTCAAAGAATTCTTAAGGAAGCTACAATAAAATATTTGAATAATTTTAATGACTCTCATAGAAATAATGTCAGATTTCCCTAAAGGGCTATATGAAGGCTTAGAAATGAGGAGAGTAAATGCAAGAACTGAAGAAGAACAAATGAGAGAGAAAATACTTGTTGATCTTTGTCTAGTAATGTCAATGGAAGAAATGAAGAATATCCTCAATGATGAAAAAAGGAATTTTAAGATCAAAACAAGGGTGAATAATCTTATGATCAAACAGACTGAAGAATTTGCAAGAGATACTAAGAAAATTCTTAAGGTACTGATGTTGAAGAACAAGTACAATGTTTCTTTTGAAGAAGCTCATGATGAAAATGTTCCATCTGGTCTGGTAATTGAAGAAGGAAAAGAAGATACAATTGAGGATACTCTGAATCCTCTGGATATGCAAGATACTGAAATTCTTATGGAGATTGAAGCTCCTAAAGTTGTGTCAGTTGAAGAAAAAGATATTCTTGAATCCAAGCAAGAATATGTGGCTAAAGAGAAGAAGGTTGAGGCAAAGGAAATTGTTGTGGAAGCAAGAGACATTGCCAAGGCAATAAAAGAGTTCTTAGAAGAAAAATAGGAGGAGTTTGACCCTAAACTGGTTAAAGGTCCTATCAACTTGGCTACTCTATCTCATATTCAGAAGCTAAAGGTAGCATCATTTTCTTAGGCTAAGGCAAGGGAGGAGATACTAAAATCTCACATTGAAGACAGTGAGTTGTTAAGTCTTGTATCTAGTATCTTAGAGAATATCATGCCCACATATGTGAAGGATTCATTTGTTTCTCCATCTGGTCAGATGAAGAAACTTATTAACTCTGTAAGTACTCACTTTGAGTCTCTTGAAATGTCAGTTGAGGATAAGTTTCATAAAGAATTTGATGCAAAAAGGTTTAGTAGATTGAAAAGTATGATAGCTAATGACAAATATTTATTAGCTACCTGTTTAAAGAACATTCAAGGTGCTTTATTTGAAGGTGGAGACATTTACAAGTCATGCTTATCTTTGTCTAAGTTCATTGAGGACACTGAGAATAAAATGAAGGAGTATGAGAAAAAATTAGCATATATCTCTCAAGCATTTGATCCTCTAACCATTTCTATGAGTAAGCAAGAAGGTGAAGTCATATCCCTGCTTGAAAAAATTAAAAGTTTGAAGCATGAATAAGACTGAGTTGTTGAAAAAGTATGTGAGCTTAGAGGACTAATTGATCTTAAAATGGAGACAATGCTTAGTGCATTGAAGGAATTACAAGATGCTATGGTTGTCAATGATCCAGAAAATCTTGAGTTGGCAGAGATGCAATCCTATCTATTTTTTGGTCCCATGACTATTTTGGAGAGTCTCCAAAAGAGTTGAGACACAAGTTTGAGCATGTTGAAGAACAATTTTATAGATATTTTGAAGTTAATGTAAGTGAAGCATGCATGTACATATACAATTTTGTATGAATTTTGGTATGCAAATTCCTGTCTTTGTCATTGATGTCAAAGGGGGAGTGTAGGACAGTGAAAAAGGGTCGTATTCATCTCAAGGAGATTTGTGTTTTGAAGTTTTGAAGATTGTAGTGTTTTCATGTCGATGTTGGTTCTGACACTTAGTCATTTTTTGCTAAGTGTTGCCATTAATGCCAAAGGGGGATATTGTTGGAAAGAGACACTACATAAGTCATCTAGTGTTTTCGTTAATGGAAACCCTAATAAACATTCCTATCTACACTTTAGTATTTTCTCGTATCAAAAGGCAAATTGAAGTTTTGTGATTAAATGTCAAAGCTAGAACATAGCATCTGATAGAATTATTTATATCAATTCAAATGCAATTATTTGTTATTATTTTGATTTGTGGATCTTAGGGAATGTTTTTTGATGTAAAATCTATCTTATCTTTGAATCATAAAGCCTTTTATTGATTGGTGTGCAAGCTAGAGGATCCGGTTGATTGATTTTTTGTTCAATAGTTTAAAAGGCCAACTTGATGAATGAAGCATGTTGCGGATATTCGAGGAAAAATTATTTAAGGTGTTTTCATGTTCGAGGATTTTGTTTTGGGTCCTCACTATGTTTTGGACAACTTTGGTTGGTGCACATTGTAAATTATTTATGGATTGAGCCAACGATTTGTACGTGTTTTATATTTTGAAAAGTTGACATGTATTTGATTTAATTCCTAGTCACAAATATATATATAAGGAATTGTTCATATCATTTTTAAGTGTGTTGCGATGAGATGTGAAATTCAAAAGGAATAAATATCGATTGTGCATAGTTTCACTTACGCAAAAAAGATATTTTTGATCTGAATTAAGGCAGACAGAGTTTCAAGAGCAAAAGAGAAGAATCATATAGAGTGTGAAGAATGCTGCAAATGAGATTAATCAAAACTATAATTTGGCATTAGCAGATGCTATTATCTCAATTCAAATCCTTTGGATGTAATCCAAATGTTTTGTAAGATAGCGAGTCTTCCTTTTGTATTTGAGTAGTGAGCTCTAGGCAGTGTGCCTGAATGCATGTGCATTCCCATTTGTAAACACTTATTTTGAGTATACTCATATTGTGGATTGGTCTTCCACCATGTTTTTTCCCCTAAGAGGGTTTCCATGTAAAAATACTTGTGTTATGGTGTTTTGGTTGATTGATTTGTGTTCTTACATATTTCTTTTGATTCAATGCTATAAGTGGTTTAAAGATCAGATTAACAAAGTTAAATTTTTCAAAACACCGATTCACCCCCCCTCTCAATGTTCCTTGATTCCAAAAATAGTAAGTAAGAAGTATCTATGTCACAAAAAAAAGGAACATATTCTATAATTGATCAAGAGAGTACCTTGTTGAAGATTTTCCAAGCCTGCTTGATATCTCTCCCTCCAAGAACAAGAAATAAATTTTATAACAAAAGTTCATTTTGTGCATGGTAGTTCAACCAATGAATGTAAGGCTTTGTGTAATAAAATTTAACATCTTAAGGATTGTATTGATCTTACTTGCATTAATGCACCTATTTCCTCTAATTGATAATTATTTTCATCCTATCATATTGCTCAGCACTATGTGGCATTGGTAGTTTTTTGTGTCTTGCTCATTTCCATTCATGGTGGTACAATCTTAGGTTCAACCATATTTATCTTGTCAGCAACATGATATTTATTTGTTTTTTGTCTTTTTCTCTATGCTTGAGGGTCAAGGTAACTAGTTTTTGGGAGGTGTGCATTATTTTCAAGGATCCCCCTTCCTCTCGTTCTACTTAAAATACCAACATAGCAAGCATGTTGAAATTTTAAGTGGGGGGAATGTTTCCCCCACTCATTTTTTCCATGTTCCCTTCTTAGTGATGATAGCATAAATCTCCTAGGAAGTGTGAACTTTGTATTCAAAGTGTGGCTTTGTTGATCTATGTGATGTGTCTTCTTTGTGGTGATATTATGCTTGATGTTCTACAATAGTGTGACCCTTTTTGGAATATGACATTCCTCTTGCATTCCCTAAGGTGTGAATATTTTATCCATTGGTAGTCCTCTCTTGGTGATGTCAAGCGTGATGCTCCCTAAGGTGATACCTTTCATGAACTAAGAAAAACCCCTCTAACTATCCTATTACCTAAAACCAAATTTCTGGTCATTAAGCATAATACAAATTTCTTTGTAGTGCCATTATGTCATGAGTGTTTAGCATAATGTATCTTTCTAGACTTGTGAGAGCCTATGACCATTTAGTGTGGTGCCTTATCAAAGTTATCAAGTTGTATAACTTTTGGTATGATTGGTGTATGGGAGCCTGTAGACCTAGCATGAATTGTCCATCACCACTTGTTTTGTGAGTGCACACCTTGTAGACCTAGTGTGTGAGCATATTTTCCATGGCCACCAAGCATAACACAACTTTCCTTCCTATGGATCCATGTGTTTTATAAGTGATTTTACATCCTTATAATCATATTTAATGGATGTGGCATAATGCAACTTTATATTCCTTCCATCTTTTCCTTTTGCATCAATTTTGATATTGCATGATTGTATATCTTGTCTTGTTGCTTCATATCATGCATGTGTGTGTGTCCCTTTGTGATTTTGTTGGTTTTCCATGGGATCTTGATCTTGGGGGATTTTCCACCTTGATCTTTTTCATCCTATATTTCTAACATTTGTGCACTTGGACCCCTCTTGACATATATTTGTGGCTCATAATCTCACTAAAGCAGGGGCTAAATGTAATGTAGAAAATTTTACTCCTTTACATTTTCAAACTATGCTTGGGTCCCCTTAATTAATTGGAATTAATTAAGCTTCTAATTGCCTAAATTATGTATTCCAAAGCCTTATTATTCATATTTTCCAAAAGGGAAACCAACATTAATTTAAACATCTTGGGAATTATGTGCCTTGGATTTATGTCCCAAGACCCATTCACACATGGAAGAATTGGTCCTCCTTAAATGAAAAGACCCAATTTAAAATATATTTTTGGTATCATTTTAATGATTCAAATTCAAGTTTCAAATGTTGGCTTGTGGAATCTAATTTTTAGGAAATTAGAAAAATACCTAAGAATACAGTTATTTTATCAATTCAACATTAAGAATTAAGAGGAAACTTTAACAAGAGAAAAAATTATTGTCAAGAGAATTGAAGAGAAGATTTATCAGTCATCTAAAATAACATTCAAGATAATTTCATCATGTCAAATTTTATGCATTTTCATGCAATATTTTGGAGCTAACATTGTGATATAGGTTTCAAGCATTCAAGCATCAAATCAAGCATCTAATCAAGCCATTTCATGCAAGATCCAATCCTTAGAGAGATGTGTTAGAATTTGATCCTCTAAGGGAAACCATTGAGGGTTTGGTAAGTTGTAACAATTCTTCTTCATTCATCATTCCTTACATTTTATCATTATTTCATTATCAAGGTTAAATTACAAAACTAGGGTTTGACCAAGGTAAACCCTTATTCACCCAAAAAGAAACATTTTTCTGTCTATTTGTGTATGCAGATTTTCAGGTGAAGGAGGATTGAAGATTGATCAAAAGAGAAATTTTGCAAAGTTGTCAAAGTTTTCAACATTCTTATCAAGCCAGAAAAATTCAAATCCCAAATTTATTTTTGGCTTTCCGATAGTGAAACTTGGGGTAAATAGAAGCTCAAATCATGCACTAGAGGACCCCTAAAGTTGGGGAAAATTCTTGTACAAAGACCCATTCACCCTAGGGAAAATGAGTCCTTGTAGGACACTCAACACCTACTTTTAAATTCTGGTACATTCCATTATGCACTTCCTGGATTTTCCTGAACATTGTTTCTATTTGTGATATCCTTAATTTTTGCATCATACAATTAAGTTTGCTAATTATTTAATTTTTATCTCCAAAAAGTGCATTTTAGTCATTTCAGTCATAAGAAAATAGTAAATCCTCCTAATAGGGTTGAATCACCTCAAGGTTTAAATTCAATCCTATCCTTGGGAGATCTATTTTTCTAATAAAATTATAAAAGTGTAAGTGTATAGATCATACACCTTTTAATCATTCCACATTGATCACCCCACTTACATTTTTCTTTATTTTAGAAGGGAAAACCCTTGGTGATGCCCCAACATTCATCAAGTAAATCATAGCCAAACCCATGGGACAAGGATGGATATCCTCCTAAGTAGAAATATAACCTTTTTGAAGTTAAGGATTCAAAATCAAATGTGGTGTTGGTAGATCAAGTAGAAAGTGCATAAAATTTGTATTTTTGGGGAGGGAAAAAACTCTAGAGAATTCAATTGAGGCTATGAGTGTTGAGGAGCTAGAGGGAAATTGGACTATGGTTCAAAATAAAAGGATTAAAAATGAGGTCTTTTTCAACATGCAACTCCACTCACATACCAAATGTGGAGAAAAATCAAGGTGTTTCATCCATTTTGGTCTTGTATCTCATTTATGAGTTTTATTAGCATGGTTATTGGGGACCTTAGTTGTGGGGATGAGGTTCCTATTTTGTAACCTCACTTGGTGCAAACTAGGTTAATTTTCTTGTATTTGGTTTCAATTTCAAGGGTGTGTCCCTTCATAACCACTTCTATTGATCATATACTATATATATTATATATGTACTATATATATTATTTATATATATGAAAATATAGCTTAATATATAATAAATTTTATTTTCATTTAAATATTAGCAATTATGGTAGTGTTGAAGGAACACAAAGACCACTGAAAAGGGGGGGTGAATCAATGGACTAGAAATTTCAACTTTCTAAGCAATATATCAATCTACATTGAAAGCATAAACTAAGAACTTAGAGAAAGGAATCCAAACAAAAATCACAAAATACATCCACAACACATGATATATGAGGAAAAACCAAGATGGGAAAAACCTCAGTGGGAATAACTACTAGAGACTACTCCTCTAATCTAGCCTCACAATAAAAATGATGTCTAATTAAAATTTATTGGCACTAACCCAAAGGAACACCAATTCCAATTTTATGAGAACCAACTCAAAGGAGCTTCTACCCCTAATCTGAGTAGCCACTCAAATGATTATAAAATAAGAGATTTCAAATACACTTTCAGTATCATGTTACAAATAATTTTTTTTAACTCATATATATTTTTGCAGTTGTGAAGTCTTTGTTGATTTTGTTGTCCTCAAATAGCTTCCAGTCTTTTTATCATCAACTAACTCTACAAGTATTCTTACACTAACTCTACAAGACTTTATGATTTTCATCCACACAATAAGTCTCTACAAAAATTATCACATTCCTTCACACACTTCTGTAGAAATAAAGCATTCAACACTGAGAAATGCATACTCTATTTTTATATCTAGTTATCTTCTCTCTTTCTCTTCATCTGATATCTTCTCCACACAACTCACACTCTCTTATCCACTTATCCCTCCATATGCACACGCATATGTGTACTACATAGCAATGAATAACTAGCTTTTTTATATATCACACTTTTAGAACAATCAAAATCCTATAGTCATCCCTAAACAAATATTTATGTAACTTTCTAACAACAACTTTCTAACATTCCTATAGTAGTATATTTTTAATCGAAGATATCTTATCCTCCTATTATTTCATCTGCAAACTTATTTAATGCTCTTCTTGAGAAACTAAATGATTTGATTCTGCTACACATATTTGGACTGACTTTTATTAATTTAAGAATGCATCTTCTATATTTTAAACAAAGAAAATACCAGATTTATTTTGCATCGATTTGTCTAGTTTAACTGCAACTTGCAAATCCAATTTCAATATCTAGTCTTCAATAAATAAGATACTTTATCTAGGGAATCACCATCTACTGAACAAAATCAACAAGTGGTAACTTAGACAAAAATATTTTAATATGGTTTATTGGGGACCTTAGTTTTGGGGGTGAGGTTCCCATTTTGTAACCTCACTTGGTGTAAACTAGGTTAATTTTCTTGTATTTGCTTTCAATTTCAAGGGTGTGTCCCTTCAGAACCACTTCTACTGATCAATATATATATATATATATTATATATTATATATATATGAAAATATAGCTTAATACATAATAAATTTTATTTTCATTTAAATATTAACAATTATGGTAGTTTTGAAGGAACACAAAGACCACTGAGAGGGGGGGTGAATCAATGGACTAGAAATTTTAACTTTCTAAGCAATATATCAATCTACATTGAAAGAATAAACTAAGAACTTAGAGAAAGGAATCCAAACAAAAATCACAAAATACATCCATAACACATGATATATAAGGAAAACCCAAGATGGGAAAAACCTTGGTGGGAATAGCTACTAGAGACTACTCCTCTAAACCAGCCTCACAATAAAAATGATGTTTGATTATAATTTATGGGCAACAACCCAAAGGAACACCAATTCCAAGTTTATAAGCACCAACTCAAAGGGGATTCTACCCCTAATCTGAGTACCCTCTCAGATGATTATACAATAAGAGATTTCAAATACACTTTCAATATCATGTTACAAATGAAATTTTGTAACTCATATATGTTTCTACACTTGTGAAGTCTTTGTTGATTTTATTGTCCTCAAAATAGGTTCCAGTATTTTTATCATCAACTAACTTTGCAAATATTATTGCACTAAATCTACAAGACTCTATGATTTTCATCCACACAATAAGTCTTTGCAAAAATTATCACATGCCTTCACACGCTTTTGTAGAAATAAAACATTCAACACTGAGAAATGCATACTCTATTTTTATAGAGTTATCTTCTCTCTTTCTCTTCATTTGATATCTTCTCCACACAACTCACACTCTCTTCTCCACGTATCCCTCCATACACACACATATGTGTATTACATAGAAATTAATAACTACCTTTGTTATATATCACTCCTATAGAACAATCAAAATCCTATAGCCATCCCTAAACAAATATTTCTGCAACTTTCTAACATAAACTTTCTAACATTCCTGTAGCAGTATATTTTTAATCGAAGATATCTTATCTTCCTTATGTTATTCCATCTGTAAACTTATTTAATTTTCTTATTGAGAATCTAAATTATTTGATTCTACTACACATATTTGGACTGACTTCTATTAATTTAAAAATGCCTCTTTTGTATTTTAAACAAAAAAATATCAGATTTCTTTGCATCGATTTTCCTAGTTTAACTGCAACTTGCAAATCTGATTTCAATATATAATCTTCAATAAATAAGATAATTTATCTAGGGCATCGCCATCTACTAAACAAACTCAACAAGAGGTAACTTAAACAAAAATATTTGAATATTCTTTTAATATAGCACTACTACAGAAAGAAACTTCACCGCCAAGCAAGGAATAAACAATAAAATCTAAATTTATTTGAACCGTGCCAATAGCTTAAAGACAAGGAAATAATATTTTAATAGGAAATAAATTGATATGAATTGTTCAAGGATAACCACCTTGCTAAATAGAAGAGAAGAAAAAAAAATTGTGTCGGCTTAGGGTTTAAACTGCCATACCTTATGTTGCAAAAAATGACAAACAAGAAACTTTGACTTAGGGTTAAACATGCTAGTTGTCAGAATATCTAAGAAATGAAATAATATAACCAATCTCCTTTATCCATTCAAAAGATAACTCTACGCATCCAAAAAAGGGTAGATAAAAAAGAATTAATCGGCCAAACTTCCACATAATCACTAAGTTGTCATTCTTCCACAAATTCTTTGTCACATGTTTTCAAAATCATTATTCCCTCATCGGCTCAAGTTGCAAAGTTTTCTTTTTGCATATTTAAATATTGACCAACATTGAATTTGATTTGATTTATCCAAATTGTGAAGTTCTTATCACTATGAGGTTCTTGTAGCATGAGTTGCACATTGTTGTAGCTGCAAATTGTGAGGTTCCTATAGTATGAATTTCCTATCACTATGAACTTCCTATAACTATTCTTGTTAACCTATAGCTGCATAAAATGGCTTCTATACCATGAGTTGACATCAATGGAAATCTAACTCCAACCAGCAATCTCAATTCCAACAATCTCCCCCTTCGACATTGATGTCAACCAATCGATTGCTATGCTATAAATTGAAGTTTCTCCCCTTCATCTAGTTGATCTTTTCTCCTTCAACCAAGATAATTTCTCCCCCTTTGAAAACAATGGAAATGTTTCATAAAGACCACTTTCAGATTGGATACCACCTATATCAACATAAGATATTGAATAAACATCTGATTGAACATAACACTTTCAAATTCTCTCCCCCTGTCATGAACATAACATGATTCAAATCTGCACTAACCAAATGGTAAAGAATTTTCTAGAATGAAGGACAACAATAACATGTAAGGGGAAGAAATAATCTTGAACAATAGGAACTATTTTTAGATATATCAAGTGTATAGTTGTATGATATGAGCAGTAACCATCTCTCCTTGAAGAACTAGCCTTTGGAATGTCAAAATTGACACTTCTACCCCTTTGGAGTAGAAAAAATTTAGGAATGTAAGATGAAGTAGAATAAGTCCCCCCTGAATCACATCCTTCCATATCCAAATAAGTATTATAAGAGGGAGATACAACTCCCAAACTCATTCTCAAATATTCACATGTCTCTTTGGGCAATGGTTTAGTAAGAATATTAACTATTTTCTCACCATTATTCACATATTTAAGTTGAACTTATTTTTCACTCACTTTTTCTCTCAAAAAATGGTACTTAATAGCTATGTGTTTGGCTCTTGAGTGCATAATTAGATGCTTGGAAATATGTATTACACTAGAATTATCACACATAATGGAAATAGGTTATGAATATTCTACCTGAATATATTTGAGTGTTTTTTTTATCCAAAGAACTTGAGAGCAATATGAGGCAGTAGCTATGTCTTTTGCTTCATCTATAGACAACAAGATAGATTCTTTATTTTTACTATGCCAAGAGACCAATCTACCACCAAGGAAGAAATAACATCCACTTGTGCTCTTCCTATCATCTATGCACCCTACCCAATTTTCATATGTGTATGCTTGCAATGTGAAGTCATTATTTTTACCATACCATAGACCATAGGTCAAAATTCCTTGTAAATATCTTTAAAAAATTCTTACTACATTCAAATGAGATTGTTTTGGAGAAGGCTGAAATTTAGCTATCATACATACTTCTTGTACAATATCTAGTCTAGAGGTAGTAAGGTACAATAGACTTCCAATCATGGATCTAAACATGGTTTGATCAACATCAATTGAATCATCATTCTTGGATAGATTGCATCCAGCCACCATAGGTGTACTAATAGGGTCACAATAATCCATTTGAAACCTTCTCAACATGTTTTTAGCCTACTTGGTTTGTGAAATAAAAATTCCTTTGTATAATTGTGAAATTTTCAAACCAAGAAAGTAGGACAACTCACTGATCATTGACATTTCAAATTCTTGTTGCATTTGATCAGCAAATTTCTTGCATAAATTATCATGACTTCCAACAAATCTGATATCATATACATAAAAAAAACTATAATCATATGGTTACCTTCCACTTTGGTGTATAAATTACTATCAATGTGTCCTTTCTTGAAGCCTTGTTGATGTAAATAGTTGTCCAATCTAGAGTACCATGCTCTAGGTGCTTGCTTTAACCGTATAATTCTTTTCTCAATCTGCATACATAATCTCCCTATTCAAGTGACTCAAACCCTTTAGGTTGTTCCATGTAAACTTCTTCATCAAGGTTACCATTCAAGAATGCAGACTTAACATCCATTTGATAAAATTTGTAGTTCTTATATGCTAATAATATAAGAACATTCTAATATCCTCTAGTCTTGCAATCAGGGCAAATTTTTCCTCAAAATCTATGCCCTCAACTTGTGAGTATCCCTTGCATACTAGTCTAGCTTTATTTCTAATCACTTTACCTTCTTCATTTACTTTGTTCTTATAGACCCATTTTGTGCCAATAATTTTCTTATCAATTGGCCTTGGAACTAAATCCCATGTTTTATTTCTTTCAATCTATTGTAGCTCCTCTTTTATAGCCTTTATCGAATATTTACTCTTGATGGCCTCATTTTAACTCTTTGGTTCTATTTCAGTTTGAAGACACAAGTTGACTTGATCATCATTTCCAACATGTCTTCTTCTAGTTTTCATGTCAGTATATTTGCTTCCTATAATTTGATTTTCAAGGTGGTAATTCTAAACATATTTGTTTGGGGGCTTGTTTGGAGTTTTTTCAACCACATCTTCTTCATTTTCTGATTTCTCTTCACCTTCATTCTGATGTTCTTCAATCTGATTTTTTCCTTGAATATTGCAAATATTCATCTATTCTGACATGTACACACTTAATTACTATCTTGAGGCATTTCTTGAAACAATTATATGCCTTACTATGATTTGAGTATCCTAAGAATATTCCATCATCACATCTTGCATCAAAACTACCAAGCCAATCATCATATTTCTTAATGAAACACATACTACCAAAAACTTTGAAATATTTGATAGAAGGTTTCTTACCATATCATAGCTCATAAGGTGTCATTTTACTATGCACTCTTAGTTGGGCCCTATTTAGTGTGTATATTGATGTATGAATAGAATCTTTCCAATAAACATATGGTAGATTTGACTCATTAAGCATAGTTCTTTCCATTTCTTTCACATTCCTATTATTCCTCTCAACAAATCCCTTTTGTTGAGGTGTTTGGTCAGTAGAGTATTGTCTTCTAATCCCATGTTGTTCACAATAGTCTTCACATTGATTTGATGTAAATTCTCCACCACGCTTTGAATTTAAAAATTTCAAGTTGAAACCACTTTGTTTCTCAACCATTTTTCTGAATACCTTGAACCTTTCAAATGCTTGCAACTTATCTTGTAGAAAAGTTACCCAAGTCATCCTTGAGTAGTCATCAATCAACAACATAAAGTATTTGTCACCATTTAAAGATCCTGTCCTTGTGGGATCACATAAATCTTCATGTACTAACTCAAATGGCCTTGTGGTTGATTACTCTTTAGTCTTAAAAATCACTTTGGTTTTCTTCCCTTTTTGAAATTCATCACAAATAGTGTTTGTTGGTTTAGTTATTTTTGGCATGTGTCTCACATAACCTTTTGAGCTTACCTGGACAAGATTGTCAAAATTTATGTGTCCTAGCCTTCTATGCCATAACCAACTCTCATCCATTTGTCCAATAATACATTGAGCTTTATGACATT
Organism: Sequoiadendron giganteum; assembly: GCA_007115665.2. Taxonomy (NCBI): domain Eukaryota; kingdom Viridiplantae; phylum Streptophyta; class Pinopsida; order Cupressales; family Cupressaceae; genus Sequoiadendron; species Sequoiadendron giganteum. The sequence continues at coordinate 324,891,260 of CM021103.1, forward strand.
CTCTCAAGTTTTCCATCTTTTCTTTTACCTTCAACAACTAATCTTCCATTGTTCTCTTTCCTAATTTCACATCCTTTGGAATCAAATGAAAATCTATAACTGTTGTCACACATTTGACTAACACTTATTAAGTTATATTTTAGCCCTTCAACATAGTATACATCATTTTTGAGTAGTTTCACATCAATTCTTAGAGTTCCTTTAACTTTTATATTGATTGAGGAGTTATTTCCAAGCTTAATGAACCATTGTTCCAATCTTATAACTATTTGAATTTGTTCATGTCTCCAGTCATGTGGTTGGAGCAACCACTATCTATCACCCATAGATTTTTCTTTTCAGTGTGTAATGTTGTTTGTGCTAACATGCTTAATTTAACTTTGTCTTTACTCATCTCTTTCCATTGTTTCTTGGTTTCATTCTTCTTTGCTGCTACTATTTGTCCATTTTTGTTCTTAGGGGTAAAAAATTCATTCTTTTCAAGTTTAGTATATCTTTCTCCACAAAACTTTATAGTGTGTCAATAGTTATGATAGTGGTAGCATTCAATATACTCATTGAACATGGGAAAGTTGAAGTTTTTACTTGTCTGAATTGTGGTAGTAGTGAAACTAATCTTCTTTGTGAGTTTTTCATCCATATTAGAGCTCTCACCATGTTCATAGCCAACACCACTATAATTTGTGTTCCTTTTCTACTTACTAAGTATATCATTCAGTGAATTAAAGTTTCTCTCATTTTTAATTCTCAACTTTAGAGCTTCTTGGAAATTTTCCATCTCTTTTCTCAGAGTTACTACTTATTGTTCCAACCTTTAACATTCCTTTTGCTTTTCATCAACTTCTGATTTCAAAACTTCACTCATTCTTTGTGCTTCTTCCAATTGTGTCTTTAAAGTGATAATACTATCTTCTAACTAGTCTTGTTCTTGTAAGGTATTATTCTTGAATTTGGTATGCCCTTTCTTCAACCTGTTTAATCAACTAAGAGCACAAATTAGCTCTCCTTCAAGATCAACCTCATCATCATTTTCATCTTCCTAATCACTATAAACTATTTTTGAATCTTTAGATTGAATATTATGTTCAATCTTCTTTTCATTTAGATCTTCTTGAGCCATGAAGAGATTAACCTCTTTCCCATCTTCACTAGTGTCTTCAACTGAATCACTTTCATCATCTGATGTTTTATTTTCAATAGTGAGAATACTTCTCTTCTAGAATTTTTTCTTCTTGTATTTGTAGAACTTCTTAGGTCTAAATTTATTAGTTTCTTCAGTGTTTTCTTCCTTCTTCTCATAAGGAAACTTGGTAGAAAAATGTCCAATATTTCCATAATTAAAACACTTAAAGGGGAGCTTGTCCTTATACTTTCCCAATTATTTCTTTAGTTTCTTGACAAAATTTTGTTCAACATTGTCAGGATATTCTTGATCAACATTTGTAGCTGCTTCTTTTCCTTTCTCCACTATGTTGAAGGAAACTTCTATCTTAGAAGGTTCAACACTCACAGTCCTCATTTCATAGGTAGATAATGAACCAAATAATTCATCCATGGAGAAATTCTTCAAGTCCCTAGCTTCTTCTATGGTAGAAAATTTAGTGTCATATCTTGTTGTTAATGACCTTAGAACTTTCTTAACAATTACATTATCATCAATTTCTTCACCAAGTCCTCTTACAACATTAATAATCTCATCCACTCTCAGTAGGTAATCAACAAATCTTCTCATCTCCCTCATCTTCAGTCCTTCAAGATGAGCTCTAAGATTTTGTAATTTAGCTTCCTTCACATTATCATCACCTTCATAAACCTTTTGTATTTTATCCCAAGTTTGTTTTGCAGATTTTTAGTGCATAACTTTGACAAACTCAATATCAGACAATCCACTAAGAATAACATGTTGGCCTTGACATTGCACTCATATTTATTTTTAGCATCAACGTCAGTTGGAGGAGTTTGGGGAACGTTATAATTATTTTTGACAATCAACCACACATCACAACCTAAGGAGGACAATTAGGTTTCCATTCTTCTACTCCAAAAGTCATAGTTAGTGACATCAAACATAGGTACTTTCACAAAAGAGAATTCATGCTTAGACATTGTGTTCACAAATTAGAATCTACCCAAGCTGGAGAAAGATTTCTAATAGGGAAATTGAGGCTTTGATACCAATTGAAGGAACACAAAGACCATTGAGAGGGGGGGTGAATCAGTGGACTACAAATTTTAAATTTCTAAGCAATATAACAATCTATACTAAAAGAATAAGCCAAGAACTTAGAGAAAGGAAACCAAACCAAACTCACAAAATGCATCCATAATGCATGATATATGAGGAAAACCAAAGATGGGAAAATATTGAGGTGAGAATAGTTGCTAGAGACTACTGCTCTAATCCAACCTCACAATAAAAATGATGTATGATTACAATTTATGGGCACCAACTCAAAGGAACACCAATTCCAAGTTCATGAGCACTAACTCAAAGGAGCTTCTACCCCTAATATGAGAACCCACTTATATGATTAGGCAATAAGAAATCTCAAATACACTTTTAGTTTCATGTTACAAACAAAATTTTGTAACTCATATGTTTCTGCACTCATGAAGTCTTTGTTGATTTTGTTGTCCTCAAACAACTTCTAGTCTTTTTATCATCAAATAAATTTGCAAGTATTCTTGCACTAACTGTGCAAGACTCTATGATTTTCTTCCACACAATAAGTCTCTACAAAAACTTTCACTTGCCTTCACACACTTTTGTAGAAATAAAACATTCAACACTCAAAAATGCATACTCTATTTTTATAGAGTTATCTTATTTATTTCTCTTTGTTTGATCTCTTCTCCACTTATCCCTCGATACAAACACATCTGTGTACTACACAACATTGAATAATTACCTTTTTTATATATCACTTATGTAGAACAATTGAAATCCTATAGCCATCCCTAAACAAATATTTCTACAAATTTCTGACATTCTTATAGTGGTATATTTTTAATCAAAGATATCTTATCGTCCTTTCATTATCACATCTGCAAGTATTTAATTATCTTCTTGAGCAACTAAATGATTCAATGTTGCTACACATATTTGGACTAATTGTTATTAATTTAAAAATGCCTCTTCTATATTTTAAACAAAACAAATATCAGATTTCAATATCTAATTTGCAATAAATAGGAAACTTTATCTAGGGAATTTCCATCTACTCAACAAACTCAACAAGAGATAACTTAGACAAAAATATTTGAATACGCTTTCCATATAACAGTGCTACAAAAATAAACTTTACCAGCAAGCAAGGAATTAACAATAAAATATGATTTTAATCAAACCATGTCAATACAACTTAAAGACAAGGAAATAATATTTTAGTAGGCAAAAATCTGATATGCATCGATCAAGGATAACCACCTTGCTAAATGGACGAGAAGACAAAAAACTGATGTGTCAACTTAGAGTTTAAATTACCATACCCTATATTGAAAAAAATGACAAAAAAGAAACTTCGAGTTAGGGTTAAACCTACACGTTATCTTGTAGCTATCATAATATTTGAGCAATGAAATAACAAAACTCTATGTATCCAAAAAAAGGCAGATCAAAAAGAATTAATCGTTCAAACTTCCACATAATCAATAAGTCATCATTCTTCCATAAATACTTTGTCACATGTTTTCCAAATCATTATTCTCTCATTGTCCCAAGTTACAAAGTTGTATTTTTGTATATTTAAATATTGACCAGTGTTGATTTTGATTTGATTTCTCTGAATTGTGAAGTTCCTATTGATATGAGGTTCCTGTAGCATGAGTTGCACACTATTGTAGCTAAAAACTGTGAGGTTCTTGTAGCATGAATTCCCTATAGCTATGCTTGTTAACCTATAGCTGCATGCAATGGCTTCTTTACCATGAGTTTACATCAATGACAATCTAATGCCAACAATTTTTAGTTTTCATTGAATTAAATAAGTACATTGAAAAACAACGTTCTAAAATTATTAATTCAAAATTATTAAATGATATATATTTACAATAAAAATTAAGGTGAAGAAATTAGTCATTATACTCTAGATAAATTTAAATTTAAATATAATTATGGTATGCTCATAAATCTTTCTAAGTATTAGTAAAACTCAACTCAAAATTACAAAAAATACAAATTAGAAAAGAAGAAGATAAATATAAAAAATGGAAATGAAAATATTATTTTTTTAAGTTTTATATTATATATAAATATTGATCATGATTTAAATAGTCAAGTTCAATTTTTTTCAAATAGTCAATTAATATAATCATTTCTCCCTTCAATATTTTCATTGGAGTCCGTGCATTACCATCTCTTTTCCCTTATGGATTAAAATGAACCACATTACAGATCACGAATCTCTACTTTAACTTCCCATCTCTTTTCATCATGGTTATACATCAATAGTGGCCCTTCTAATCCATATGGTATATGGTATACTAATGAATTTGTTGGGAAAATTTAAAATATTATCTATTTTTATAATGTAGAGATACTTGCACTACTCCATGCGTGTGAGAGGCTTAATCCATATATGATGGTGGATATATGTCATTTAAATGATTGATGCATTAAACATCTCTCATGTTTAAAAAGTGCAGGTGATGGTTTCTGGGTAGTCTTTGATTTTTGGCTTATTTTCTCCATGGAGGTGCTAGTTTATGGTAGTATAACTAATTGGAGGAATTTATGGAAGTCATGATGAATGAAGATATAAAAATAAATAAAGAAAAGGATGATATATCTTTGAAGTTCCTAAAGTACATAATTGGTAGTAAAGGAATTATTTTCTTAGGATTTTGGAAATCAAATTATCCCATTACTCTATTTGAATCCAATCTACAACTAAGGGTGGAACATAAGTTCAATTTCTATTAGATTTTTAGACTTTACTATCAATTTCTCTTTTATATTTCCAACCCAAGGGTTCTCCAATGCCTAGTAATGACATCTAATGGATTGTGATTCTATATTAGACACAGGTAATCTAGTATATAGAATGGATAATGTGTAGAAATTGTGTTCGGATTTGGCATTAGTAATTAATATACTAGTTATTTTGTAAAATAATATGTTGTATCTAGATGGTAATTTATCTATGCTTGTATTAGCTCAAAGAAATTTAGATCTTAGGTGTATAGAGTTCTTCAAATAGGTGTCCAACTAGTAGATAGAGATGATTGGGATTCTACAATACCTTCATTTCTTTAGGGTTACTTTCTTTCACTATGGCCTACTTTATGGAAGGTTTTTTGGTACTTCTCTTTTGAAGCTTTTTTATTTTCCTTGGGGATTTAATATATTATTTTCCTCTTACTCATAGATATGTTTGTTAGTTAGTTAAGAATATTGTTGACACTCATTTGAAGAATGACCTTTTCTTGGTTCTTTATAGAATTTTGGAGACCTCTATGTTTATAACCAATTTTCAAGTGGTTCCACTATAGATTTATTCTATTCTTTAGCTACTCTTAATGTATTATTTCTTTACTAAACTATCTCAATTGTGCCCCTATTTCATTCCTTATGCCTTGCGTCAATTTCCAATTATTCATACCTTTGTCAATATTTTGTAACTTCTCTTATGTAGCTTTTTTTTTAACATATGAAATTTGATGCTTAAGATAAGATATTGATAAAAACAAAAAAAAAATCACATCACCTCAAGATGTAATTAGTTATACCATAAATTTGAGATAGAGATAAATAAATCTATTGAAAGAATATGATATAGATAACTTATGCTAAATGAAGGAAACTTTGTTTAAAAGATTGATGATAAAAAGATAAATAAATTAATATTTTAATAAATCCAGAAATAGGTAAAATTTGTTGTTAACTATAAAAAAAGGATAAATTGAGAGGAACCTAACACTAGACATAGAAACATTCAACCTTGGATGCTAACATGTAGCAAAAACATCTACACACCACAATTTTGTCTTCACACAAATAACTCAATATTCTCCAAAATGTCTATCTTCAGTAGAAAAAAATTCTAACCTACACACATGTTGAGACAAAAAAATATTGGGGGTTGTTTAGGGGTTCACCTCAGACAAACCCCTAATTTTGTTTTTCAACCTCCATATATAATCAAAGATAAAATGATAAAAATATAACTATTAAATCCTAGTGATATTAGGAATTAAAAGAGATAATTCAGTGATAAAATAAATGATATGATGCCAACCTTGGTCTATAGGAAAAACCATCATGTGATTTGATATATTTTATAAATGATAAAATAGATAAATGATTAAAAGATATACAAAAGAGAGAATTACCATAGCCAAGGAATAGATTCCTTTTGTGAGATATTGGATGGATTTGAAAATGAAGAACCAATAAGGAATCCCCAACTACTACTACAAAGAGAGAGAGAGAGAGAGAGAGAGAGAGAGAGAGCTATCACAAAGAATATTTCTTTTTAGTTTTGTTGAGATTTTTGTGGAAATTTTGGTAGAGTTTCCTTTAGGTAGAAGGAAAGAGATACAACTTGCAAAATAGCAAGTAAATAATGTGCCAAACAAAGAAAGAAGGTTTTGTTTGCTTGGATGGGTAGGAAGATGCATTATTTTTATTTGGGTTTACAACACACATTGTAAGTGGCTTACACAAAAATCTTGCTTCTAAATCTCAAAAACACACTAGACAATAATACATCACTCAAGTGTCCACATGTAGCACTATAATCTAGGATAATTCTACATATTTTTTAAATATGAGATGGTAATTCTTAATTCTTGTTGATTATGTAACACCCCTCCATTTTGCTTCTTGTTCAAATTGCTTTATGCTATGTTTGGTTGCAATTACTTTGATACTAGATACATTTTGTTATGATGTTTTGATCGTTACTATTGAGTGACAAATATTATTGTGAGATGTAGTTATCTGATTATTGTTTCTCATGCATTATAGATTAATGATGTTGTAGAGTTAACATGAGATGTTATTATAAGATTACTGGATTATGATGGAAGTGTCAGTTTCAATGAGTGTATTGGTGAAGAGGACGAGTTCGCATCACTCGCTTGCGAGCGCCCTACGAATCCGTAATTCCTTATTCACGGTGTGTATTATATGCTGGATATATTGTATGATGTTGTTTACTTGGTTGCAGGATTGCAGGTACATGACATCGACTCCACTTGGTTTCACAGGTTTGAGCATGTCGATCCAACGGTTAAGTTGAACGGGAGATAGTAGCTAGGTAACATGTGTCAAGTCTATGCCCTAGCCTTAGTGTGTTGTCAGTTGTGTGTGTCGAGTTATTGTCTGTCTTGTTTTAATGTTATTTATTTCTGAAGGATTATTGATGTGGAAATAGATATTTAGAATAATTGCATTTAAATCATGTTGATGATTATTTAATCTAAATAATGCAATGTGGATGAAAGTTTATATTTAAATTAATTAATTATATTTAATTTATTTAATTAATTATATTTAATTTATTTAATTAATTAAATTTGAACCAAGGGGTTGAATTTAGTTATTAAATAATTAAATTAATTAATTAAACGTGATGCAAGAGAATGAAAGGAAATAAAAGAATTAGAATTAATTTTGGAATTTAATTCCAACGTGTGAGAATTAAATTAGAAATTGTAATTAAATGTTTATTTGGGAAATTGGTTGCAACTTTGAAAATTAATTTATTATTTGAAATTTCATTTTAAATTGAAAGTGGGTTTTGAAAAGTGAAATTGAAATTGAAATATCTAATTTGCATGTAATGTGAATTAGAGTTGAATTAGGTATTTTTGATTTATAAGAATATATGTTTTAATTTTAGGGAAGAGAATTTTTAGAAAACATACATTTTTACAGCAGGGAAGAAATTTTGGAAAATTTGCATAAGGGTTTGAAGAAAGATTGATGGTAGAATTGATTGAAGGAAACATTGTCTGCATTTGTTGGATTTTGGATTGGATTCATTGGAGGATTGAAGAAAATTCAGGAAATCTTTGGAGGAGGCTTGCAACAAAAATTCATCTCTTCCTGTAGCTTCTTGTACCAGGTTTTCCTCTTTGTGTTTTATTGTTCTTGATTGTTTTCTTTAAAATAGTATTGATTAAAGATTTGTTTGTTAAATCTGTTTTAGAAAACAAGCTTGATATTAGAAGAAAATAATTAAATAAATTTACAGCCTTTGCTTGTGAAAATTCTTGAGTGAAAATTGTGAAAACCTTAGTTGAATTTAAAATTATTTGGGGAAATCAATTTTGTTGTTATTGAAATCAAACATAGAGATTCAACAATGCATTTAGAATGTTTTTAGAAAATAAAACCCTTTGTTATTTTTAAAAAATCGGATTTTAAAATCTGCAGTATAGTTATATTTTCATGGTAAAATGGTCTGGTTGCGCCACCTATAACTTCACATTCACAAACTGGGTTTTCAAGAAATTTAAAGGGTTTTTGCATTTTGAAGTTTTCTTACTCTTGTCCAAAAATGGGAAATACCCAGATCGTATTTTTTGAGTTATGCTTGAAACATGAGACTGCTGTTATATTATTTTCCCATGGCTGTTCTGAAAATAAAATAATAATAAATTGATATTTATAAATATTAATATTTTAGGTATTGTTATTATAATATTAAAATATTATCTAATAATATTTTATATTCTAATATTTAATACTAAATTATTATATTTATTTATATTATTTTAAATAAAATTTGTATATTTGATTAGTGGAATTAATATTATAAACGTATGGGAAAATTATTGTTTATTTTAAAATGGCATGTTAAAGTTTAATTGAAGGAGTTAAATATTTGATTTAGATAATGCATAATTTAAAATTTAGTTGTGGAATTTAAATTCATGTGTGAAAGGTCCACTTATTAATTTGATTTAATTGGATAAATATATATTTATATTTTGGAAAATTAGTGATAAGGGATATTTTATTTTGAATTAAACAATTTAATATTCTGTAAAGAATAGAATAAATGTTAATGATTAAATATATTTAAATATATTAATTTATATTTAGTAGATATATAGTGAAGGTATATATCCATTTGAGAGAATAAATAATATTTTATCTTATTTTATTCTGTTGTTTGCAAATTGGGTATTATTAGTGTTTTAAAAGAAATGATTAGTATGTGTAGAAAATGTATAGAGAAAGATATTTTTTAATAGAAGTAATTACTTGATTTAAAAGAAAATATTTATTTTGTTAATATGATTGAAGAAAATATATTAAAATGTATATATATATCCATGAGTATTTTCAATCAGTATTTACCTTGTTTTAATTGAGTGCGTGTAATTTAGCTTTGCATGAAGAATTTAAATGATAAATTTTGAATGTATGGTCAAAATTGATAAGGAAAAAGGATATTTAAATATATTGAAGAATTATAGAAATATTTATATTTAAATGTTTGTGTTATTTAATGAGATTTAATTAGAAACAATATGAATGCGTGGCCAAATAGACAAGCCAAAAGATATTTTTATACATTGATGAAATTGCATGTTTTTAAATGGATGGTTGATGAGACATAGACTCCGGATAGAAATTTGGAAAAGATTGTTTGCAATAGTGTTAGGTTGCATTAGAAGTAAATTTAGGAACTATCTCTATTGAAAAAGACAAATAGTTATTATGCTTTATTTCCATAGAACAAATTAATTGTTGTGATTGGAATATTAAAGAATCTATATAATTGAGTTTATTAATATATATGTTTGGTGTATATATAATATGGAGCATGTAAAATATGTTAAGGGTAAATTCATTATCGTATTTCGTTTTTATAAGATGTATGCAATGTATTATTGAATAGAGATTTAAAAATGGATTGATTAGTGTATATGGAAAATGGATAGAGAAACAATATGTTATTATATTAAAGTGATTGAATGTGTTAAATAGAAAATTGAATGAGATGTAAGATTTGGTTAGGAAATGGAAGGAGTTTACTTGCATGGATTTGTGTCGATTTAAAAGTAAATTAAGAAGTTGTTTTATTGATGAGGCAATCAATTATGTTATTTATTAATTTCTATTTAGATTAATTAAATCATTGTGATTAGATTATGAAAGAGATATGGATTTAGTATATCCAAAAGTAGTATCTTCCTCATGCTTATCTTAAAAGATTTAATTCTTTGTATTCAGTAAAGGGAAGTAAGTTTAATTATTTTAGATTTCCAATAATGAAAAGGAAATAGGGGTTATGATTATTTTAGATGATCTACTTATCATGTCTTTGACTTTGTCAACACTACCTATTGAATGAGTATGGATTTAGGAAATCCAAATATTATATTTGATTGATGACTTGAATGCTTTTGTTGCTATGTCGTCAAGTTGCATTGTTGGTTTTGGGATTTAGTGTTAGTTCTAAATTATAAGTCTTCCAGAAGAACTTAGAGGATAAGGGTTATTGAGTCTTTATGCCATCCAGTTGTTTTCCCTTGGGTAGTGCATGGCGTCTTTTCAGTTTTACCCAATTTTCATGAACGGGGATGTTTGCACCTCCTTGGTTTAAGAGCGGATTATGGGATCCGTGTCTCCTTGTATGGAGTGACCTTGTTATATGGTTTCATCTTGTTGCCTCCTGTGAAAGGAGTGGACTATGTGTTGTTACCTCCAAGATGTTGGAGTGAGATCTTTTGTACCTCCTGTGAAAGGAGTGGACTATGTGTTGTTACCTCCAAAATGTTTGGAGTGAGATATTTTGTACCTCCTGTGAAAGGAGTGGACTATGTGTTATTGCCTCCAAGATGTTTGGAGTGAGTTTTTATTATTTGTATCCTCCTTGTGTTGGAGTGGATTATGATGCTTAGTTGGTATGCACTTGTGGTTTCCTTGGTGGATTGTTTGGGTGTGTGTTGTCCATTAGAAGAGTGGCTTTTGTTAGAGGCCGGAGCCCAAAGTGGTAAACCGGGTAACCTTCAAAAGTGAGTTAATCAAGTGATAATTAAATTAATGTACTTAGATGATTAGGATGCAGTTCACACTAATCAAGATAATTTAATCCTCACTCATAGATGCAAGGGCTTGTTTAGACTTGGGATGAGTGAGAAGGCCTGGAATGGCAAGATCAACTATCTTGCTCTTGCGAGAGGTAGTTGATTCCGCATGAGTGAGTATGAGTGCCGGGATTCGGTTGAGGCCACCAGGATTACTTGTGTCAGAGCCTATGAAGAATGCTCAGAGGAGATCTCATGACAAACCTTGCGATGACACTCTATCTATGACAACTGTTGTTAATTGTTTTATATGTATGGTTTTGTGAGCATACTTGATCTATTTTATGTTTGGAAGCAATGTGACCTATGTCAGTGATGTTGAGTTGTATTTGACTTGAACTTGTATTGTATTTGATTTGTACTTGTATTGTACTTGTATTGTACTTGAGTTGTACTTGATTTATACTTGTATGGTGAATGAGTTGTACTTGTTAATTCATTTGGTTGGTTATGTCAGTTTGAGTCAATATAAGTCTGCCTTTGGTTAGAGGTAGTAGATCTTTGTCCATGTTACTTTGTTACTATCTCCTAGCATGGGGGTGGGCCTTCGGGTACCACATTGGTTGGGTGGAACATGCACCAAAACCGTTGGGTCCCCATCTATCTTCAGTACTTGGTGGCGAGACATCCAGATGGACAGCTCGCAGTTCTTGTTGTATTATCTTGCATTGTAATATTTTAACTTGTATAAGTTATTTTATCCCTCTTATGTTTATGAGGTGGAATTTTGTAATTGTAATCTTTTGTACTACTGCCTCATTCTGGGAATGAGTGATGTATCTATTGGTTTAAGATAATGTTTATGAGATTGTATCTTGGTTGTTTATCTTATTATGTTATGTGATATTCTTATGATGTATGATGGTTATTTCATAAAGTTCATAAAACTATGGTTATATGTAATAAGTATGTGTGAGTTTAAGTAATCCTAACTTTGTAGCCTTAGAGGTTGTTGTTAACTAGTAAGTGAAGGTGTATGTTAAATGCACTTTATAAAAAAAAATTGGTTCACTTATGATGTTAATTGCAACTTCCTTTAAGGTTACTTGGCGGGGCATTACAGATTATGCAATGAAATTTTTGAATATCAAAGTATATATCATTATTTTTCAAAAATAATCTAGTTTAAAATGTAAGTGTGAAATTGCACAAGTATTTATTTTTGACACTACATTTCCCCCCCCACTTTAGCGAGCTAATTATACTAAAGAATAAGCTATACTAATGTAGATAGAAAGATGCATAAAATAATGATGACTTATTTTGGAAAAGGATAATGTAAAGGACACAAAATTCAGTTAGGAGAATCAACGATGTCCTTATATTTGAGTTTAGCATAATTCCACATTGTTTAGCATTAAATCCTATAGGAATTATTATTAGCATTCAAAAATATCCTATAAAATCATAATGCATTAGTTTTTTGAAAATTGGAAGCTATCATAAAGAGAAGAATGTTGTGAATAGTGATGGCACTCTCAAATTTTGCAAATTTGAGATGCCTATTTTGAAAATTTTGCTTCTGCACTTTCAAAAGTGCACCTAATGAATCAATCCTGACTGACCCACTTTGGAGGCTTATATTTTAGAGCCTGTTGATTGTCATGCAAAACCCAGTTGCAGACATACTCAGTAGATATATGTGAGCAGACATGTCAAATTTCAGCTTCCCACGATGAGTTCTAACAGCGTTTCGAAAAGTGAAGTTGAAGGGTTTTATGGACTGTTCTGCTATTTGCAGACTAACAGCTTCCTGTTTGAGCTTGGTTTTTGCAACCAATTTAGTATCATGTTAAAACGGATGCTGTTCCATATTCCCCATGCCTAAATGATCCAGGGTGTTAGTTTTCAGAGATTCATGATCTGATTTGCTATTTTTAGCAGATCGAAACGAAAAGCAGTTTGTTCTATTTTGCAGCTGCTTTCCTGACAGCCTTTCTGAGAGGCCAACTTCGATCGTTAATATTTTTCGATCGGTGATGTTTCAAAGCAAGTCCTTTTGCACATGTGCTCGGGGTAGCTAAATGGTCTGCTATGTCTGATGGCAGCTCGCCAGGAGTTGATTTGTTATTTTTACAAATGGGTAGTTGGATCAGTTTCAATCGGTTCAAAACAGTTGTTTCAAAAAAGTTTAATCAGGCAACTTTGCCGATTAATATCCGGTTCCTCGTGATCTATTTCTTTGAACTGTCTTTTGCACTATACTTTTGGGTCAAATGACTATGTTCTTGCAATTTTTTAAGGTCTCACGAGGTCGTTTGCCCAACTTTCCAGGCCAATTCCTGAGCCAACTGGGCCAGTTTTGCCCATTTTCCAAATGTGTCAGTAAACAGTTTCTGAGGCGGACCCAAATCGTTTTTCAACTTCACAAGTATTCAAAACACAGTGTCAGGTCATATTGAACATAAAACTTGTTTGAAAACGAAAATTTTTTTAGCCGGACCCACATGGGGCCCGACATTGCTTTGCATAATTGAGGCAATTGCTTCAAGTAAATTGATTTGATGAGATTAGCATATGGGGTGCACAATCATGACTGCCTTCAAAGGTAATAGGGCAGTCATCTGATGATCTTTTCTAAATGTTCATGATGATGGTGTTCTCAAATGAATGATGTTATTGAACAGGAGAAAAGTTTGCACCAGCCATGGGAGATGTAGCAAGATTGTCTAAGGAAATTCTAGTTCGTTGAAGTATTTAGAGATTTTAATGTGAATGCTAATGTCTATGGTATTGCCTTTCCTACTTGCACCAAGAGGGGAACCCCACAATAGTGGTATATGCACCTAATTGTTTGTTGAAATGCACTGAAACTTCAAAGCAAACACACTTGGTAGTTGTAAAGAGAAATTCCACACTCTGCTTCCATCGAACCAGTGAAGACCCATGCATTGGAGGTAGGGTGCGCAAACCAGAGGAAGCCTGTGCACCAATGAAATCAATGAAAAGGCTTTAGAAACTTTATTGGAGAAAATATACTATGCGTGGCCTCAAACCACAGCAGATGGAAATCCATCAAAGCATGAAGGATGGAGGAGGTGCGGCCTTGAGGTATGGACGACCATCAAAGCACAAAAGAAATGAGATCTCATGGAAAGCCATGTTGCAAGGTATGCACAACAATGGAATGTTAGAAAGGTTTTAGAAATTCCCAAGCAAATGTAATGGCACAACCCGCACCAAACAGGAGGCCACCATGGTGTATAATGCACGAACTACAGCATGGAGGGGGTGTGCACCAACAAGAGGGGAAGCCCGTGGCCAGCATAGGGATGGAAAGCACACACCATGTAAAAAGCCAGCCAGTAGAAGGAGCCCCGCACCAAACAGAGGACCAGAAATGAAGAACAGAGGGCATAGGCCGATGGAAGTGTTGAGAGGCCCACACCAGTCAGCAAAGGAAGTGCGACCAAGACCAGAGGAGACACATGAGGAGAAAGCCAATGAGTTGGAGGAGACCACACACAGCAAAGAGAGGTGTGGAGAGGAGAGGCACCTCCAACAAACAAGAGCAGGGGTCGCGACCAGTGAGTGGAGGGCTTGCATCAATGGAGGCCCACGTTCACTATAGGGGAGCCCACGAAGGAAATACGGAGGTGGGAGACCCGCGGAAGGAGGGGAAACCAGCGCCAGTAGAAGGAAGGGTGTGGAGGAGAAGCCAGTTAGCGAAGAGCCCACGCCCAGGAAGAAGAAAAAGACTTGATAGGGAGGTGCGGCCATGGAGTGAGCTCGGGAGCTCGAAAATAAAAAAATGAATTAGAGCTTTTGGACCTTTGCTCGCGAACCTCGCGAAAATATTATGGACAAAGGCAAAACCCTTGCGAGGTGCGCGAGAAGGGAAGGCTTTTAAAATTTTAAAATTTTAAAAATGTTGCATAGTTTGAAAATGGGGTGGGATCCAGTGCAATTTTTAAATTGGTGAACAGGTGGTGGGGATAAAATTTAAATATTTACTCATTAGTGCAATCAGATGAATGTAATTTTCATGGGGAATATTATAAAATCATTTTATAATGTGAAAATTTTAAATGGTCAGACATGTAATTTTAAAATGGGCCCAGGAGTAAAATTGTTTATTTTTGCCCAGTCAGTAAAAGTGAGTTTTATATTCATTGTGTGGAATGTATTGCTGAAGATAAAATGCCAGTAATATTTTGCCTTATAAAATAATGTGATTTTATTAAATAGACCATTCTATTTAATGAGAGGTAAATAATGCAAAGGCATAGTGCAAATTAAAATGAGGACTCCATTATAAAGTTAAATACTTTATATTGGCTGGAAATTGCAAATAAAATGCAGCATTGTGAAGTAAACAAAAATAAAAAGCAGAAAACAGATTTTCACAAGAGCAACTGGATACAATTTAAAGAATTTCCACATTTTCCTCTCTTTTTCTATATCTTCTCTTCTCTTCTCATGGTACGGGTTCTGAGTTTTTGTATTGGGCTGGATAGATAAGGGTTTGTTAACTTTGAGTTATTTTGAGTCGAAAAGCTGTAATTTCTGATTTTATAAGCAAATACAACCAGTTTGTACAAATAAATCATGAAATGTATTTACATTTTCATGAATATCTTCAATTTGTCTCCATACTTGTGTACAGTTGAATCATATGAATTCAGTAATACAAAGTATTTTGAGTTTATCATCTCAAATTTCATGAGATTGTGTTATTTCTTTATGGGTCTATTTCAAAGAAGTGATTAAATATTGTGAGCAGATAATAGTGATTTTAAGTGTGCAGGTTGGATTTGATAATGAGAAGTTGATTGATAATAGGAGTGGGATTGTTGGTGTAAGACACTAACAGTTGATGCAAAGCATCAACAATTTTAGATCCACTGGTTGAATGCCATTTGCTGATAAAGTTGTCTTATGTATTTGACTCCATAGCCCAGAATTGGCACTGATTTATTTTGCAGCTTAATGCATCTCAGAAACAATTATAAATGTAAAATCATTCTTGGTCTTATTTGTTTGGACAGTTGTGTCTATCATGTTCTCCTTGCTGATTAGTGAAATTCATTCAATACTTTGCCAATATTGAGTGATATTTTAGGTTTCTCAGCATATTTCTGTGAGAGCATCATTTGTTAAGCAGTATCATGTTACTTGTGTGTTCAGATTTTAAGATATTGCTAAAGGGTTACCCCCCTAGGTCTTATACAGCCTGAAGTGCAGGGGAAATGTGTATCCATTCCATTTCCTATTAGTTGACCACTAGTGGTTGTAGATATCCTTGATAAGGGTTGGCTGCCTCTTAGAGATCTGCAATCTCTATGTGGATTTTAAACACCAACAAATAGTAGTATCCAAAATAAATGTTAAGAAAAAGAGGGTGAATATGCACCCCCTATTGATTTTTCCACCTCACATAGGGGAAAAATAGGATGGTTGATTCATGCGTACAAAACATTATGCCAAATACTAAGGAAAATTTGGCAATTTATAAAATATATAATTCTTTACTATTCATCGAGTTAATTTTTGCAGAGTTCAAAGTGATATTCTAGAAAAAAAATCCTTGTAAACACAACTTTGGGCAACCTAGGTTGGATGAGCTTTGTGAGATGACAAAGCAGGGTACAATATAGTGTGAGGTATGTATAAATTTTGTCTTTTAAAAACTAGTTTTAGGCCTTGTGGACCACATAATGAATTTTGATGTCCAACACTTGCATAGGCACCAGACCTATGTTCTATCATTTGGGGAACACATTATCATTTCCTCAAGGTACTAAGTTCCTAGGATGCATTGGTATCTAAGAAAAAATTATAGTTTTTAAGTTTTTTAGGATTTTAGAATGTTAAGATTTTAGCAATAGAATGATAGGTAGTGGTTCCAAAAAAAATTAGACACTTCCTACTATGTGAGAGCATGGTGAAAAATTCATGATTTCACTACTTAAGAGCTGATTAAATAATTTTACTTCATAGGATCAATATTTCCTCATACGAGTGGGCCTCTACTAAGTGTTTTTACTCTAAGAGATGTGGTTCCACCCCATGTTGCTCATGAAATTGATAGAGTAGTGGAATGTCAATAGATGGAACTTTAATCCCATAATAGGGGATATGATTTTTATATTATTTGGTGTATATCAGAATATTAGACATATAATTTGCAAGCAACATGTGACAATTGAGGAGGATAGATCATTGGCTATTATATAGGAGGCCCAACGATATGCATTGTGTTGGGTCATCACTGATGACACCATAGTATATATACATGAGATGGCTCAATCAGGGGTTAGTACCCATCCATTATTGATTGTTACTACAACCATGAGGGTGGCTATTTATGGATGAGACACACACCTATATGGAGGTTGTATTTACACTATCAAAGTGATGGAGGAACAACATACTATTTTTGCATGGGGGTGAAGTATGCTAGCACACCTCTACAATGATATATGAAGATATGTGCATCATGAGGGGAATAAACTCATGGCATGCACCTTGCTTCAATTCTAGGACTTAGAGAATATCACATACATGAGACATGTTAGGTACCTAGGACATAAATCACTAGATATACCGCTAGCACAAGTGTATCCAACGGTTAGAGACTTGAGGTTTGAAGATCTACTTTTTTAGAGATATACGTTTGATAAGTCATAAAGCACAAAGATTTTATGGTAGCCTTATAGAGGTGTGAGAGGATGATCATGCAATTTTGGATATGGATGATGTCAACACCACATAAGGATACACTGGATGGGGGCAAGGTTTTGTTTTGACATCCACTTTTCTTAAGGATGCTCTTGGAGGAGATATCGATGCTCAAGGTTTGGATGAGGAGCCTTCTAGTAGAGGAGGTGAGAGTCCAAAGTAGGTGAGAGAGGATGGATAGGAGGAGAGGTTGAGGGTATGGTGGAGAGTATACCCTCTAGTGACTACATCTCTGAGATAGATGGAGTGAGGTAAGTTAATCAGAGCAGTTTCTATTGCACCTACAATACCCATTGGTCCCATCACCACATCAATTAGTGAACCAACACCATGAGATCTACATTGGAAATTCAAAGACCCAAGTGACACTATGATTATGTTTTATATTTTTTATTTAGAATAAAATTTGGTGTAGATGTTCTTAACATGATTTTATTTTATTTTCTTATGGATGTGGTATACATATATCTCTCTTTTGTGTGATTTTTGTAGTTTATACATAGGCGTGGTTCAAATTCATCAATTTATTCATAGTAGATATGGTCCCATTCATGTAGCTTGAGGGTGAAGTGTGAGAATCCCACAAGCCACACCAAAATATTGTTCATCACTTATATATCCTTGAACCCATCACACAGCTTAGAGTTTCTTATGAGGAGGCCTAGGTGCACAAGAGTTAGAGGGATATAAAGGTACAATTGTTCATAGTAGAGAGGGAACTAGTTGTGACGAGAGAAAAGAGTGATAAGATAGAATGTGATACTCTATGAAGCCACACCAAGTTGTTATGAAGAGACCTATAGAGAGCACATGTGATAGCTCTAATAGATCTAGATCATCCTAGAGCTCAATAGCTCATGGATGATGTCACAACTATATGAGATCAATATTTCACTTTGTGGGAGTAGATAGTTGCACTAAGGGGTGATCTCAGATGCATGTAAGTTATAGTGTGAAGTGTTCCTAGGATGCATTCATGGTCTAGAGCTTCTATCAAATAACCACCATCCCAACTAGAAGATCCACTTGCAGTAGAGGGATCGGGGACACATGTATATTATGTGATTATTTTGATGTATATACACCAAATTTTGTTCTATTGGTGATGATACTTGTATATGGACATTGTATATTTGAGAATTATAAATATATATGTGATATTGTTATAGTTTTTCATCTACATGTGTTGATATTCCATAGATTTTTATATGCATATTATATGATCTAAATGTTTAATTAAATTTTATCATGGTTTAATCAAATATTTTTTTAAATATTTGTCCAATTATATATTATGATGATTTAATTAAGAAATATGTGTTGGAATGAACTAAAATAATCATAATGCATAAAAAAATACAAAGATAATGTTAATTGACAAAATAAACATACAAAACTAATCTATTTACTAGAAAGTTAATTTATAAGCAATTTATGACAATGAAATGAGAATGTAGACACCTAAAATATGACCTTAACCAACCACACCTAATTTTAGCCTACCTAAGCCATTTAAATAAATTTATCCCATAACCTTTATCACACTTTCCCATATCCAATTAATTGAATAAATATTCATTATTTATTTAATTAATTTATCCATTAACCTTTCCAAATCCTTCAACTAAATTAATTAATTAAGGCTAATTAATTCTCATTAACTTTTCTTCCATTATTTATTTCACCTTAATCCCTCAATCCTTATCCATTAGATTCATTCACATGGAACACAATCTAAATTTATTCTCATGTGACAAATGTCCCCTTCACATGTTTGAATCCTTGTCTAAATTCATTAAATCTAGACACTTAGCCAAAAATAAAAGTAATGTTCCATATCATCCTTTCATTTAATATCACACCTCTTAATCCTATCCATCCATATAAATATGTTTCCCTAATGTAAATCATAAACCTTTCCCTTCTCTCTCATGTGACACTTGTCACATGACTACAACTTTGATCCAAAACTTAATCCTCAATCAATCATAGCCATCCATTAGTCAATGCATCTTGGCCCTTTTATTTCTCTCATATAAATTCTAAAAATGAGAAGCCTTCCATCCTATTTAGATGAATCTCTTCTCATTTTACTATTATTTTGTTGCATTTTCTATCTATTTCTTTCATATCTTAGCTAATCTTCCACCATCATATCCTTTCCTATCCATTTGATCTATCATCCTATCAATCCTATCATCATGCTACTTGTGTAGGTGACCACATTATTCCATCAACACATCAAAAGAGAAAATCAAGTGGATCTAGGGTGCACTCTACTTCATGTTGAATGTTGTGGTTGTGTTGCTGATATGTGGTTTTCATTGATGTCAACACTATTAGCATTAGTGATTCTGAAGGTTGTATATGTTGAAGATATTGAGAAAATTGTAATAAATATATTGCAAGCAACTAGTGAAGCTGAGAAGGTTAGAGTGATGAAACATTTTTTGCGTTGATGGTAAAAAGGCATGCATTAAATGGTTTGTTGTTGAGCCTATCTAGTATGTTATCTAAAAGTTTTAGAGGTGCGCATCAAGAATTGAGGAAGTTATAAATTTTTGTGTTCCTGTAGTTATTTAGTTACTATAAAAAATGTTTCTAGAAGATGAGATCGCAATTCTAGTGAAGTGAGTTGTTGCGTACATTTCTGAGGTTTTTAATGATGTTTCTAGATCATGCTCCATTAGTGTGGTATGTCCACGTTGATCAACATGTTCGTTATTGAATATTTTTCCTTGTGTGCTTAAGGCTTTCATGTTCTTGTTCGCCATGATGGTGGTAGCATGTTGTAGATCCTTATGGATTAATATTGTATTGTTTGGTGTATTCAAGGATGTTGATTTAGGTCCTCACTATGTTGTGACTGACTTAGGTTGGTGCACATTAACATTTGTTCATGTATTAAGGCCAATAGTTGTAATTTATTCTTTATTTGTGGCTGACAAAGTTGTTGATGTAAATCCATGTAGCGGATATATAAGAGTGATTGTTTACTCATTTTAAATTATGCTCAATGAATGTGTGTGAAGTATATACAAGGTATATGCGAATAAAGATCAAATCATTGGAGTGAGATAAAAGTGTGAAGAAGATTGAGTGAAGTGTGAAGAAGTGTTTATGTGCCTAATCATAATTGTAATCAAGCTTTTGTAGAAGCTAATTTCTCAATTCAACCTCATCGGATGGATTTAATCTAATTGTCTTATGTAAAGAAGTGAGCCTTCCCTTTGAGTAGTAAGCTCTAGGCAGTGTGCCTGAATGCATGTGCATTCCCTATTCATTTATTTTATTATAATTCTAAAAGGGTATAATCTTGTGGACTAACACCCACCATGGTTTTCCCCCTAACAAGGTTTCCACGTATAAAAATATTGGTGTTCATGTGTCTCTAATGTGATGTTTTATGCTTGCACTATTAATTATCAAATCTGAGATTAAAATTTAGTTAAGGTTGAATAAGATTAATTTCTATAACAACTGATTCACCCCCCTCTTAGTTGTTTATCCTTGTTTTTCCAACACTTCATATCTATATGAGGAAAAATAAGTTGTAGGTGAAGGTATTGTGTGTGTTGTATTGTATTTTATGTTATTTACCTTCATTCATTTTTATTATCTTCATTTTAGCATTCCTAGTGGGATCCCCATCCCTATTGTAACACCCCTTTGTTTTTCTTTCTGGACTGGACAGTGTGTCCATGTTTTGCTTTGATTTATGCTCTGGATATTCAGATACTTTATCTTGCGTGTGTATTTGGTTACTATTCATTGAACGATAGACTATATTATGTGATGTGATTTGATTTATCATTTGCTTTAATTGGTGTAAAGATGTTAGTTGATATAACATGTAATTGCTTATGAGATTATTGGGATTATGATGGAAGTGTCATTTTTGATGAGTGTATGGGTGAAGAGGACAGGTTCGCATCACTTGCTTGCGAGCGCCCTGTGATTCTGTGATTTCCTCTTTACAGTGTGTATTATATACTGGATATATTATATGAGGTTGTTTATTTGGTTTCCAAGTTGCAAGTACATGATATCGACTCCACCTGGTTTCACAGGTCTAAGCATGTCAATCCAATGGTTAAGTTGAACGGGAGATAGTAACTAGGTAACTTGTGTCAAGTCTACACCCTAGCCATAGTGTGTCATCAGTTGTTTGTGTCGAGTCATTGATTGCTTTGCTTTAATGTTATTTAAATTCTGAAAGGATTCTTGTATTAAAAAAATAGATATTTAGAATTATTGCATTAAATCATGTTGATCGTTATTTAATTAAAATTATATTTTGTTGATTGAAATTATTATTTAAATTAATTGATAAAATTTAATCTATTTAATTAATTAAATTTAATCCAAAAGGATGAATTTAGTTATTAAATAATTAAATAATTAAATCAATTAATTAAATGTGATGCAAGAAAATAAAAGGAAAGAAAGGAATTAAAATTAATTTTGGAATTTAATTTCAACTTGAGGGAATTAAATTAGAAATTGTAATTAAATGTTTATTTGGGAAATTAGTTTCAATTTTGGGAATGAAATTATTATTTGAAATTGCATTTTAAATTGAAAGTGGGTTTTCGAAAATTGAAATTAAAATTAATATTGTAATTGTCAACATTGCATGCAAAGGATCGGATTTGGTTTTAGGATATTTTTGATTTAGGACTGAATTGCATGCTTAATTAAGGAGAAGAGATTATTGAAAATTCATTCATTCTAAGAGAAGATTTTGAAAGGAGGATTTTGGGGAAAATTGCACAGAGAAGGGTTTGAAGAAGTTTTTGATTGTAGAATCGATTTGAGGAAAGTCTGTTTATAATTGGTTGAGCTTTTGGATTGGATTCTTGGTACGGTAGAAGAGAATTTGTGAGATCCTTGGAGGAGGCTTTGCATCAGAAATTAATCTTTGCCTGTAGCTTCTTGATTTAGGTTTTCTTCTATATTTTTTTTATTGTTCTTGGTTGCTTTTAAAATAGTGGTGTTTAAAGATTTGTTTGTTAAATCTGTTTTAAAAAAAGAATTTGTGATTAGAAGAAAGAAAATAAATAAATTTAAAGCTTCTGTTGTTTTTGTGAAAATTTCTTCAGGGAAATTGTGTAAACCTCTGTAGAATTTAATTTATTTGAGAAAATTGTTAGTTTTGTTATTTAAATCGAATCTAGAGGTTAAATAAAACATTTAGATTGTTTAGAAAATTTAAATCACTGTAGAAAACAAATTTATTTTGAAAAACCTATGTAAAAATTATGGTGGAGAAATCTAGAGGATTTAAAATCTTCTGAGTTTAATTTAGATCCTTTTAGTTTAGTTGTTTTTTTTATTGTTCATAAATTCATGAAAATGGTTTAAAAGAATTAGTTTTGAACCTTTGTAGAATTCTGCTTTGTTTTGGAAATTCTTTCATATTTTCACCTATAGGTGAATATCTCAGAATAATATATTCAATTTGTTTCCTTGTCAAAATTTTCATTATAAATATATATATATATTGAACTGTATATATATATATATTTATAAGATAAATATATGAATATATATTAATTCTGTTTGTTCTTGAAAAATCGCAAAATTTAATTGAAGCGAATTTATTCACTTTTGGTTTTTGGGGTATTTATGAATTTCCAATTGTTATAGTTTTAAAACTAAAATTTTTAAGTTATAAAAAAATTATAAGTGTTGTACTGTGGTTGGTGGGGGTGGTTGTATTCCCCACCGCCCACATTAGATCTTGGGTGGAGTGCTGCCTATGAGGCAGTGTGCCCACCATTTTGGGGGACGTGCTGCCCCCTCCGACGGTTCTTGGGGTGTGGCCGGACTATACATAGTACAGTCGGCGCCCCACAGTGCATTGTTTTAAACAATAATAATAAAAAAAAAGTAACCCTCTGCGACCATCTGTACTTCCCATCCGCCGGTCCGCTTTTCAATCTCTGGTTTCTTTGACTTTTAAAGATTTTTTGAAATATATACATATATATCGATATTATATATATATATATATATATATATATATATATATATATATATATATCTACGATGTACTATATATATATATATATATATATATCACGATGTACTATATATATATATATATATATATCCATATTTTAGTAATTGGTTGATAAAGATCTATTTTATTTGGAATAAAATAATTTAAGATTTAAAAAAAAACAGAGGATAGATTTAAATGTATACATGTGATTAAATATATTAAATATATATTTAATGTATAGATGGTATAAGCATATATATATTTAATTATATATTTAATATTTTATTTTATTTTAATTATTATATACAATCTAGTATTATTGGAGGTTTAAATTGGAACAGATTAGTATGCATAATTTAGATTGATAAGGGGAAAAGGTATTTTAAATAAATTGAATAAATTATATGAGTTAGTTGGAAAACAAAAGAAATCCAGTTAGTAGAGAACTGATGTTGGTTTTAGAAGCAAACATTGAATTTGATTTAAATTGTTTAAATTAGTATTTCTTATATTTGTAGATTGAAGACACTTGTTTAATTATTTCAATTATTTTGAAAGGGCAAAAGTTTTATATTATTGTGAATAGGGATTTTAAAAGATAAAATTAGAATGCTTAGTATAGGTTTTGGATAGAAAATTGAAAAGATTATTAGCAATAGTTTTACGTTGTATTAAAAGTAAATTAAGGAATTGTTTAGATTGATGAGACAATTA
The DNA here is from genome assembly GCA_007115665.2 of Sequoiadendron giganteum. NCBI lineage: Eukaryota > Viridiplantae > Streptophyta > Pinopsida > Cupressales > Cupressaceae > Sequoiadendron > Sequoiadendron giganteum. The sequence continues at coordinate 324,915,708 of CM021103.1, forward strand.
ATTATGTTTTATGTATTTCCATTAGAACAATTTAATTGTTGTGATTGGAATATGAAAGAGTTATGGATTTAGAATATCTGAAAATAGTAATATTCTTCATGGTTGCCTTAGATGTTTTATTTTCTCTGTATTCATAAAGGGAAGTGAGTTTAATTATTTTAGATTTCCTATAATGAAAGAGGAAATAGGGTTTATGATTATTTCAGATGAACTAGTTATCGTGTCTTTGAATTTTTCAACGTTACCTATTGGATGAGTATGGATTTAGGAAATCGAAATATTAGAGTTGATTATTGACTTGAATGCTTCTATAGCTATGTCGTCATGTTGCATTATGGGATATGGGATTAAGTGTTAGTCCAAAATTGTAAGTCTTCTAGAAGATCTTAGAAGATGAGGGTTGTTGATTCTTTATGTCAACCAGTTATTTTTCCCTTGGGTAGTGCATGGAGTCTTTTCAGTATTTATCCAGTTTCCATGAACGGGGATGTTTTGTATCTCCTGTGAAAGGAGTGGACTATGTGTTTGTTGCCTCCAAGATGTTTGGAGTGAATTCTATTATTTGTTTCCTCCTTGTGTTGGAGTGGTTTTGATGCCTAGTTTGTATGCACTTGTGTTTCCCTTGGTGGATTGTTTAGGTGTGTGTTGTCGAATAGAAGAGTGGCTTTTGTTAGGCGTTGGAGCCCAAAGAGGTAAACCAGGTAACCTTCAGAAGTGAGTTAATCAAGTGATAATTAAATTAATGTACTTAGATGATCAGGATGCCTTCCACACTAATTAAGATAATTTAAGCCTCACTCATAGACACAAGGGCTCATTTAGACTTGGGATGAGTGAGAAGGCCTGAAATGGCATAGTCATTTATCTTGTCAGTACGAGAGGTATTTGAGGCCGCATGAGTGAGTATGAGGGCCGAGATTTGGTTGAGGTCACCAGGATTACCGGAGCCTATGAAGGATGCCCAAAGGAGATCTCATTACTACTATGCGATGACATTCTATCTAGGACAACTGTTGTTAATTGTTTTATGTGTACGATTCTCTAAACATACTTGATCTATTTTTATGTCTGGAAGCAATGTGACCTATGTTAGTGATGTTTGAGTTGTATTTTTTTATTACATTTATTTGGTTATGTTAGTATGAGTCAGCCTTTGGTTAGAGGTAATAGATTCTTTGTCCATGTTGCGTTGTTACTATCTCCTAGCATGGGGGGTGGGCCTTCGGGTACCACTTGGTTGGGTGAAACATGCACCATACATTGTTGGGTCCCCATTGATCATCAGTACTTGGTGGCAAGACATCTAGATGGACAGTTCGTGGTTCTTGTGTTTTATTCTTGCATTGTAATTTTTCAATTTGTATAAGTTATTGTATCTCTCTTGTATTTATGAGGTGGATTTATGTAATTGTAACACTTATGTACTATTGCCTTATTCTGGGAATGAGTGATGTAACTATTGGATTAAGTTAATGATTATGAGATTGTATCTTGGATGTTTATCTTATTATGTTATGTGGTATCCTTATAATGTATGATGTTTATTTCATAAACTATATAATGCTATGGTTATATGTAATATGTAAGTGTGGGTTTAAGTAATCCTAACCTTGTAACCTTAGAGGTTATTGTTAATTAGTAAGTGAATGTGTATGTTAATTGCACTTTAAAAAAAAAATGGTTCACTTAAGTCGTTAATTGCAACTTCCTTTAGGGTTACTTGTTGGGTAGGGCATTACACCTATTTTAACCTTTTTGGTGAGTTTTTGGTGAGTTCTTAGTTGTAGGTTCCAATTTGGTGCTCAGCTTTGTGATTTGGTGCTTTCATTTGACAAAAAAAAAATTTTGCTGTGAATTTCCACATCTTCATAACCGTGCTTTTATAGTGACTCATCGTGCCTACATTTCAACCCTTTGTACTTTTTTATTGAGTATTTATTCCTATATTTTGAATTCTGGCACCTACATTATATGAAATTATGCTTGTGTTTCAATTTTTGGCTCCCGTGTTCTTCCAAAATATACTTGCATTTTGAATTTCAACACCTGCATTCTATGAATACATACCTATGCTACATAGAACCACGCCTACATTTTGCTTAATATTCTAGTTGTATTTAGTTTTAACCCTTGGTTGTCCTTTGTTGATTTCTTCATTTTTCCTAACCCTTTGTTTGCAAGTTGATCTAATTTGTTTTATGCAAGTGCTAGGGTTTTTCTTTAAGTTATCTCTTATATTTGTATTTTTCATAGGGTATAAGGTTTTCATTACGAACCTTCTTGTGTTTCTATACATGTTTTAGATTTTTCTAACATTCTATTTTGCATGTTTTCTAAGATATATTTTGTAAAAAATTAGGATTGGACATCAATTTTTCTTTTACATCTAGGTTTTATGAAAAATCATGCTTTCATTTGACAAAACCATGCCTTTCTTTCAAATTTTTGTGCATACGTTTTGAGAAAAAATGCTTCCATCCTAACTTTTTGTGCCTCTGGCTCAACTTGTTATTCTTTTTCTTCGACTTTTTGTACCTTTGTGTTGACTTACTACACTTTT
>CM021103.1:324918367-324989961 GCA_007115665.2 Sequoiadendron giganteum
GTATATTGATGTATGAATAGAATCTTTCCAATAAACATATGGTAGATTTGACTCATTAAGCATAGTTCTTTCCATTTCTTTCACATTCCTATTATTCCTCTCAACAAATCCCTTTTGTTGAGGTGTTTGGTCAGTAGAGTATTGTCTTCTAATCCCATGTTGTTCACAATAGTCTTCACATTGATTTGATGTAAATTCTCCACCACGCTTTGAATTTAAAAATTTCAAGTTGAAACCACTTTGTTTCTCAACCATTTTTCTGAATACCTTGAACCTTTCAAATGCTTGCAACTTATCTTGTAGAAAAGTTACCCAAGTCATCCTTGAGTAGTCATCAATCAACAACATAAAGTATTTGTCACCATTTAAAGATCCTGTCCTTGTGGGATCACATAAATCTTCATGTACTAACTCAAATGGCCTTGTGGTTGATTACTCTTTAGTCTTAAAAATCACTTTGGTTTTCTTCCCTTTTTGAAATTCATCACAAATAGTGTTTGTTGGTTTAGTTATTTTTGGCATGTGTCTCACATAACCTTTTGAGCTTACCTGGACAAGATTGTCAAAATTTATGTGTCCTAGCCTTCTATGCCATAACCAACTCTCATCCATTTGTCCAATAATACATTGAGCTTTATGACATTCTCTCAAGTTTTCCATCTTTTCTTTTACCTTCAACAACTAATCTTCCATTGTTCTCTTTCCTAATTTCACATCCTTTGGAATCAAATGAAAATCTATAACTGTTGTCACACATTTGACTAACACTTATTAAGTTATATTTTAGCCCTTCAACATAGTATACATCATTTTTGAGTAGTTTCACATCAATTCTTAGAGTTCCTTTAACTTTTATATTGATTGAGGAGTTATTTCCAAGCTTAATGAACCATTGTTCCAATCTTATAACTATTTGAATTTGTTCATGTCTCCAGTCATGTGGTTGGAGCAACCACTATCTATCACCCATAGATTTTTCTTTTCAGTGTGTAATGTTGTTTGTGCTAACATGCTTAATTTAACTTTGTCTTTACTCATCTCTTTCCATTGTTTCTTGGTTTCATTCTTCTTTGCTGCTACTATTTGTCCATTTTTGTTCTTAGGGGTAAAAAATTCATTCTTTTCAAGTTTAGTATATCTTTCTCCACAAAACTTTATAGTGTGTCAATAGTTATGATAGTGGTAGCATTCAATATACTCATTGAACATGGGAAAGTTGAAGTTTTTACTTGTCTGAATTGTGGTAGTAGTGAAACTAATCTTCTTTGTGAGTTTTTCATCCATATTAGAGCTCTCACCATGTTCATAGCCAACACCACTATAATTTGTGTTCCTTTTCTACTTACTAAGTATATCATTCAGTGAATTAAAGTTTCTCTCATTTTTAATTCTCAACTTTAGAGCTTCTTGGAAATTTTCCATCTCTTTTCTCAGAGTTACTACTTATTGTTCCAACCTTTAACATTCCTTTTGCTTTTCATCAACTTCTGATTTCAAAACTTCACTCATTCTTTGTGCTTCTTCCAATTGTGTCTTTAAAGTGATAATACTATCTTCTAACTAGTCTTGTTCTTGTAAGGTATTATTCTTGAATTTGGTATGCCCTTTCTTCAACCTGTTTAATCAACTAAGAGCACAAATTAGCTCTCCTTCAAGATCAACCTCATCATCATTTTCATCTTCCTAATCACTATAAACTATTTTTGAATCTTTAGATTGAATATTATGTTCAATCTTCTTTTCATTTAGATCTTCTTGAGCCATGAAGAGATTAACCTCTTTCCCATCTTCACTAGTGTCTTCAACTGAATCACTTTCATCATCTGATGTTTTATTTTCAATAGTGAGAATACTTCTCTTCTAGAATTTTTTCTTCTTGTATTTGTAGAACTTCTTAGGTCTAAATTTATTAGTTTCTTCAGTGTTTTCTTCCTTCTTCTCATAAGGAAACTTGGTAGAAAAATGTCCAATATTTCCATAATTAAAACACTTAAAGGGGAGCTTGTCCTTATACTTTCCCAATTATTTCTTTAGTTTCTTGACAAAATTTTGTTCAACATTGTCAGGATATTCTTGATCAACATTTGTAGCTGCTTCTTTTCCTTTCTCCACTATGTTGAAGGAAACTTCTATCTTAGAAGGTTCAACACTCACAGTCCTCATTTCATAGGTAGATAATGAACCAAATAATTCATCCATGGAGAAATTCTTCAAGTCCCTAGCTTCTTCTATGGTAGAAAATTTAGTGTCATATCTTGTTGTTAATGACCTTAGAACTTTCTTAACAATTACATTATCATCAATTTCTTCACCAAGTCCTCTTACAACATTAATAATCTCATCCACTCTCAGTAGGTAATCAACAAATCTTCTCATCTCCCTCATCTTCAGTCCTTCAAGATGAGCTCTAAGATTTTGTAATTTAGCTTCCTTCACATTATCATCACCTTCATAAACCTTTTGTATTTTATCCCAAGTTTGTTTTGCAGATTTTTAGTGCATAACTTTGACAAACTCAATATCAGACAATCCACTAAGAATAACATGTTGGCCTTGACATTGCACTCATATTTATTTTTAGCATCAACGTCAGTTGGAGGAGTTTGGGGAACGTTATAATTATTTTTGACAATCAACCACACATCACAACCTAAGGAGGACAATTAGGTTTCCATTCTTCTACTCCAAAAGTCATAGTTAGTGACATCAAACATAGGTACTTTCACAAAAGAGAATTCATGCTTAGACATTGTGTTCACAAATTAGAATCTACCCAAGCTGGAGAAAGATTTCTAATAGGGAAATTGAGGCTTTGATACCAATTGAAGGAACACAAAGACCATTGAGAGGGGGGGTGAATCAGTGGACTACAAATTTTAAATTTCTAAGCAATATAACAATCTATACTAAAAGAATAAGCCAAGAACTTAGAGAAAGGAAACCAAACCAAACTCACAAAATGCATCCATAATGCATGATATATGAGGAAAACCAAAGATGGGAAAATATTGAGGTGAGAATAGTTGCTAGAGACTACTGCTCTAATCCAACCTCACAATAAAAATGATGTATGATTACAATTTATGGGCACCAACTCAAAGGAACACCAATTCCAAGTTCATGAGCACTAACTCAAAGGAGCTTCTACCCCTAATATGAGAACCCACTTATATGATTAGGCAATAAGAAATCTCAAATACACTTTTAGTTTCATGTTACAAACAAAATTTTGTAACTCATATGTTTCTGCACTCATGAAGTCTTTGTTGATTTTGTTGTCCTCAAACAACTTCTAGTCTTTTTATCATCAAATAAATTTGCAAGTATTCTTGCACTAACTGTGCAAGACTCTATGATTTTCTTCCACACAATAAGTCTCTACAAAAACTTTCACTTGCCTTCACACACTTTTGTAGAAATAAAACATTCAACACTCAAAAATGCATACTCTATTTTTATAGAGTTATCTTATTTATTTCTCTTTGTTTGATCTCTTCTCCACTTATCCCTCGATACAAACACATCTGTGTACTACACAACATTGAATAATTACCTTTTTTATATATCACTTATGTAGAACAATTGAAATCCTATAGCCATCCCTAAACAAATATTTCTACAAATTTCTGACATTCTTATAGTGGTATATTTTTAATCAAAGATATCTTATCGTCCTTTCATTATCACATCTGCAAGTATTTAATTATCTTCTTGAGCAACTAAATGATTCAATGTTGCTACACATATTTGGACTAATTGTTATTAATTTAAAAATGCCTCTTCTATATTTTAAACAAAACAAATATCAGATTTCAATATCTAATTTGCAATAAATAGGAAACTTTATCTAGGGAATTTCCATCTACTCAACAAACTCAACAAGAGATAACTTAGACAAAAATATTTGAATACGCTTTCCATATAACAGTGCTACAAAAATAAACTTTACCAGCAAGCAAGGAATTAACAATAAAATATGATTTTAATCAAACCATGTCAATACAACTTAAAGACAAGGAAATAATATTTTAGTAGGCAAAAATCTGATATGCATCGATCAAGGATAACCACCTTGCTAAATGGACGAGAAGACAAAAAACTGATGTGTCAACTTAGAGTTTAAATTACCATACCCTATATTGAAAAAAATGACAAAAAAGAAACTTCGAGTTAGGGTTAAACCTACACGTTATCTTGTAGCTATCATAATATTTGAGCAATGAAATAACAAAACTCTATGTATCCAAAAAAAGGCAGATCAAAAAGAATTAATCGTTCAAACTTCCACATAATCAATAAGTCATCATTCTTCCATAAATACTTTGTCACATGTTTTCCAAATCATTATTCTCTCATTGTCCCAAGTTACAAAGTTGTATTTTTGTATATTTAAATATTGACCAGTGTTGATTTTGATTTGATTTCTCTGAATTGTGAAGTTCCTATTGATATGAGGTTCCTGTAGCATGAGTTGCACACTATTGTAGCTAAAAACTGTGAGGTTCTTGTAGCATGAATTCCCTATAGCTATGCTTGTTAACCTATAGCTGCATGCAATGGCTTCTTTACCATGAGTTTACATCAATGACAATCTAATGCCAACAATTTTTAGTTTTCATTGAATTAAATAAGTACATTGAAAAACAACGTTCTAAAATTATTAATTCAAAATTATTAAATGATATATATTTACAATAAAAATTAAGGTGAAGAAATTAGTCATTATACTCTAGATAAATTTAAATTTAAATATAATTATGGTATGCTCATAAATCTTTCTAAGTATTAGTAAAACTCAACTCAAAATTACAAAAAATACAAATTAGAAAAGAAGAAGATAAATATAAAAAATGGAAATGAAAATATTATTTTTTTAAGTTTTATATTATATATAAATATTGATCATGATTTAAATAGTCAAGTTCAATTTTTTTCAAATAGTCAATTAATATAATCATTTCTCCCTTCAATATTTTCATTGGAGTCCGTGCATTACCATCTCTTTTCCCTTATGGATTAAAATGAACCACATTACAGATCACGAATCTCTACTTTAACTTCCCATCTCTTTTCATCATGGTTATACATCAATAGTGGCCCTTCTAATCCATATGGTATATGGTATACTAATGAATTTGTTGGGAAAATTTAAAATATTATCTATTTTTATAATGTAGAGATACTTGCACTACTCCATGCGTGTGAGAGGCTTAATCCATATATGATGGTGGATATATGTCATTTAAATGATTGATGCATTAAACATCTCTCATGTTTAAAAAGTGCAGGTGATGGTTTCTGGGTAGTCTTTGATTTTTGGCTTATTTTCTCCATGGAGGTGCTAGTTTATGGTAGTATAACTAATTGGAGGAATTTATGGAAGTCATGATGAATGAAGATATAAAAATAAATAAAGAAAAGGATGATATATCTTTGAAGTTCCTAAAGTACATAATTGGTAGTAAAGGAATTATTTTCTTAGGATTTTGGAAATCAAATTATCCCATTACTCTATTTGAATCCAATCTACAACTAAGGGTGGAACATAAGTTCAATTTCTATTAGATTTTTAGACTTTACTATCAATTTCTCTTTTATATTTCCAACCCAAGGGTTCTCCAATGCCTAGTAATGACATCTAATGGATTGTGATTCTATATTAGACACAGGTAATCTAGTATATAGAATGGATAATGTGTAGAAATTGTGTTCGGATTTGGCATTAGTAATTAATATACTAGTTATTTTGTAAAATAATATGTTGTATCTAGATGGTAATTTATTTATGCTTGTATTAGCTCAAAGAAATTTAGATCTTAGGTGTATAGAGTTCTTCAAATAGGTGTCCAACTAGTAGATAGAGATGATTGGGATTCTACAATACCTTCATTTCTTTAGGGTTACTTTCTTTCACTATGGCCTACTTTATGGAAGGTTTTTTGGTACTTCTCTTTTGAAGCTTTTTTATTTTCCTTGGGGATTTAATATATTATTTTCCTCTTACTCATAGATATGTTTGTTAGTTAGTTAAGAATATTGTTGACACTCATTTGAAGAATGACCTTTTCTTGGTTCTTTATAGAATTTTGGAGACCTCTATGTTTATAACCAATTTTCAAGTGGTTCCACTATAGATTTATTCTATTCTTTAGCTACTCTTAATGTATTATTTCTTTACTAAACTATCTCAATTGTGCCCCTATTTCATTCCTTATGCCTTGCGTCAATTTCCAATTATTCATACCTTTGTCAATATTTTGTAACTTCTCTTATGTAGCTTTTTTTTTAACATATGAAATTTGATGCTTAAGATAAGATATTGATAAAAACAAAAAAAAAATCACATCACCTCAAGATGTAATTAGTTATACCATAAATTTGAGATAGAGATAAATAAATCTATTGAAAGAATATGATATAGATAACTTATGCTAAATGAAGGAAACTTTGTTTAAAAGATTGATGATAAAAAGATAAATAAATTAATATTTTAATAAATCCAGAAATAGGTAAAATTTGTTGTTAACTATAAAAAAAGGATAAATTGAGAGGAACCTAACACTAGACATAGAAACATTCAACCTTGGATGCTAACATGTAGCAAAAACATCTACACACCACAATTTTGTCTTCACACAAATAACTCAATATTCTCCAAAATGTCTATCTTCAGTAGAAAAAAATTCTAACCTACACACATGTTGAGACAAAAAAATATTGGGGGTTGTTTAGGGGTTCACCTCAGACAAACCCCTAATTTTGTTTTTCAACCTCCATATATAATCAAAGATAAAATGATAAAAATATAACTATTAAATCCTAGTGATATTAGGAATTAAAAGAGATAATTCAGTGATAAAATAAATGATATGATGCCAACCTTGGTCTATAGGAAAAACCATCATGTGATTTGATATATTTTATAAATGATAAAATAGATAAATGATTAAAAGATATACAAAAGAGAGAATTACCATAGCCAAGGAATAGATTCCTTTTGTGAGATATTGGATGGATTTGAAAATGAAGAACCAATAAGGAATCCCCAACTACTACTACAAAGAGAGAGAGAGAGAGAGAGAGAGAGAGAGAGAGCTATCACAAAGAATATTTCTTTTTAGTTTTGTTGAGATTTTTGTGGAAATTTTGGTAGAGTTTCCTTTAGGTAGAAGGAAAGAGATACAACTTGCAAAATAGCAAGTAAATAATGTGCCAAACAAAGAAAGAAGGTTTTGTTTGCTTGGATGGGTAGGAAGATGCATTATTTTTATTTGGGTTTACAACACACATTGTAAGTGGCTTACACAAAAATCTTGCTTCTAAATCTCAAAAATACACTAGACAATAATACATCACTCAAGTGTCCACATGTAGCACTATAATCTAGGATAATTCTACATATTTTTTAAATATGAGATGGTAATTCTTAATTCTTGTTGATTATGCAATGAAATTTTTGAATATCAAAGTATATATCATTATTTTTCAAAAATAATCTAGTTTAAAATGTAAGTGTGAAATTGCACAAGTATTTATTTTTGACACTACATTTCCCCCCCCACTTTAGCGAGCTAATTATACTAAAGAATAAGCTATACTAATGTAGATAGAAAGATGCATAAAATAATGATGACTTATTTTGGAAAAGGATAATGTAAAGGACACAAAATTCAGTTAGGAGAATCAACGATGTCCTTATATTTGAGTTTAGCATAATTCCACATTGTTTAGCATTAAATCCTATAGGAATTATTATTAGCATTCAAAAATATCCTATAAAATCATAATGCATTAGTTTTTTGAAAATTGGAAGCTATCATAAAGAGAAGAATGTTGTGAATAGTGATGGCACTCTCAAATTTTGCAAATTTGAGATGCCTATTTTGAAAATTTTGCTTCTGCACTTTCAAAAGTGCACCTAATGAATCAATCCTGACTGACCCACTTTGGAGGCTTATATTTTAGAGCCTGTTGATTGTCATGCAAAACCCAGTTGCAGACATACTCAGTAGATATATGTGAGCAGACATGTCAAATTTCAGCTTCCCACGATGAGTTCTAACAGCGTTTCGAAAAGTGAAGTTGAAGGGTTTTATGGACTGTTCTGCTATTTGCAGACTAACAGCTTCCTGTTTGAGCTTGGTTTTTGCAACCAATTTAGTATCATGTTAAAACGGATGCTGTTCCATATTCCCCATGCCTAAATGATCCAGGGTGTTAGTTTTCAGAGATTCATGATCTGATTTGCTATTTTTAGCAGATCGAAACGAAAAGCAGTTTGTTCTATTTTGCAGCTGCTTTCCTGACAGCCTTTCTGAGAGGCCAACTTCGATCGTTAATATTTTTCGATCGGTGATGTTTCAAAGCAAGTCCTTTTGCACATGTGCTCGGGGTAGCTAAATGGTCTGCTATGTCTGATGGCAGCTCGCCAGGAGTTGATTTGTTATTTTTACAAATGGGTAGTTGGATCAGTTTCAATCGGTTCAAAACAGTTGTTTCAAAAAAGTTTAATCAGGCAACTTTGCCGATTAATATCCGGTTCCTCGTGATCTATTTCTTTGAACTGTCTTTTGCACTATACTTTTGGGTCAAATGACTATGTTCTTGCAATTTTTTAAGGTCTCACGAGGTCGTTTGCCCAACTTTCCAGGCCAATTCCTGAGCCAACTGGGCCAGTTTTGCCCATTTTCCAAATGTGTCAGTAAACAGTTTCTGAGGCGGACCCAAATCGTTTTTCAACTTCACAAGTATTCAAAACACAGTGTCAGGTCATATTGAACATAAAACTTGTTTGAAAACGAAAATTTTTTTAGCCGGACCCACATGGGGCCCGACATTGCTTTGCATAATTGAGGCAATTGCTTCAAGTAAATTGATTTGATGAGATTAGCATATGGGGTGCACAATCATGACTGCCTTCAAAGGTAATAGGGCAGTCATCTGATGATCTTTTCTAAATGTTCATGATGATGGTGTTCTCAAATGAATGATGTTATTGAACAGGAGAAAAGTTTGCACCAGCCATGGGAGATGTAGCAAGATTGTCTAAGGAAATTCTAGTTCGTTGAAGTATTTAGAGATTTTAATGTGAATGCTAATGTCTATGGTATTGCCTTTCCTACTTGCACCAAGAGGGGAACCCCACAATAGTGGTATATGCACCTAATTGTTTGTTGAAATGCACTGAAACTTCAAAGCAAACACACTTGGTAGTTGTAAAGAGAAATTCCACACTCTGCTTCCATCGAACCAGTGAAGACCCATGCATTGGAGGTAGGGTGCGCAAACCAGAGGAAGCCTGTGCACCAATGAAATCAATGAAAAGGCTTTAGAAACTTTATTGGAGAAAATATACTATGCGTGGCCTCAAACCACAGCAGATGGAAATCCATCAAAGCATGAAGGATGGAGGAGGTGCGGCCTTGAGGTATGGACGACCATCAAAGCACAAAAGAAATGAGATCTCATGGAAAGCCATGTTGCAAGGTATGCACAACAATGGAATGTTAGAAAGGTTTTAGAAATTCCCAAGCAAATGTAATGGCACAACCCGCACCAAACAGGAGGCCACCATGGTGTATAATGCACGAACTACAGCATGGAGGGGGTGTGCACCAACAAGAGGGGAAGCCCGTGGCCAGCATAGGGATGGAAAGCACACACCATGTAAAAAGCCAGCCAGTAGAAGGAGCCCCGCACCAAACAGAGGACCAGAAATGAAGAACAGAGGGCATAGGCCGATGGAAGTGTTGAGAGGCCCACACCAGTCAGCAAAGGAAGTGCGACCAAGACCAGAGGAGACACATGAGGAGAAAGCCAATGAGTTGGAGGAGACCACACACAGCAAAGAGAGGTGTGGAGAGGAGAGGCACCTCCAACAAACAAGAGCAGGGGTCGCGACCAGTGAGTGGAGGGCTTGCATCAATGGAGGCCCACGTTCACTATAGGGGAGCCCACGAAGGAAATACGGAGGTGGGAGACCCGCGGAAGGAGGGGAAACCAGCGCCAGTAGAAGGAAGGGTGTGGAGGAGAAGCCAGTTAGCGAAGAGCCCACGCCCAGGAAGAAGAAAAAGACTTGATAGGGAGGTGCGGCCATGGAGTGAGCTCGGGAGCTCGAAAATAAAAAAATGAATTAGAGCTTTTGGACCTTTGCTCGCGAACCTCGCGAAAATATTATGGACAAAGGCAAAACCCTTGCGAGGTGCGCGAGAAGGGAAGGCTTTTAAAATTTTAAAATTTTAAAAATGTTGCATAGTTTGAAAATGGGGTGGGATCCAGTGCAATTTTTAAATTGGTGAACAGGTGGTGGGGATAAAATTTAAATATTTACTCATTAGTGCAATCAGATGAATGTAATTTTCATGGGGAATATTATAAAATCATTTTATAATGTGAAAATTTTAAATGGTCAGACATGTAATTTTAAAATGGGCCCAGGAGTAAAATTGTTTATTTTTGCCCAGTCAGTAAAAGTGAGTTTTATATTCATTGTGTGGAATGTATTGCTGAAGATAAAATGCCAGTAATATTTTGCCTTATAAAATAATGTGATTTTATTAAATAGACCATTCTATTTAATGAGAGGTAAATAATGCAAAGGCATAGTGCAAATTAAAATGAGGACTCCATTATAAAGTTAAATACTTTATATTGGCTGGAAATTGCAAATAAAATGCAGCATTGTGAAGTAAACAAAAATAAAAAGCAGAAAACAGATTTTCACAAGAGCAACTGGATACAATTTAAAGAATTTCCACATTTTCCTCTCTTTTTCTATATCTTCTCTTCTCTTCTCATGGTACGGGTTCTGAGTTTTTGTATTGGGCTGGATAGATAAGGGTTTGTTAACTTTGAGTTATTTTGAGTCGAAAAGCTGTAATTTCTGATTTTATAAGCAAATACAACCAGTTTGTACAAATAAATCATGAAATGTATTTACATTTTCATGAATATCTTCAATTTGTCTCCATACTTGTGTACAGTTGAATCATATGAATTCAGTAATACAAAGTATTTTGAGTTTATCATCTCAAATTTCATGAGATTGTGTTATTTCTTTATGGGTCTATTTCAAAGAAGTGATTAAATATTGTGAGCAGATAATAGTGATTTTAAGTGTGCAGGTTGGATTTGATAATGAGAAGTTGATTGATAATAGGAGTGGGATTGTTGGTGTAAGACACTAACAGTTGATGCAAAGCATCAACAATTTTAGATCCACTGGTTGAATGCCATTTGCTGATAAAGTTGTCTTATGTATTTGACTCCATAGCCCAGAATTGGCACTGATTTATTTTGCAGCTTAATGCATCTCAGAAACAATTATAAATGTAAAATCATTCTTGGTCTTATTTGTTTGGACAGTTGTGTCTATCATGTTCTCCTTGCTGATTAGTGAAATTCATTCAATACTTTGCCAATATTGAGTGATATTTTAGGTTTCTCAGCATATTTCTGTGAGAGCATCATTTGTTAAGCAGTATCATGTTACTTGTGTGTTCAGATTTTAAGATATTGCTAAAGGGTTACCCCCCTAGGTCTTATACAGCCTGAAGTGCAGGGGAAATGTGTATCCATTCCATTTCCTATTAGTTGACCACTAGTGGTTGTAGATATCCTTGATAAGGGTTGGCTGCCTCTTAGAGATCTGCAATCTCTATGTGGATTTTAAACACCAACAAATAGTAGTATCCAAAATAAATGTTAAGAAAAAGAGGGTGAATATGCACCCCCTATTGATTTTTCCACCTCACATAGGGGAAAAATAGGATGGTTGATTCATGCGTACAAAACATTATGCCAAATACTAAGGAAAATTTGGCAATTTATAAAATATATAATTCTTTACTATTCATCGAGTTAATTTTTGCAGAGTTCAAAGTGATATTCTAGAAAAAAAATCCTTGTAAACACAACTTTGGGCAACCTAGGTTGGATGAGCTTTGTGAGATGACAAAGCAGGGTACAATATAGTGTGAGGTATGTATAAATTTTGTCTTTTAAAAACTAGTTTTAGGCCTTGTGGACCACATAATGAATTTTGATGTCCAACACTTGCATAGGCACCAGACCTATGTTCTATCATTTGGGGAACACATTATCATTTCCTCAAGGTACTAAGTTCCTAGGATGCATTGGTATCTAAGAAAAAATTATAGTTTTTAAGTTTTTTAGGATTTTAGAATGTTAAGATTTTAGCAATAGAATGATAGGTAGTGGTTCCAAAAAAAATTAGACACTTCCTACTATGTGAGAGCATGGTGAAAAATTCATGATTTCACTACTTAAGAGCTGATTAAATAATTTTACTTCATAGGATCAATATTTCCTCATACGAGTGGGCCTCTACTAAGTGTTTTTACTCTAAGAGATGTGGTTCCACCCCATGTTGCTCATGAAATTGATAGAGTAGTGGAATGTCAATAGATGGAACTTTAATCCCATAATAGGGGATATGATTTTTATATTATTTGGTGTATATCAGAATATTAGACATATAATTTGCAAGCAACATGTGACAATTGAGGAGGATAGATCATTGGCTATTATATAGGAGGCCCAACGATATGCATTGTGTTGGGTCATCACTGATGACACCATAGTATATATACATGAGATGGCTCAATCAGGGGTTAGTACCCATCCATTATTGATTGTTACTACAACCATGAGGGTGGCTATTTATGGATGAGACACACACCTATATGGAGGTTGTATTTACACTATCAAAGTGATGGAGGAACAACATACTATTTTTGCATGGGGGTGAAGTATGCTAGCACACCTCTACAATGATATATGAAGATATGTGCATCATGAGGGGAATAAACTCATGGCATGCACCTTGCTTCAATTCTAGGACTTAGAGAATATCACATACATGAGACATGTTAGGTACCTAGGACATAAATCACTAGATATACCGCTAGCACAAGTGTATCCAACGGTTAGAGACTTGAGGTTTGAAGATCTACTTTTTTAGAGATATACGTTTGATAAGTCATAAAGCACAAAGATTTTATGGTAGCCTTATAGAGGTGTGAGAGGATGATCATGCAATTTTGGATATGGATGATGTCAACACCACATAAGGATACACTGGATGGGGGCAAGGTTTTGTTTTGACATCCACTTTTCTTAAGGATGCTCTTGGAGGAGATATCGATGCTCAAGGTTTGGATGAGGAGCCTTCTAGTAGAGGAGGTGAGAGTCCAAAGTAGGTGAGAGAGGATGGATAGGAGGAGAGGTTGAGGGTATGGTGGAGAGTATACCCTCTAGTGACTACATCTCTGAGATAGATGGAGTGAGGTAAGTTAATCAGAGCAGTTTCTATTGCACCTACAATACCCATTGGTCCCATCACCACATCAATTAGTGAACCAACACCATGAGATCTACATTGGAAATTCAAAGACCCAAGTGACACTATGATTATGTTTTATATTTTTTATTTAGAATAAAATTTGGTGTAGATGTTCTTAACATGATTTTATTTTATTTTCTTATGGATGTGGTATACATATATCTCTCTTTTGTGTGATTTTTGTAGTTTATACATAGGCGTGGTTCAAATTCATCAATTTATTCATAGTAGATATGGTCCCATTCATGTAGCTTGAGGGTGAAGTGTGAGAATCCCACAAGCCACACCAAAATATTGTTCATCACTTATATATCCTTGAACCCATCACACAGCTTAGAGTTTCTTATGAGGAGGCCTAGGTGCACAAGAGTTAGAGGGATATAAAGGTACAATTGTTCATAGTAGAGAGGGAACTAGTTGTGACGAGAGAAAAGAGTGATAAGATAGAATGTGATACTCTATGAAGCCACACCAAGTTGTTATGAAGAGACCTATAGAGAGCACATGTGATAGCTCTAATAGATCTAGATCATCCTAGAGCTCAATAGCTCATGGATGATGTCACAACTATATGAGATCAATATTTCACTTTGTGGGAGTAGATAGTTGCACTAAGGGGTGATCTCAGATGCATGTAAGTTATAGTGTGAAGTGTTCCTAGGATGCATTCATGGTCTAGAGCTTCTATCAAATAACCACCATCCCAACTAGAAGATCCACTTGCAGTAGAGGGATCGGGGACACATGTATATTATGTGATTATTTTGATGTATATACACCAAATTTTGTTCTATTGGTGATGATACTTGTATATGGACATTGTATATTTGAGAATTATAAATATATATGTGATATTGTTATAGTTTTTCATCTACATGTGTTGATATTCCATAGATTTTTATATGCATATTATATGATCTAAATGTTTAATTAAATTTTATCATGGTTTAATCAAATATTTTTTTAAATATTTGTCCAATTATATATTATGATGATTTAATTAAGAAATATGTGTTGGAATGAACTAAAATAATCATAATGCATAAAAAAATACAAAGATAATGTTAATTGACAAAATAAACATACAAAACTAATCTATTTACTAGAAAGTTAATTTATAAGCAATTTATGACAATGAAATGAGAATGTAGACACCTAAAATATGACCTTAACCAACCACACCTAATTTTAGCCTACCTAAGCCATTTAAATAAATTTATCCCATAACCTTTATCACACTTTCCCATATCCAATTAATTGAATAAATATTCATTATTTATTTAATTAATTTATCCATTAACCTTTCCAAATCCTTCAACTAAATTAATTAATTAAGGCTAATTAATTCTCATTAACTTTTCTTCCATTATTTATTTCACCTTAATCCCTCAATCCTTATCCATTAGATTCATTCACATGGAACACAATCTAAATTTATTCTCATGTGACAAATGTCCCCTTCACATGTTTGAATCCTTGTCTAAATTCATTAAATCTAGACACTTAGCCAAAAATAAAAGTAATGTTCCATATCATCCTTTCATTTAATATCACACCTCTTAATCCTATCCATCCATATAAATATGTTTCCCTAATGTAAATCATAAACCTTTCCCTTCTCTCTCATGTGACACTTGTCACATGACTACAACTTTGATCCAAAACTTAATCCTCAATCAATCATAGCCATCCATTAGTCAATGCATCTTGGCCCTTTTATTTCTCTCATATAAATTCTAAAAATGAGAAGCCTTCCATCCTATTTAGATGAATCTCTTCTCATTTTACTATTATTTTGTTGCATTTTCTATCTATTTCTTTCATATCTTAGCTAATCTTCCACCATCATATCCTTTCCTATCCATTTGATCTATCATCCTATCAATCCTATCATCATGCTACTTGTGTAGGTGACCACATTATTCCATCAACACATCAAAAGAGAAAATCAAGTGGATCTAGGGTGCACTCTACTTCATGTTGAATGTTGTGGTTGTGTTGCTGATATGTGGTTTTCATTGATGTCAACACTATTAGCATTAGTGATTCTGAAGGTTGTATATGTTGAAGATATTGAGAAAATTGTAATAAATATATTGCAAGCAACTAGTGAAGCTGAGAAGGTTAGAGTGATGAAACATTTTTTGCGTTGATGGTAAAAAGGCATGCATTAAATGGTTTGTTGTTGAGCCTATCTAGTATGTTATCTAAAAGTTTTAGAGGTGCGCATCAAGAATTGAGGAAGTTATAAATTTTTGTGTTCCTGTAGTTATTTAGTTACTATAAAAAATGTTTCTAGAAGATGAGATCGCAATTCTAGTGAAGTGAGTTGTTGCGTACATTTCTGAGGTTTTTAATGATGTTTCTAGATCATGCTCCATTAGTGTGGTATGTCCACGTTGATCAACATGTTCGTTATTGAATATTTTTCCTTGTGTGCTTAAGGCTTTCATGTTCTTGTTCGCCATGATGGTGGTAGCATGTTGTAGATCCTTATGGATTAATATTGTATTGTTTGGTGTATTCAAGGATGTTGATTTAGGTCCTCACTATGTTGTGACTGACTTAGGTTGGTGCACATTAACATTTGTTCATGTATTAAGGCCAATAGTTGTAATTTATTCTTTATTTGTGGCTGACAAAGTTGTTGATGTAAATCCATGTAGCGGATATATAAGAGTGATTGTTTACTCATTTTAAATTATGCTCAATGAATGTGTGTGAAGTATATACAAGGTATATGCGAATAAAGATCAAATCATTGGAGTGAGATAAAAGTGTGAAGAAGATTGAGTGAAGTGTGAAGAAGTGTTTATGTGCCTAATCATAATTGTAATCAAGCTTTTGTAGAAGCTAATTTCTCAATTCAACCTCATCGGATGGATTTAATCTAATTGTCTTATGTAAAGAAGTGAGCCTTCCCTTTGAGTAGTAAGCTCTAGGCAGTGTGCCTGAATGCATGTGCATTCCCTATTCATTTATTTTATTATAATTCTAAAAGGGTATAATCTTGTGGACTAACACCCACCATGGTTTTCCCCCTAACAAGGTTTCCACGTATAAAAATATTGGTGTTCATGTGTCTCTAATGTGATGTTTTATGCTTGCACTATTAATTATCAAATCTGAGATTAAAATTTAGTTAAGGTTGAATAAGATTAATTTCTATAACAACTGATTCACCCCCCTCTTAGTTGTTTATCCTTGTTTTTCCAACACTTCATATCTATATGAGGAAAAATAAGTTGTAGGTGAAGGTATTGTGTGTGTTGTATTGTATTTTATGTTATTTACCTTCATTCATTTTTATTATCTTCATTTTAGCATTCCTAGTGGGATCCCCATCCCTATTGTAACACCCCTTTGTTTTTCTTTCTGGACTGGACAGTGTGTCCATGTTTTGCTTTGATTTATGCTCTGGATATTCAGATACTTTATCTTGCGTGTGTATTTGGTTACTATTCATTGAACGATAGACTATATTATGTGATGTGATTTGATTTATCATTTGCTTTAATTGGTGTAAAGATGTTAGTTGATATAACATGTAATTGCTTATGAGATTATTGGGATTATGATGGAAGTGTCATTTTTGATGAGTGTATGGGTGAAGAGGACAGGTTCGCATCACTTGCTTGCGAGCGCCCTGTGATTCTGTGATTTCCTCTTTACAGTGTGTATTATATACTGGATATATTATATGAGGTTGTTTATTTGGTTTCCAAGTTGCAAGTACATGATATCGACTCCACCTGGTTTCACAGGTCTAAGCATGTCAATCCAATGGTTAAGTTGAACGGGAGATAGTAACTAGGTAACTTGTGTCAAGTCTACACCCTAGCCATAGTGTGTCATCAGTTGTTTGTGTCGAGTCATTGATTGCTTTGCTTTAATGTTATTTAAATTCTGAAAGGATTCTTGTATTAAAAAAATAGATATTTAGAATTATTGCATTAAATCATGTTGATCGTTATTTAATTAAAATTATATTTTGTTGATTGAAATTATTATTTAAATTAATTGATAAAATTTAATCTATTTAATTAATTAAATTTAATCCAAAAGGATGAATTTAGTTATTAAATAATTAAATAATTAAATCAATTAATTAAATGTGATGCAAGAAAATAAAAGGAAAGAAAGGAATTAAAATTAATTTTGGAATTTAATTTCAACTTGAGGGAATTAAATTAGAAATTGTAATTAAATGTTTATTTGGGAAATTAGTTTCAATTTTGGGAATGAAATTATTATTTGAAATTGCATTTTAAATTGAAAGTGGGTTTTCGAAAATTGAAATTAAAATTAATATTGTAATTGTCAACATTGCATGCAAAGGATCGGATTTGGTTTTAGGATATTTTTGATTTAGGACTGAATTGCATGCTTAATTAAGGAGAAGAGATTATTGAAAATTCATTCATTCTAAGAGAAGATTTTGAAAGGAGGATTTTGGGGAAAATTGCACAGAGAAGGGTTTGAAGAAGTTTTTGATTGTAGAATCGATTTGAGGAAAGTCTGTTTATAATTGGTTGAGCTTTTGGATTGGATTCTTGGTACGGTAGAAGAGAATTTGTGAGATCCTTGGAGGAGGCTTTGCATCAGAAATTAATCTTTGCCTGTAGCTTCTTGATTTAGGTTTTCTTCTATATTTTTTTTATTGTTCTTGGTTGCTTTTAAAATAGTGGTGTTTAAAGATTTGTTTGTTAAATCTGTTTTAAAAAAAGAATTTGTGATTAGAAGAAAGAAAATAAATAAATTTAAAGCTTCTGTTGTTTTTGTGAAAATTTCTTCAGGGAAATTGTGTAAACCTCTGTAGAATTTAATTTATTTGAGAAAATTGTTAGTTTTGTTATTTAAATCGAATCTAGAGGTTAAATAAAACATTTAGATTGTTTAGAAAATTTAAATCACTGTAGAAAACAAATTTATTTTGAAAAACCTATGTAAAAATTATGGTGGAGAAATCTAGAGGATTTAAAATCTTCTGAGTTTAATTTAGATCCTTTTAGTTTAGTTGTTTTTTTTATTGTTCATAAATTCATGAAAATGGTTTAAAAGAATTAGTTTTGAACCTTTGTAGAATTCTGCTTTGTTTTGGAAATTCTTTCATATTTTCACCTATAGGTGAATATCTCAGAATAATATATTCAATTTGTTTCCTTGTCAAAATTTTCATTATAAATATATATATATATTGAACTGTATATATATATATATTTATAAGATAAATATATGAATATATATTAATTCTGTTTGTTCTTGAAAAATCGCAAAATTTAATTGAAGCGAATTTATTCACTTTTGGTTTTTGGGGTATTTATGAATTTCCAATTGTTATAGTTTTAAAACTAAAATTTTTAAGTTATAAAAAAATTATAAGTGTTGTACTGTGGTTGGTGGGGGTGGTTGTATTCCCCACCGCCCACATTAGATCTTGGGTGGAGTGCTGCCTATGAGGCAGTGTGCCCACCATTTTGGGGGACGTGCTGCCCCCTCCGACGGTTCTTGGGGTGTGGCCGGACTATACATAGTACAGTCGGCGCCCCACAGTGCATTGTTTTAAACAATAATAATAAAAAAAAAGTAACCCTCTGCGACCATCTGTACTTCCCATCCGCCGGTCCGCTTTTCAATCTCTGGTTTCTTTGACTTTTAAAGATTTTTTGAAATATATACATATATATCGATATTATATATATATATATACGATGTACTATATATATATATATATATATATCCATATTTTAGTAATTGGTTGATAAAGATCTATTTTATTTGGAATAAAATAATTTAAGATTTA
Source organism: Sequoiadendron giganteum (assembly GCA_007115665.2). Taxonomy (NCBI): domain Eukaryota; kingdom Viridiplantae; phylum Streptophyta; class Pinopsida; order Cupressales; family Cupressaceae; genus Sequoiadendron; species Sequoiadendron giganteum. The sequence continues at coordinate 324,937,534 of CM021103.1, forward strand.
AAAAAAAACAGAGGATAGATTTAAATGTATACATGTGATTAAATATATTAAATATATATTTAATGTATAGATGGTATAAGCATATATATATTTAATTATATATTTAATATTTTATTTTATTTTAATTATTATATACAATCTAGTATTATTGGAGGTTTAAATTGGAACAGATTAGTATGCATAATTTAGATTGATAAGGGGAAAAGGTATTTTAAATAAATTGAATAAATTATATGAGTTAGTTGGAAAACAAAAGAAATCCAGTTAGTAGAGAACTGATGTTGGTTTTAGAAGCAAACATTGAATTTGATTTAAATTGTTTAAATTAGTATTTCTTATATTTGTAGATTGAAGACACTTGTTTAATTATTTCAATTATTTTGAAAGGGCAAAAGTTTTATATTATTGTGAATAGGGATTTTAAAAGATAAAATTAGAATGCTTAGTATAGGTTTTGGATAGAAAATTGAAAAGATTATTAGCAATAGTTTTACGTTGTATTAAAAGTAAATTAAGGAATTGTTTAGATTGATGAGACAATTAATTATGTTTTATGTATTTCCATTAGAACAATTTAATTGTTGTGATTGGAATATGAAAGAGTTATGGATTTAGAATATCTGAAAATAGTAATATTCTTCATGGTTGCCTTAGATGTTTTATTTTCTCTGTATTCATAAAGGGAAGTGAGTTTAATTATTTTAGATTTCCTATAATGAAAGAGGAAATAGGGTTTATGATTATTTCAGATGAACTAGTTATCGTGTCTTTGAATTTTTCAACGTTACCTATTGGATGAGTATGGATTTAGGAAATCGAAATATTAGAGTTGATTATTGACTTGAATGCTTCTATAGCTATGTCGTCATGTTGCATTATGGGATATGGGATTAAGTGTTAGTCCAAAATTGTAAGTCTTCTAGAAGATCTTAGAAGATGAGGGTTGTTGATTCTTTATGTCAACCAGTTATTTTTCCCTTGGGTAGTGCATGGAGTCTTTTCAGTATTTATCCAGTTTCCATGAACGGGGATGTTTTGTATCTCCTGTGAAAGGAGTGGACTATGTGTTTGTTGCCTCCAAGATGTTTGGAGTGAATTCTATTATTTGTTTCCTCCTTGTGTTGGAGTGGTTTTGATGCCTAGTTTGTATGCACTTGTGTTTCCCTTGGTGGATTGTTTAGGTGTGTGTTGTCGAATAGAAGAGTGGCTTTTGTTAGGCGTTGGAGCCCAAAGAGGTAAACCAGGTAACCTTCAGAAGTGAGTTAATCAAGTGATAATTAAATTAATGTACTTAGATGATCAGGATGCCTTCCACACTAATTAAGATAATTTAAGCCTCACTCATAGACACAAGGGCTCATTTAGACTTGGGATGAGTGAGAAGGCCTGAAATGGCATAGTCATTTATCTTGTCAGTACGAGAGGTATTTGAGGCCGCATGAGTGAGTATGAGGGCCGAGATTTGGTTGAGGTCACCAGGATTACCGGAGCCTATGAAGGATGCCCAAAGGAGATCTCATTACTACTATGCGATGACATTCTATCTAGGACAACTGTTGTTAATTGTTTTATGTGTACGATTCTCTAAACATACTTGATCTATTTTTATGTCTGGAAGCAATGTGACCTATGTTAGTGATGTTTGAGTTGTATTTTTTTATTACATTTATTTGGTTATGTTAGTATGAGTCAGCCTTTGGTTAGAGGTAATAGATTCTTTGTCCATGTTGCGTTGTTACTATCTCCTAGCATGGGGGGTGGGCCTTCGGGTACCACTTGGTTGGGTGAAACATGCACCATACATTGTTGGGTCCCCATTGATCATCAGTACTTGGTGGCAAGACATCTAGATGGACAGTTCGTGGTTCTTGTGTTTTATTCTTGCATTGTAATTTTTCAATTTGTATAAGTTATTGTATCTCTCTTGTATTTATGAGGTGGATTTATGTAATTGTAACACTTATGTACTATTGCCTTATTCTGGGAATGAGTGATGTAACTATTGGATTAAGTTAATGATTATGAGATTGTATCTTGGATGTTTATCTTATTATGTTATGTGGTATCCTTATAATGTATGATGTTTATTTCATAAACTATATAATGCTATGGTTATATGTAATATGTAAGTGTGGGTTTAAGTAATCCTAACCTTGTAACCTTAGAGGTTATTGTTAATTAGTAAGTGAATGTGTATGTTAATTGCACTTTAAAAAAAAAATGGTTCACTTAAGTCGTTAATTGCAACTTCCTTTAGGGTTACTTGTTGGGTAGGGCATTACACCTATTTTAACCTTTTTGGTGAGTTTTTGGTGAGTTCTTAGTTGTAGGTTCCAATTTGGTGCTCAGCTTTGTGATTTGGTGCTTTCATTTGACAAAAAAAAAATTTTGCTGTGAATTTCCACATCTTCATAACCGTGCTTTTATAGTGACTCATCGTGCCTACATTTCAACCCTTTGTACTTTTTTATTGAGTATTTATTCCTATATTTTGAATTCTGGCACCTACATTATATGAAATTATGCTTGTGTTTCAATTTTTGGCTCCCGTGTTCTTCCAAAATATACTTGCATTTTGAATTTCAACACCTGCATTCTATGAATACATACCTATGCTACATAGAACCACGCCTACATTTTGCTTAATATTCTAGTTGTATTTAGTTTTAACCCTTGGTTGTCCTTTGTTGATTTCTTCATTTTTCCTAACCCTTTGTTTGCAAGTTGATCTAATTTGTTTTATGCAAGTGCTAGGGTTTTTCTTTAAGTTATCTCTTATATTTGTATTTTTCATAGGGTATAAGGTTTTCATTACGAACCTTCTTGTGTTTCTATACATGTTTTAGATTTTTCTAACATTCTATTTTGCATGTTTTCTAAGATATATTTTGTAAAAAATTAGGATTGGACATCAATTTTTCTTTTACATCTAGGTTTTATGAAAAATCATGCTTTCATTTGACAAAACCATGCCTTTCTTTCAAATTTTTGTGCATACGTTTTGAGAAAAAATGCTTCCATCCTAACTTTTTGTGCCTCTGGCTCAACTTGTTATTCTTTTTCTTCGACTTTTTGTACCTTTGTGTTGACTTACTACACTTTTTATTCACAATCCATGCTTTCATATAGGTATATTTTTCCTTTTTATATGTTTATGCACTTTTGTTTTGTCAAAAAGCACCTTTGTTTCATGTAGTTTTGTTTAATTTTCTTTATAATTTTTTCAAATTCTATTTTTTGCTTATCCAAAAAAATTCCTTCGAGATCTTCTCCCCCAAACCCCTATCACCATGGGATTACATTTGTCCCCCAACACTCCCTATCATTGGGTTGAGTGTACCAACCCCAACACAAAATGACCCTTCAAAATTTTTATTGTTATCTTCATGCTAATTATCATGTTCTTTGATCAATTTTTCACCTAACCTCTTCTTGTGCAACTTGTAATTTATTTTCAAAGATAAAAATCATCAAACTACTAACCTCTTTCTTGTATATTCGCTTGTCCAAGGATTTATTTTTTCCATTAGTCTAGGCACATTTTATTTCTTAAGATTAATGAATATTGTTTGATGTCCCTTTGAGCGATTGGTGTTTATGCTCTCCTCTTACATCTTTGTGTGATCTTGAGGATCAAAAACATCACTTGCTCTTTTATTTTATTTTCTTTGTTATCCCAAGGAACCCAATGTGTGTATTCTCTCCCATTTTCTTTGTGTGATCTTGGGTGACAAAAAACACTTGGATCATCTATTTTAGAAGGCCTACTTATGGATTTCATCACCCTAGGGAACGACCTCTCTTGGAGATTAATTCTTTTCAATCTAGACAAAGTCTCCTAGAATTTTATATGTTGGAGAAGTGAAGGTGGGGAGTGGGTTGCCCTCTCCTCAAGGATGTTTGGAATTATTTTCTTTCATCTATGGATTGGGGCCTCACATACCCTTGAGGTAGTTAGAGAACTCTCTAGAAACCTTGTTCATCTTAGTTTAAGACCTTTTGATCATTGCTTAGTTTGGTACATGGTACAACTGATCATGACCGAAGTTACTCACTATGTATTTCTTCTTGTTGAAATGACATATATCCTTTGGTATGGCCTTGTACTTCTAAGGGGTTTAAATGTGGTACACAAATTTTGCATACCCTAGTTACCCATTCATTTGGAGGTATTAGCCTTTGGTTGGTGGGCCTACACTAATTTAACACTCCCTCTTAAATAATTCTAGGCTTGTGCAAGTGCTTGATGTGTCTTCTTGTGCTTTACTAGTGTATACATATTTTTGGCCAAATATAGAGGGCTATGAGGCATATCATAGGTCATTTGGGTCATTTTTAGACCCATGTATCCATTATATACCACTTAAATAGCCTTAAAACACCTCTAACATGCCTAAATAAGCTATAAAAGTGTAAAATATTGTAGAGAAAAAGGTAAATTCGTGGGAATAAGATAACTAAGTGTTATTATGAAAGGATATAATGGAAATTTATTATGAAAAGGCATTAAGAGGCTATATAAAGAAGGGAAAAGTGAAAGGTAAGAGTGGAAGAATATAGAATCATATGGAATAAATATAGGTGAGAATAAGGAAGTATGGAAGATATATATGAAATATATATATGGATGAAGTGTAGATATTTTCCCTGATACCTAATTAAATAGTGTAACTAATCATACACATAACTTAGAGGACCTAAAGATACACTTATATCTAAGTAGTTCATCATTAAAAATGGGGCTCTATTTAATTGTAAAATAGGGAATCATAGACTTAAGATGATGTTGGCATTGTATATGCATTCAATAATCTTATCTTAATCAATTAAGTAGAGATACTGAGATAATAATTCAAAATATTTTTAATTAAAGAAAATAGAGTGAGTATTCTAAGAATTGCTAGTTGTTATGGGTACCTATTAATTCCATGGACTATAACTAATTAATCCTATGTTACAATGCACATTTATTGTAACTTAAGCATTGAACTGGATATAAAATGAAGCATCAAATTATAAATCTTGAAATAAAAATGAATTACAATATAAACTAAGAATTAAAACTTAGAACTTCAATGCATAATTTACCTAACTACTATTATGTGGAGTTGGTAGTACCTCAAGTGGCCCTTTCTTGAGCGTTGTGTTCTACAATATCTTTAACTAACTCAAAAAATTAGATATTCAGATAAATATTATTTATTGTAATATATCAGACATAAAAACACAATGTGACAACTATTATTACATATAACTTCTACAAAGATCTAACACATCTTCTAAATACTTTGATCTCTCAACAATATACCTTCCTAAATAGATCCTATTAGACTCTATTTATTATCAAACTGTAAACAGATTTATCCACAAATGTCAAATCTTCCTAGAAGATATGAAGAGGACTTGAGTTCATTAAAGATGTAAAACAACTAACTACCAAAAGCAAGAGTGTAGAAATTAAACAAGGATTCTACATCTTTTAAGAAATATTCTATATCATATGAATGTGTTGGATAGAGTATCCTCATAATAACTATCGTTCCTATTCAAAACATAATTCTTCTTCCAAGTTTATTCAATGGATGGAATACCACATGGATAATTGTTCTCATGACTTACAACCGTCATCTTCATCCCATACTAAAAAGCATGTTGATTTCATGACCAATTGACTCCTTCATTGAGCTAAACCATCACCCCTTCGTTGTGGGGTAGAAATCCTTTTTTGGAAGAATGAAGAAGATCATATACCTTGTTAACAATTTTATTGTCATTGATGTCACCATGATATATGATTTGCAACTACAAGACTCAAGGTCACGTTAATTCAGTATTCTGAATTAGTAATGTAGGATTAGCGTTCAGTATTTTTCTCTAGAATCCCCTCCGATAAATAGCTATTACTTCATTTTTTGGGAAATGGTCTATGAATAAGAAATGCATACATGGAAAAGAACTTGTGCGTATAGTTGCTCATGGTTATCACTGGTATCATTTTTTTTATTACAATTTTTCTATTAGGTCTATTGTTGGCCGACCTATCAAGTGGCTAAAGATGTAATGGATTAATTTTTTTTTGTGTAATCCATGCCGACATGTTGTCACGTGCCACATGTTTGAGTTATTGTTGAGAAGATTTGTGAATCCGACCTTATTGTTATCTATGGACAATAAAATATTTATACAAGATGTTTTTAAAGATATGGACATGAGAGCTAGTGTGAGAGAATATTAGAAAATTATACGTGGAAGAAAAAAGAGCAAAGAGTGATCTGTTGGCATGCAAATTTTGTGAGTTACAAAGGAACTGAATCTACACTTGAGGTGTACTTTCATCAGTTCAATTCTAGTGGTTAGCCATTTTTTTCACTTCATTTTTGTACATAATAAGCTCCCCATTTTGGACAGTGAGTCCTGGTAGTGAGCCACCCCTTTTGTAATATCTTATAACCAGTTATACTATATTGTTATTTAATCCTCACTGTGGTTTTTTCCACTCTGGGTTTTCCACGTAAAATTTTTGGTGTCTCTTGTGTTGTGTGCTTCATGTTCTGTTGATGATTCTGCTTATGTTAATTATCATATGCTTTGGATTAATTAGATGGTATTTTTTAAACAATTTAAAGAATATTTTGATTCACCCCTCCTCTTAGTATATTGGATATTTAACAATTGGTATCAGAGCTCAATTCCTCTGGAAAATTCTAATAGCTTGAGGGAGATCTTGGAGATTGAACAAATGGAGGGTAATGCAAAACTTTGGATTGATCTTGATGATCTTGACAAAGCTAAAAATGATAATAGAGATTTGAAATAAAATCTTGATGAAGCAAATTAATGCATCCAAAAATTGAAGGAAGAATTAAATAAATTCAAAGAGAGACATAGAGAATTCAACGACCAATTGAAGCAAGTGAGTGAAGATGTTACTTGACTAAAGTTTCAAGTGGAAGAAAAGAAGAGGATTGAAGAGTGCTTGAATATAGAAATAAAGAACAAGTCTGATGAATGTTACAGTCTTGAACAAGAAGTGGTATATCTAAGAGAAGAACTGGAAAAATAAAAAGTTTGTGAAGATAGTTTCAAAACAAGCTCTACCAAGCTTGATGAATTGATTGCAAGACAAAAACCTTCTAAAGAAAAAGGAGGATTGGGATTAGAAGCGGATGAAAGGTCAAAAGAAACAAATGATCAAAAGGCTCAAGATAAAGGGAAGCATAAAATAATACCAAGAAGGAAAGCACATGTTAGACAACCAAATGCACAAAGGTACCCATCTTTCAATGGAACTTGTTTCTCATGCAACAAGTTTGGGTATAAGGAAACTGAATGCAAAAGAAGGATGAATTAGTTCTTTGGTTCTTTCCCCAGACAATGATATGCTTATAATAAGTTTATACATAGAGCTAGTGAATGAAAAACTCAAATGATGAACTGGTTTAATGGAGGAAGGATAAATCAATCCTTTGTTGGTTATTGCTATACATGCAACAGATATGGGCATAAAGTGAATTAGTGCACAAAAATATTTAATGGAAGTCAATCAAATAAAAAAAAAATTATCTATTATAATTGCAACAAACTAGGACATATTTCAAGGGTATGCAAAAGTGAAGAGAGAAAACAATCTACTCTGGTAAAGAAGAATGAACCTGTGAAGAAAGTTTACAAAAAAGAAGTTAAGCAGGAAATGAGTAAGATATGGAAAATAAAAGAAGATTTAGGGACTAATAATGCATTTTTACCCTCATCAGGTGCAGATGATTCCTTTAGGAACTAGACCTAGCATGGTCTTAGGGGGAGTTTTTAGTAGAAAATCTACTAAACCCCCTGATTTAGAGTGTTTCAGTCATTGGCATGTAGAAAGGTCATAAGAAATAAGTATGCAGAGGTTTTAAAAAATAAACTAGAAGAAAAAAGGCATATATGCTTGTTTGCGGAGCATATTAGGGTTTTTTAGCACATAGAAGGAAATGTGGATGATTTTTTATATGTCAAGAGCATTAAATGCAAATTAGGGCATCACATTAATCTATATAGTGAAATCATAAAGGCATCTTGATCATTTGTGCATTTGAAAGAGGTGAAGAATGACTTGGAGTGATTTGGAGTGAATTGAAGTGAGACTAGTGCAAACCCTAATTTCAGCCATTTGCGAAGAAAAATGTATTTTTGATTTTGTGTTGTTGTGAGCTTGTGAAAATTCTTTCTTGAATCCTTTAAAAGCTTGGTAAATAGAAAATGGAATTTCTTGTAGTCGTAAACACAACAAAAAGACCTAGACCCTCCTATAGGAAATACTCGATGAAGGTTTTTGAGGATGACCTTATGGGTGCTTTCTCTCCGATTCCCCATGGCATCATGCCAAAAAAGGAGACAAGGATGTACATTAGGGTTAATATAGAGGAATTACATCATATCAAATTGATTGACATGTGGATAAATGAACTCACTGGAGATGATTTCTTGGTAAAACCTGAGTACTTGAATATTGTGACAAAGAACTTGGACTATTGGAACAACTTTCTAAATTTTTGTTCTATAGTAGATGATCAGTATGTAAAACTGGTCCTTAGTAGAATGCATGATCAATTCTTATGGAAACATGAGCCTCACTTGATAACCAAGGAAGAAGTCAAAGCCGTCACCAGACCAATACCTGTGTTAAAAGCAGTGAAAAATGAAATGGTAACGAATCTCACTGGTGCAACCTATGACAAGAGGGATCTTGTGACAAAACATATTACTAATTTAGCCATGAAGTATGCATCCATAATGATTTTTCATGAGATCTACTTCACCAACATAGTGAATTATGTGTCTGCTACATCTATTTATACTAGTTATGATATGACTGTAAATGGTGCACGTTATGATTTATGTGAGCTTCTCAGAAAATAGTTGCTTGAAAACATAAGAATTTCAAAGGAGAAGAAGTACTCATTTAATTTTAGTTCTCTAATTGTGTGTCTTTTATTCTATTTTCTGAAAATGCTTCCAAAAAAATTTGGAATAGTGTATTGGGACCCATCTCGACTGGTTGCACATCATATTTTGATCACATGCATAGTTTGGGTGATGTGAACAATGTCGAAAATTCCTTGATGAAATTATTTTATGTGTAAGAAAAATATGAATGAGAGAGATAGAATTCCAAGGAAGATTGCTGAAAAACATAAAATTGAGATCACATTTCATGTATCTTCTAATGACTGTATGATAGAAGCAGTTGAACCCTAGACCATCTAGATTCGACCTCTGGGTTATGAGGTCTCAGAATATGTTGAATTTTATGTACAACTCTTATTGAAGAGTCCAAAATATCCAAATGAACCATGGATTGGAACATAAGTAGAGAAATCCATGGAAGTCCATTTGAAGCACAACAAAGCTACAAGGAAGAGAAATGTTCAAGAAGTCTAGTTTTGCAAATGAAGAGATAGCTCTAGGAAGAGTCATTAAAGGAAAAAATTCTGAAGAATTACCTAGTGTAAGGAGATTCAAAAGGATCCCTCCTTCCATACCAACTTTTGAATGAGTTGTAGTGAAGACTGTGTCCAACACTACTGATAAAGGCAAAGGCCCAACCCCTTCCAGACCAACTACCAAATCAAGAAAAATAAAAGGGGTTCCTCCAGTAGCCCCTATCAAATGAAGAAAATAAAAGGATGCTAGTGAGAAGAATATGAGTTTCACTGATGATCAAGAGAAAGATGGAGAAGATCCAACTACAAAATTGACAAGAAAGAGAAGGGTGAGTGTTTCCCCTAGTGAAGGTGCATCACAAGAAACCAGTGTTGGTTCGAGGAAATTTCACTATGTGCCATCCTTAGATGATGTTGATGAACATAATGTTAATGATGCAGAGAAGGCCAAAGTTACAAAATAATTTCCATTTGACCAGGAAGAATAGAATGCCTCTTCGATAAGATCTGGTTCCCCTCTCAAACTAGATGTTTTGATGAATAATATGGTGAATCAAGATAATATGGTGAAGTCCATAGTGGAAGTGTATGATTCATTAGGAGAAGAAGATAAAGAATAAATAATACTGGTCATCATCAAATATGTCATTATTTTGGAAGCTAAATGGGATAACATTAGGTGTGATGTTCCTAAAAATTTGTAGGAAATACTAATGAAGAGAAGAGGAGAGGCAATTGAGCTAGAAGAGAAAATAAGAAATAAAGCATATAAAGAAATTGCATCCTTTTTGTCTCCGAATAATTTAGAATATTTGAAGAAGATTTGTGCTAATATGTGTAGGGTGAAGAGAATAGTTAATACTTTGATGATAAAAGACAAAAGGGAAATCAAAGGAATAAGGAAGGAAACAATAAGTATTATCAAGAATACTGTGATAAAGTATGGCATGATTGGGCATTTAGTTCGGCACCTGAACCTAGAAAAGAAACTTCTACAAAAGTTGTGGAAGAACCTCCTTCTGGTGCTTCTAATGATAATTTACCCTTGGAAATAAATGACACCAATACCCTTCTAGAAACAGGTAGTACAGATGTTCTACCAAAAACCAATGCTACTAATGAGAATCTAGAAAGTGAAAAACATGTTGAAGAAAATGTTGAAGCAGAAGTTCATGTTGCTACCCCTCCGATATACCCCAAAGAAGAATATAGAGAGAAGGAAGAAGAAGAGAAGAGGGAAGAAGGAAAAAAAGAAGAGAAAAGTGAAGAAAAAAAGGTAGAAGAAGAAAATTTAGAAGAAAAGGAGATGGAAGAAGAAAACACAAAGGAAGAAAAAGCAGAGGAAGAAGGAGAAAATAGAAATAAGGAATCAGATAACATTGTCGGAAAGAATGAAGAATTATCCCAGAAAGTTGTAGAATCACAAAATTTCACTAGAGAATCTTCCTCTAGTGATGATGTCTTGAAAGAATTTTTGTGTAAACAAATCAGGTTCCAATCGGTAATTCCTCTAGAAATCGTGCAACTTCCAATGAATCAAGGTTATGCAAATATGAACAAGATTTCTTTGGTATATAAATTTGTATTAGGTGATTTATTTCATGCATTTGGTAGAAGAGAAATCTTAGAAATGCATCAGAAGGGAACTGATCTCATTGAAGATGCTATTAAGGCTTTGCAAGAAGTCACGTCAGATACATCTCTCTCTCCAGTTGAGAACTTGAAGCTTCTATTGGACTCCTTCAAGGATCATTCCACAGGACTTGTTGAGAAAACAAAACAGGATGAAAAAGAGAAACTAAATGAGAAAAGGCTAGTGTCCTTTATGAAAAATGTGCCTTGGCACATACTAATGTAGAGAAGAGCCTTGAATCTCTAGAGGCTTGTGAATATGAAGCTAACTATGTGTTTTCCTATTGTATAAGGTGGCTTGATACCACTAAAAGAATAAAATATCTTATGGAATCCATTGAGTCCTAGTTGAACTTTGTCTCCAACACCTACAATGGATCTATGGACAAAGGCAAATCAACTTGGAAATTTATTTCTATGCACAAAGAAAATTTCTTTATGTTATAGAAGCAAAAGGAAGAGATAATCAGAAAGTTTGGCCTACTCGGTGATAATGTGAGGATGGAGTATGCTCCAATGGCCAATGCTTTGAGTAATGTTGATAATTTGGGTAAGATCAATCTAACTCTAGACACTCTGGATGAAGCTAAAGAAAATTTTAATGCTTTATAATCTTTGAACAAAATTTTGGTATCTACTAGGAAAAGTTGGGAGAATGACAAAGCGGCTTGGCAAGGCATTCTTTGGGAACTGCAAAGTGCTCCCTCCTCTAGGTAGAATTTTTCTATGTTTATATTTCTTGGGATAACTCCTTAGGGGGAGTTCAAAATTTTGATTCTATGTGTTCTAGACCCCATGTACATATCTTTCACGTTTTATGTTTGAAATTTGTCCTTGATGTCAAAGGGAGAGAAGAGGAAAGAGAAATAGAGTATATTTTGTACATAGGATGTATGCAAAAAAAAATTGGCACATGTTGCCATCAATGAAAAATGGGGAGATTGTTGGAATAATGAAGAAGATCATATACCTTGTTACCAATTTTATTGTCATTGATGTAACCATGATATATGAGTTGCAACTGCAAGACTTAAGGTCACATTAATCCGGGATTTTGAACCGATAATGCAAGATCAACCTCTAGTATTTTTCTCTAGAATTTCCTTCGGTAAATAGCTACTACTTCAGTTTTTGGGAAATTTTCTATGACTGAGAAATGCATACATGGATAGGAACTCATTCGTACAGTTGCTCATGGTTATCACTGGTATGATTTTGTTGATTAAATTTTTTCTAATAGGTCTATTTCTAGCCAACCTATCAAGTGGTTGAAGATGTAATGGATTAAAAAAAAATTGTGTAATCTATGCCAACATGCTATCGCATGCCACACATTTGAGTTATTGTTGAGAATATTTTTGAAGTTGACCTTATTGTTATCTATGGACAATCAGATATATATACAAGATGTTTTTGAAGATATGGACATGAGAATTAGAGTGAGAGAATATTAGCAAATTATATGTGGAAGCGAAAAAAGTGAAGAGTGATCTATTGGCATGAAAATTTCGTGAGCTATAAATGAAATGAATCTACACTTGAGGTGTACTTTCATCAATTCAATTATGGCGGTTAGCCATTTTTTTACTTTATTTCTGTAGGCAATGAGCCTCCCATTTTGGATAGTGAGTCCTAGAAATGAGCCACCCCTTTTATAATATCTTATAACCAATTATACTATATTGTGAGTTCATCCTCACCATGGTTTTTCCCACTTTGGGTTTTCCACATTAAAATTACGGCATCTCTTGTGTTGTTTGCTTCATTTTCTATTGATGAATCTTCTTATCTTAATTATCATATTATTTGGATTAATTATATGGTATTTGTTCAAAAAAATTAAGAATATATTGATCCATCTCCCTCTCAGTCTATTGGAAATTACAACATCCTTATGTTGTAGGTGACAAGTCTTAATGCTACAAGGGTTGGTCTTTATTTATAATGGAAAATTCATAGTTAATCACTATAATTAAAGAATAACTTATACTAAACTAATAGACATCTAAAATCCATGCATACATTCATTTATACCACACACATAGTCTTTAAATGCTTGAAATACTTTTAAAAAGGTGTATAAAAGGTCTTGGTAATGTCTTAATGAATCTTAGAAGAAATAAAAAAGAAACATGAAATTGCAATAGGAACTAGTCAATTCTATGGCTCATCATTTACCCCAACTTGATCTCTTACTTGTACTCAAACAAGTTTAGGGCTGAAGGATGTATTGCAATGAATTTTATCTATAATCCATTGTTCTAGTTACCCTTGTCCCCTACTTCATGTAAAATCCTTACTAGTCTAATATTTTCACCCATCTATTTTCCTCTCTCACAAATATATGTTGTTTCCTTCCTATCCAGTGTGGGATATGAAACAAAAGGAGAAGAGGATGAAAGGTGAGGGGAATCCAAGTGATTCTATTTTTAGGTCAATTGTGATATACTTATGTTCTCTTTTTATTGTTGCCACATAGTTGAAAATGGAATGGGGTTCCTTCTTTTTGAGTTATGGGGTAAGATCCCTCCATTTTTCTTGGGAAATGTTAAGTGCATGATTAATTGTTACTATTTCAAGTTCCTGAAATCTCTTATAATCTTTCTTTTTGTATTCTAGTATTTTCATTGCCACTCCCTCCTTTTCTATAAGATCTATCAATTGATCCACCACTATTTCTGGGTCTTTTGATTCTTCCCTCAACTGAAGAGGGAATGATTTTTCCCTTTTCTAATATTCCTGATAAAAATATCCCCTTAGATGTTCATTCTAGATATAGGAAGCTAATGCTTTGAGTTGAAATTTTACCAGAAACATAAGTGGGTTCCATTTAGTTTCATAGGGAAGAATCAGGTTGTGTAAATAGAATTCACACAGTTGAGCCTACATTTATAGTGTAGATTGCTAGAATACTTTTAAGAGTAGTGTTTGTGAATTTACAACAAGAGGGAGGTTACTAATTATTTTTCTAAACTGAAAACCAAGAAATTTTTCTTGGAGAAACAATGCATATACCTTGGCTAGAGGTCTACACCTCAATAGTTGGTGTAACGCCCTGCCACGCAACCCTAGAGGAAGTTTTCAATTCACTAAAAAAAGTACTAATTTTTTTTTTATTAAAGTGAATTAAACATACATGATCATCTAATAATTGACAACATCCCCTAGGGTTATGTAACTGAGAATTACTTAATTCCCCATTAACATACATCATTAAGATTCATTGCATTAAATTATACAAGTAAAAACAAACATTCAACATAAGTAAATTAAATGAATAACAAGATAACATCCATAGCATAATTCCATTAAAAGAAAAACTGTTTACAATTCTCATTCCCAGAATGAGTCATAATACATGGGTATTTCAATTACATAAATCTGCCTCATAAATACAAGAGGGGTAAAGTCAATTTAATACATCTTGAAATTACAAAGTACAAGAAATAATAATAAGATGCGCGAGCTGTCCATCTGGGTGTCTCGCCACCAAGTGCAGAAGATCAAGGGGGGCCCAACGGTTTTGGTGCATGTTCCTCCCAACCAAGTGGTACCTGAAGGCCCACCCCCCATGCTAGGAGATAGTAACAACGCAACAAGGACAAGATACTACTACCTCTAACCAAAGGTAGACTCATACTGACTCAACCAAACACATGTCCAATAAGAGTCTAACACTAACATGGTCACATTGCTTCCAAACATAAAATTGATCGGGTATGATAAGAATCCATACACACAACACACCACACTATGTTATCCTAGACAGAGTGTCATCGCATGGTTTGTCATGAGATCTCCTCTAGGCATTCTTCATAGGCTCCGGTGATCCTAGTGGCCTCAACCGAATCTTGGCCCTCATACACATTCATGTGGAATCAACTACCTTTCATATGGACAAGATAGTTGAACTTGCCATTTCAGGCCTTCTCACTCACCCCAAGTCTAAACTAGCCCTTGTGCCTATGAGTGAAGTTAATTTATCTTGATTAATGTGAAATGCATCCTAATCATCTAAGTACATTACTTTAATTTTCACTTGTTAAAATCACTTTTGAAGGTTACCCGGTTTACCTCTTTGGGCTCCGACCCCTAACAAAAGCCACTCTTCTAATGGATAACACACTACACAAATCTAGACTCCAAGGGTAACTCAAGTGCTACACAACTGAACAACGCAATCTCTCCTATTCTAGGAGACAACAAATAAGGAAATCCACTCCAATACTAGGAGGAAACAATACACTTATAATACTACCCAAGGGAAAAAAACGAACATTATCTCGATAAGGGAATGACCCACGATCTCTGGAAGACTTAACAGTTTATAACACAATTTCTCATTCCCAAGGCAAGCAACATAAGGAAAACTTAATATTAAAAGGCATTGACAATAAATTCCACTATATTTGGATATCTTAAATCCATTTCCTTATCTAAAGCTTTTTGCAGAAATTAAAACAATATAATTCTAAATTTTCATTAAAACAAATAAATTCCTCCATTAAATAAATATATCTTCTCTATCTATCTAACCATGCACACTATTCGTTTCAGTTTTAAAAATCCATAAATAAATACTTGCATAAAGCCAAAAATCTGAAACAACATATAAAATACATACCTGAATATACAAATCTAAATTAAAATAGAAATAAAATAACAACTATATTCAACACTGATTTTAAAAAAAAACTACCAGATTATAAAATTAATTACTTTTGGAGAAAAAACCAACTCATATATTCCTTTCCCAATATAAACTTATAAAATACATATTAAATATTATACCTTGCTATATAATATTAAAATATACATTAATATGCATAATTTATTAAATCTACATTAAAATAAATTATCATTAATTCTAAGTATATTAAATATTATATAATAATATTTAATATAAAAAGACACATAGATTTTCTTAAACAAAACTTTAATTTAAAACCGAAGTTATAAATACCAAAAAAAAACAAAAAACACAATTTAAAAAAAAACAAACAATATAATTTTATTTATTTTTAAATCAAAGGGTGGCGGTGAGGGCGACCGGATGGTACACAATCCGGTGGACGGTACCGTCGGTACCTTGCAAACGCCAACACCCGGGTGCCGGACTATACATTGTACAGTCGACCACCCCTTATTAAGGGCGCTAGTTTGTACAATGTACAGGCCGGTCCCTTGGTGCGTGAGTCGCGCTCACCACTGGCACGGTGGACGGTGGGGGTATATCTGCCCCCACCAACCACTTTAATTTTTAATTATTATTATTTTTAAAAAAAAAAAAATTCTTTTTTAAACTTTTTTTTGTTTTATATATATTTTTTATAACATTTTCTCTATGACACGGAATTTTCAGAATGGAGTTCGAAATTTCGTTCTTTCCTAGGTACGTCATACGGACGACATTAATAATAATAATAAAATGATAGAACACATTTAATCAATAACATTTAATGATTATGCATATATATATAATATATATTATCTGTATTTATATTCAAAGATATAACGCATAATATATAATTATAAATATATTTTGACCCAAAATAAATTTACTGGAAAAAAAAATTGAGAAAAAGAATTAAATGGAATAACTAGGAATCAATAACCATTTTCCAGAATTCTTTCTTAACTTTATACAGATTAAAAAAAATAAAATAAAACCAAATTCTTTTAAAACCATTTTTTTCAAATTCCCAAAAATACAAAAATAAGAAAATTAAAGAAGATCTAATTTTCTTCATCTTAAATTTTCTACAGAGATTGGTTTTCACAGCCAGATCTAATTGTTTTCCAAAAATAAAATTTCTTCAATAATCTATCTTTGATGCACAATCTAGGATTTAGACAAATTAATGATTCTACCATTTCCTTAATTGAAAAATTAAAATGTACAGTAAATTTGTACAATCTTCCAACTTTCCTGATGAATTTAAATCTAGTTTCCATTAACAAATCTTAAATCCTAAAGAATTCAAGCAATAGATTCTTTAAAACAATGTAAATTTATTTTAGATAAACCAAAAGAAAATTCACATCACAAAAGAAAAACCTGGATTTTCGAAGCTACAGGCAATGAAGAGGATCTTTGAAGCAAAGTCTCCTCCAATGCTCTCTTGAATTTCTTTTGATCATGCAACGAATCCCAGCAAGCAATGATCCAAGGGCTCAAACCACTTCAACCAAATTTCTTCCTTTCAAAACAATCCTACCTACTTTCTTAATAAATTCAACCCAATTTCTTACTGAATTCTACCCAAATTTCTCAATACAATTCGCCCCAATTTCTCAATTGATTCTCTAGCCAAAACTCTCTCTAAATTTCTTTTTCCTTTCTCTCTTTTCTTTCTTTTCTTTTTCCTACAACTTTTCCCTTCCTCTCACATAACACCCATTTCCAAAAACAAAAGCAACTAAAAAGGAAAACCCCAAAAACCTCACACAAATTTCTCAAATTAATTTAGTAATCTTCCAAAACAAATACAATTTCAATACTAAACAAACTCTCTTCAATAAATAAAATATGCAATTGCTATAATTCAAAATATCTTTAACAATCTAAATTTTGTTGTGTGCAAAATTAAAAATTAAATATTAATTTAGTTTCCTTTTTTTTTTCGAAACTCACTTTGAACGCAATTTCACATATTTTTCACTTTCATTTGCTTTTAATTTAATTTAATCCAATAACCTTAATTAATTAATTTTAATTATTTAATAATTAAATCCAATCTTTTTGAGATTAAATTTAATTAATTAAATAAATTAAAATTTGACTAATTAAACTTTATTATCAACTTTAACTATAACATCAAGGAAATTTTTTACTTTAATATACAATAATCACTACTTTTAACCAATGTTATAATTCCAACAATTGATTTAACAATTACGCATCATACAAAATCAAATAACATTAAATACGGTAAGACATGACTCAATAAATAGGACTGACGACACACTAAGGCTAGGGCGTAGACTGACACAAGTTACCTAGCTACTATCTCCCTTTCAGCTTAGCCATTGGATCAACACGCTCAAACCTATGAAACCAGGTGGAGTCAATGTCATGTACCTGCAACTTGAAAAACCAATTAAACATCATACAATATATCCAGCATATAATACACATCGTGAAGAAGAAATCATGGATTTGCAAGGCGCTCACAAGTGAGTGATGCGAACCCGTCCTCTTCACCAATACACTCATCAAGGACTGACACTAACGTCATAATCAATACTTACATATAAAACCTCATGATAATTCTACTAACATCATTAATACATGAAAGCATGTGAAACAAAATTAGATAACCACATCACACAATAATAGTTGTCGCTCAATAGTAGCGATCAAAACATCATAACAAACTGTGTCTAGTATCAAAGCATCTGCAACCAAATAAAGTATCAGGTAAACTGAACAAGAAGCAAAACTGAGGGGTATTACATTCTCCCCCCAAGGACTAGACTTACTCTTGGAAGCCTGCAAACAAGTAGGGATATAACTCCCTCATCCTAATTGCATCCCTAGGATCCCACTGAACTCGAACCTGATCAATATCTCGCCCTCAAAGAGCGAGCGTTCTGCACTCCGTTACGGCCATGGGCTCCAAAGCCAACTTCCCGCCCTCTACCTATAAAGAATTCCAATCAAGGAAGTGAGTAACATCTGGATGATATAACCAAAGAACTGAAACATGGAAAATGTCATGAATACGTGCTAGACTGGGCAACAAAGCAAGACGATAAGCAACTGGACCAATCTTTTTGAGTATCTCGAAAGGTCCGACAAAGTGAGGTGCCAACTTAGAACCCTTTCCATAACGGATTGGACTCTTTCGCGGATGGACCCGCAAGAATACTTTGTCGCCAACAGAAAATTGACGATCCACTCTATGCGCATCTGCATACTTCTTTTGCCTGTCCAGTGCTGCTACTAGGTGCTCTCTAATCTGATCCACCTGCTGCTCCATGTCTTGCAATATCTCTGGACCTAATAACACTCTGTCCTCTAATCGATCCCAACTCAGAGGTGTACGACAAGGACACCCATACAAGGCCTGAAATGGTGCCATGACAATGGAACTCTGGTAACTATTGTTATAAGCAAACTCCACCAGATAAAGATAATCCTCCCATCGTGTCTGTTGGTCCATAACATACATACATAACATGTCTTTGAGGATTTGATTAATCCTCTCATTCTATCCATCTGTCTCAGGGTGATATGCTGAACTGAAGTTTAACTGTGTCCCCATTGCATGTTGTAATGATGTCCATAAAGCTGAAGTAAACACTGGATCCCTGTCAAAAATAATTCTATGTGGAATACCGTGCAACCTCACAATATCCTCCATGAACACTCTAGCAACTGATGATGCATTATAGGAAGAGCGCATAGGTGAGAAGTGTGTTTCCTTCGTTAACCTATCGACTGTCACCATAATAGCATCATGTCGTTGCGAGGAGTTGGGTAAACCAACAATGAAGTCCAATGAGATAATATCCCACTTCCACTTAGGTACAAGGTGTGGCTGAAGAAGTCCCGCTAGATGTTGGTGTTTATCCTTCACCCGCTGACACTCCAAACATCTAGCTACAAAATCTGCAATATCCTTTTTCATCCCTGGCCAGAAATATAACTGGCGTAAATCTACGTGCATCTTCTTCACCCCATGATGGGTTGAATACGGTGCACGATGTGCCTCTATCAAAACCAAAGTGCGAAGGCCACCTGCTGAAGGAATGTACATACGTTCATAATGCTTAAGTAACCCATCTGCCTCAAGTGAATAATGCGTGAACTTGCCCGCAAGAGGTCTGCCTACCCCAATCTTTGCTCTCACATCCTGATACCAACTGTTTGTTGGAAGAGTAGCAAGAATCTGACTCCGTAAATCTACCATAAGAGTCAACTCGGATAACACATGCCTACGTCTACTGAGTGCATTAGCTACAACGTTCTCTTTTCCTTGAATATACTTCACCTCGAAGTCATAGTCACAAAGAAACTCCATCCAATGCCTCTGTCTAGCGTTAAGGTTCGGCTGAGTGAAGATGTACTAAAGAGTCCTGTGATCACTATGAAGCTCAAATCTATGCCCGAGTAGAAAGTGTGTCCATCTGGTCAATGCATGGACTACTGTCGCTAGCTCAAGATCATGTATAGGATAATTCAGTTCATGATCTTTAAGCTTTCGTGACTCATAAGCTATAACTTGACCCTCCTGCATCATAACTGCTCCTAAGCCCTCTAATGATGTGTCTGTACAAACCACAAAATCTCCTGTGGGATCAGGTATCGCTAAGACCGGTGCACTGGTCAACTTATCCTTAAGGACCTAAAAAGATGACTCATACTATTCTGTCCATACAAACCTCTTCCCTTTCCTCTAAAGAGAAGTGATAGGATCACCCACTTTGGAAAAATTTTGAACAAACCTCCTGTAGTATCCTGGAAGCCCCATAAAACTACGGATCTCTGCCACATTCGTGGGTGCAGGCCAATCAAGAATAGCTTGGATCTTTGAAGGATCCACAGATACACCCTCTCTTGAGATCACATGACCAAGATACTTGATCTCAGACTTAAAGAATTCACATTTCGACAAGTTGGCATAAAGTTGGTTTTCTCACAAACACTACAGAACCTATCGCAAATACTCCTCATGTTCCTCTATTGTCCTGGAATATATCAATATATCATCAAGGAACACAAGAACGAACCTATCCAAATAAGTGCAGAATACTCCATTCATCAAACTCATGAACATAGATGGCACATTCGTCAACCCGAATGGTACCACAATAAACTCATAGTGACCATACCATGTTCGAAACGTCGTCTTATGGATATCTGCATCAAAAATACGGAGTTGATGGTATCCCGACTTAAGGTCTATCTTTGAAAAGATGGTAGCACCTTTGACTTGGTCAAACAAGTTATCAATTCTAGGAAGTGGATAATGATTCTTGATCGTTACTTTGTTCAACTGTCGGTAGTCAATGCACAACCGAAGTGAATCATCCTTCTTCTTCATGAAGATGACAGGTGCTCCCCAAGGAGAAACACTAGGATGAATGAATCCCTTCTCCAGTAACTCCTCCAACGCAAGCAAAGCTCTTTCAGCTCTTGAGTAGTCATACGATAGGGAGCTCGTGAAATAGGCTCCAATCCAGGTACTAAATCAATTTTAAAATCTATATCTCTCCTCGGTGGCATACCTAGAATGTCATCTGGAAAAACATCTGAGAACTCCTGAAGCATGGGATGACTATCTAGAGATACCTTCTCCTCTATGTCTCCTAATCTCAAGTTGTCAACTGAAATAGCAAACAATTGACATCCCTGCTGAACACATCTCCTCAACTGCATAGCTGAGATAATCCTCAAGGATATCGGTCTCTGAACTCCTATAATCTCAACCTCACCCCCAGACACATTAATGCACTGTATCGACTTACGTCGACAATCAATAACTGCTCGGTGAGCCTCTAACCAACCCATACCTATGACAACATCATAGGATCCCAATGGTATAACCCAAAGATCTAAGGTAGTACAGAGTGGTCCAATCTCCAACCTATAGTTAGGTACAATTGAATGTGATGCAACCTTCACACCTGACGCTAACTCAACCTGCCACCTATTGGCTTGCCTTACGGCTCCCAGTCTGCAACGTGACACTACAAATGAAGAAATAAAAGAGTTAGATGCTCTTGAATCAAATAGAATAGTAACAGGGTTACCCAATAACATACCATGAGTCTCAACTATGGTACCCTGGTGCTCTGCCTAGTGGTTATCAACCACTGCAAATACCCGGTGGCCTCTACCAGCATCCCCCACTATTAGCTCTAATGCCATTGGTCTCTATGTAAATCCCGACGTGCCCTTATTGGGACACATCCTAGCAATATGGCCCTGATGACCACAAGTAAAGCAACCTGTGCCTCTACCATAACCTTTGCCTCCAGCTGGTGCACTAGACTATTATGCACTGCCTCTAAAAGTGGACTGGAAGCTCTGCGCGGGTTGCTCGGTATTGAAATGCTTCATGCGCCTCCAGTTCCTATTACCCTATCCCTATTGGAAACCCTTTCGTTTCCCCTGGAATGACTAATTCTGACTGCCCTGTGCTAATACCTGCTGAGTCTCAGGAGGCACTACTCCCTGTGACTGTCCACCTCGAACACTAGTCCCCGCTCCTGTAGCACTGCCAATAATAACACCAGTATGACCTCCTAGTGCCATAGTCAGGTTCTCTTCCACCAGTCATGCCTTCTCCACAGCTACCTCCATAGACTTGGGTTCAAAGACCCACACTCCTCCACTAATATGGGCATTTAAACCCCTGATTAAATGTTGCATGAGCATCCCCTCATCATCTCCTATCCCAACGAACTGTTTAAGTTCGTAGAATCACCTCTCATACTGGTCCACAGTCAAGGCCAACTATCGTAGAGCATGGAACTCATCGCCTCTACGCTGACGCCAATGATCAGAGAGAAAGCGGGCTCTGAACCACTCAAGAAAGATCTGCCAAGACATCGTGCTCATGTCAATATGGAGCTTTTCCTCCTCTAGCTTCCACCAAGTGGTTGCAAAACCTCAGAGGTGAATAACAGCGCACCGTGCTTTAGTATTACTATCAAAGGGATGCATAGAAAAGCATTGATCTAGGCCTATTAGCCAAGTCTCAGCCTCTAAACCTGTACCTACTCAATCAAACAATGGTGGTTGTGACCGAATCAAGTCTCTCATATGAGAAGATGCTAACCCCTCTGATTGTGCTAGAACTGCTCTCCCCCTAGGATTAACCTCAGCCTCTACCCATCTCGGACCTAGGACTACTAAAGTGTCTTCCAAGGCCTTACGTGCAGCTTCGACCCCTAGAGGATCCTGCTATCCAATACCACCCCCTGGGCCATTCTGCGAAGCTTGATGCTCCTCTTGCTCTGGTATGTGTGGCACATGAGGTGGCGAGTCATTATGACTCTCCTCTCGATCATCTACCCGATCATGACCTCATCCTCTCACTCGTCCGAGTCTAGGAGGCATACTCCTACACAGACACAAAAAGGGTATTAGACAAGGTACACTTGGAAACCTACACAACTAAGCTTAATGGATACAACATAATCCCAGAGCACCCAGTGTTTAAACCCGGGCTTTGATACCATGTGTAACGCCCCGCCATGCAACCCTAGAGGAAGTTTTCAATTCACTAAAAAAACGTACTAATTTTTTTTTATTAAAGTGAATTAAACATACATGTTCATCTAATAATTGACAACATCCCCTAGGGTTACGTAACCAAGAATTACTTAATTCCCCATTAACATACATCATTAAGATTCATTGCATTAAATTATACAAGTAAAAACAAACATTCAACATAAGTAAATTAAATGAATAACAAGATAACATCCATAGCATAATTCCATTAAAAGAATAATTGTTTACAATTCTCATTCCCAGAATGAGTCATAATACATGGGTGTTTCAATTACATAAATCCGCCTCATAAATACAAGAGGGGTAAAGTCAATTTAATACATCTTGAAATTACAAAGTACAAGAAATAATAGCAAGATCCACGAGCTATCCATCTGGATGTCTCACCACCAAGTGCAGAAGATCAAGGGGGACCCAACAATTTTGGTGCATGTTCCTCCCAACCAAGTGGTACCTGAAGGCCCACCCCCCATGCTAGGAGATAGTAACAACACAACAAGGACAAGATACTACTACCTCTAACCAAAGGCAGACTCATACTGACACATACTGACTCAACCAAACACATGTCCAATAAGAGTCTAACACTAACATGGTCACATTGCTTCCAGACATAAAATTGATCAGGTATGATAAGAATCCATACACACAACACACCACACTATGTTATCCTAGATAGAGTGTCATCGCATGGTTTGTCATGAGATCTCCTCTAGGCATTCTTCATAGGCTTTGGTGATCCTAGTGGCCTCAACCGAATCCCGGCCCTCATACACACTCATGCGGAATCAACTACCTTTCATATGGACAAGATAGTTGAACTTGCCATTCCAGGCCTTCTCACTCACCCCAAGTCTAAACTAGCCCTTGTGCTTATGAGTGAGGTTAATTTATCTTGATTAATGTGAAATTCATCCTAATCATCTAAGTACATTACTTTAATTTTCACTTGTTAAAATCACTTTTGAAGGTTACCCGGTTTACCTCTTTGGGCTCCGGCCCCTAACAAAAGCCACTCTTCTAATGGATAACAAACTACACAAATCTAGACTCCAAGGGTAACTCAAGTGCTACACAACTGAACAACACAATCTCTCCTATTCTAGGAGACAACAAATAAGGAAATCCACTCCAATACTAGGAGGAAACAATACACTTATAACACTACCCAAGAGAAAAAAATGAACATTATCTTGATAAGGGAGGAATGACCCACAATCTCTAGAAGACTTAACAATTTATAACACAATTTCCCATTCCCAAAGTAGGCAACATAAGGAAAACTTAATATTAAAAAGCATTGACAATAAATTCCACTATATTTGGATATCTTAAATCCATTTCCTTATCTAAAGCTTTTCGCAGAAATTAAAACAATATAATTCTAAATTTTCATTAAAACAAATAAATTCCTCCATTAAATAAATATATCTTCTCTATCTATCTAACCATGCACACTATTCGTTTCAGTTTTAAAAATCCATAAATAAATACTTGCATAAAGCCAAAAATCTGAAACAACATATAAAATACATACCTGAATATACAAATCTAAATTAAAATAGAAATAAAATAACAACTATATTCAGCATTGATTTAAAAAAAAAACTACCAGATTATAAAATTAATTACTTTTGGAGAAAAAACCAACTCATATATTCCTTTCCCAATATAAACTTATAAAATACATATTAAATATTATACCTTGCTATATAATATTAAAATATACATTAATATGCATAATTTATTAAATCTACATTAAAATAAATTATCATTAATTCTAAGTATATTAAATATTATATAATATTTAATATAAAAAGATACGCAGATTTTCTTAAACAAAACTTTAATTTAAAACCGAAGTTATAAATACCAAAAAAAAACAAAAAAAACAATTTAAAAAAAAACAAACAATATAAAAGAAAAAATTTAAAAAAATCAAAGGGGGGTGGTGAGGGTGACCAGACGGTACACAATCCGGCGGACGGTACCGCCGGTACCTTGCAACCGCGAACACCTGGGTGCCGGACTGTACATTGTACAACCAACCACCCCTTATTAAGGGCATCGATCTATACAATGTACAGGTCGGTCCCTTGGTGCATGAGCTGCGCTCACCATAGGCACAGTGGGTGGTGGGGGTATATCCGCCCCCACCAACCACTTTGATTTTTAATTTTTTTCTTTTTTAAACTTTTTTTTTTGTTTTATATATTTTTTTTATAACATTTTCTCTATGACACGAAATTTTCAGAACGGAGTTTGAAATTTCGTTCCTTCCCAGGTATGTCATATGAATGACATTAATAAGAAATAAAAAAATGATAGAACACATTTAATCAATAACATTTAATGATTATGCATATATATATAATATATATTATCTGTATTTATATTCAAAGATATAACACATATAATATATAATTATAAATATATTTTGACCCAAAATAAATTTAATGGAAAAAAAATTGAGAAAAAGAATTAAATGGAATAACCAGGAATCAATAACCATTTTCCAAAATTCTTTCTTAACTTCATACAAATTAAAAAATAAAAAATAAAACCGAATTCTTTTAAAACCATTTTTTTCAAATTCCCAAAAATACAAAAATAAGAAAAATAAAGAAGATCTAATTTTCTTCATCTTAAATTTTCTACAGAGATTGGTTTTCACAGCCAGATCTAATTGTTTTCCAAAAATAAAATTTCTTCAATAATCTACCTTTGATGCACAATCTAGGATTTAGACAAATTAATGATTCTACCATTTCCTTAATTGAAAAATTAAAACCTACAATAAATTTGTACAATCTTTCAACTTTCTTGATGAATTTAAATCTAGTTTCCATTAAAAAATCTTAAATCCTAAAGAATTCAAGCAATAGATTCTTTAAAACAATGTAAATTTATTTTAGATAAACTAGAAGAAAATTCAGAGCACAAAAGAAAAACCTGGATTTTCGAAGCTACAGGCAATGAAGAGGATCTTTGAAGCAGAGTCTCCTCCAATGCTCTCTTGAATTTCTTTTGATCGTGCAACGAATCCCAGCAAGCAACGATCCAAGGGCTCAAACCACTTCAACCAAATTTCTTCCTTTCAAAACAATCCTACCTACTTTCTCAATAAATTCAACCCAACTTCTTACTGAATTCTACCCAAATTTCTCAATACAATTCTCTCCAATTTCTCAATTGATTCTCTAGCCAAAACTCTCTCTAAATTTCTTTTTCCTTTCTCTCTTTTCTTTCTTTTCTTTTTCCCGCAACTTCTCCCTTCCTCTCACATAACACCCATTTCCAAAAACAAAAGCAACTAAAAAGGAAAACCCCAAAAACCTCACACAAATTTCTCAAATTAATCTAGTAATCTTCTAAAACAAATAAAATTTCAATACTAAACAAACTCTCTTCAATAAATAAAATATGCAATTGCTATAATTCAAAATATCTTTAACAATCTAAATTTTGTTGCATGCAAAATTAAAAATTAAATATTAATTTAGTTTCCTTTTTTTTTTCGAAACTCACTTTGAACGCAGTTTCACATATTTTTCACTTTCACTTGCTTTTAATTTAATTTAATCCAATAACCTTAATTAATTAATTTTAATCATTTAATAATTAAATCCAATCTTTTTGAGATTAAATTTAATTAATTAAATAAATTAAAATTTGACTAATTAAACTTTATTATCAACTTTAACTATAACATCAAGGAAATTTTTTACTTTAATATACAATAATCACTACTTTTAACCAATGCTATAATTCCAACAACTGATTTAACAATTATGCATCATACAAAATCAAATAACATTAAATACGGTAAGACATGACTCAATAAACAGGACTGACGACACACTAAGGCTAGGGCGTAGACTGACACAAGTTACCTAGCTACTATCTCCCTTTCAGCTTAGCCATTGGATCAACACGCTCAAACCTATGAAACCAGGTGGAGTCGATGTCATGTACTTGCAACCTGAAAAACCAATCAAACATCATACAGTATATCCAGCATATAATACACACCGTGAAGAAGAAATCACGGATTCGCAAGGCGCTCGCAAGCGAGTGATGCGAACCCGTCCTCTTCACCATTACACTCATCAAGGACTGACACTAACGTCATAATCAATACTCACATATAAAACCTCATGATAATTCTACTAACATCATTAATCCATGAAAGCATGTGAAACAAAATCAGATAACCACATCACACAATAATAGTTGCCGCTCAATAGTAGCGATCTAAACATCATAACAAACTATGTCTAGTATCAAAGCATCTGCAACCAAATAAAGTATCAGGCAAACTGAACAAGAAGCAAAATTGAGGGGTATTACAGTTGGACTCTTTTGTCCACCAATTATTCTATCTTTACCTTTATTTTCTTAATCTTTATTTCTTGTTTTCCAACCACTCTAGTATGAGTTACCAATATTTAATATTTTTCCTTTTCCTAATCTTTTGCTTCTGATAAAATTATTTTATTCTATTCCATAACTCTATGTCAAGTGTCACTAGAGTGGGAAAATTAGGTTTCCTTTGGTATTCAATTAAGTTTATAGGGTGTTGAGTCTTTTTTCTCATTTCAACTATAGCCAATTGTGTTAATTTTTCCAACCCTAACCTTTGTTGCTCAAATTTCTAAAATTTCTCTTCCAATTCCCTAATTTTGGCATCCATGTTACTCTCCCTCTGTTGGTATGTTTTGATTTGCTCTTCTAAATCCTTCATCCTTTGCAAATTTGTGTTTAACTCTTTATTTACATATTTTCCTTCTAAAAAAATTTCTTCCTCCTTTTTCTAAAAACATCTCTTTATTAGGCTCATTAGGTGACACAAACCCTTTCTTAGGGATAGGGCTATTATGATGTCTTCTTCATTGATGTAAATAAATCCTCAAAATCAGACTTTTTACTTCTACTTAAGAACAAAGGTTGCAATGTCCTCGGATTTTTCTCTTCACTGGGAAACTTCTCCTCTTCATGTTTTGACTCAGTTTCAATTTCTATAAATTTCTCTCTATGAGTGTTGGATTCCTTCTTTTTAGAGCCCTTTTTCCTAACACGATGTGATTTCCTCTCTAGTTGTGTCGACTTACTCTTCCTTTTCTTAGATACAAAAGTGGAGGTTGTACTCTTTCTTTTTTGTCACCTAGGCTTAGAGGGGCTCCACGTAGAAGCAAGGTTTTTAATTGCCTCTTTTATTATAGGCTGACCCATAGAAGCTAAAAGTTGAGATTCATGTGCTTCTTATTTTTCTTTACCACTAGTGCTATGGGTAGGTGAAATGAAGGGTGAGGAAAATGATTCATATTCTTCTTCTACAACCATAGAGGGCTCATTTTCTTCATTTCCCTTTTTTAACTACTCTCCCTCGGGTGTTATAAAAATATTATTAACATTATTGCAACTTAAAAATTCCTCTCAAATTATGTTGGGAAAATGAGTTCTAAGACTTATTTTGACTAATAGAGTAATAAAAAAAAATGTGATAATACAAAAAAATCATTTTCTTTTATATTTCGTAGAAATTCTCTTTAATAGGTTATACAAAAAATGGAATATTCACTAGGAATTGGTGGCATGGGTGATTAAGAATTTTAAAATGTATAGTATATAGGAGAGACTACCTACCATCACAAATTAAGTATTTAACTATGTAAGAGGCTATGGAGGCCCACAACAAAGGTAAAGAGAGTCATGTTGTACCTTATGTTGAAGATTCTAGGTTCTCTTCTAGCAGTCTAAAATCATTTATTACTGTAATGACATCTACTCTAACCAAGAATTCATCTCATGTCCTAGGTATCCCTGAAAATTTTACTACCCTTACCTCTAACCCATCCACTCTTAACCCCTTAATTATAGCTTCATCATTCTATAGTGTACTAGAAAATTGTTGGGTGATTTCCTCATTTTTGTCAATTGAAGGAAATAGTCCATCCAACCAGCTTGTTGGAAAATTGGAAGGAAATGTTGGTCTTCCAATAATAGGTTATGTGTTATTGGACCCTTTCATATAATATTACCTCCCATTCTGTTATTTGGATCCTACAACTTGTAATCTCTTTATATTCCAATTTTTTTGATGTTACTGCTTCTACTTCTAGTAATATTTTTGAATGTTACTACTTCTTTTGTACTCTATATACTTTTATAGTGGACTATAATTGATAGCTTATGGAATTATTTAGGTCTTTGGATAAGGTAAATTTAGAAAAGAGAGAAATTTTGAAATAGAAAATAACAAAATGACATACTAGTATACACCCCAACTTAATTGGGCTATTTGTCCTCAAACAACATGGTATGAAAAGGAGAGGGAGAAAATATTTTCAAGCAATTACAAATAATGCATGTAATAAATTTAATTATATGTAAGATATCAATATTTTAAATAAGTTATAAGAATTTAATGTTTAATTATAATAAATAACATGAAAAGTACTTAAGAGAGTGGTAGGATAGAAAGGTGATGTGTGTGAGGAGATATTATTGTCATCATACAATTATGGGGAATTATGGTTGACATGGTGGAATTGAAATGACTACTGAAATTAGACGTGCCAAAGTAATACTCAGTGTAATGAAGGCATGTGGTATGGAAGGTGGCAAGTTGGAATAGAAGGCTACACAAAGTATGTGATGATGTGACATGAGGGTGAATGGAGTGTACTTGATACACATTAGGGTGAAGGAAAGGATGATAAGAATTAATTTCTAAGAGAAAAATGGATTTTAATGAAGTGAAGTGCTTAGGGCATGTTGAAAAATAGATTGGAATAGGTGTTAAAGGTAGTTAAAGAATAAGTCCCTCTGTATGTATATTCCTTGAGGTGTGTTGCTACAAGTCCTGTAAGCATCTATTGTATGTACAAAAAAGTAAATGTTGACAATCATAACCTGTGCATGTGTGTGCATGTGAGAGGTGTTGTTTTATGAGTAATTATACATGAAAAATATCAGCAAGTGAGTTATGTGACTCACCTACAAAGACTTCACTTGATATGTTGCTTGTATTTGCAAATGGATCTTGTAATTTTGTCTCATATTGATGTTCTAGAGAATATAAGAAGCCATCCTTTTATAGTGGCTTCTTGTAAAGATTTAGTTTATGATCATTACTAGGAGTGATAATATTACTACATCAATGGTGGTTAGCTGAATTTCCTCATTAGGAAAAACTTGTTGAATGTCATAGGGCTTGAACCATCTTGTTTGAAACTTCCCCTTTATGGTCTTTGTACCTAAAGTCATAAAGAAAGGCCCAATCACCTATGTTGAACTATTTAGTCTTGATGAATTGATCATGCCACCACATCCTCTATTTTATATTATTTCAATATGATGAATTGCCTCAATTTGTATCTCATCTAAAGCATTCAGATTATGCAATCTCTCTTTCTATGTTGTAGATATTTTCATTCCCAATTTCACTTCTATTCAGAGAGTCTTATATTTAAAATCAATGAGAAGAACAACCTTCTTTCCATACACCATTTCATATGGTGTGAAGCCTATTGTAGTCTTCTAGGTTGTCCTGTAAGCCCAAAATGGTTTAGATAGCCTTATCGCCTAGTCTTTTCTATAGAGTTGTACTATTTTTGTAAGAATACTCTTTATTTCCCTATTGGTAACTTCCACTTGACCATTGTATTGAGGGTGGTAGGGTGTAGATTTCTTGTGTATGATCTCGTATTCTTTTACTAATTTATTGATCAAATCTGAAGTGAACTAAGGCCCTTGAATTGTTACTAATTCTCGAGGAACACCATACCTTGTAGAGATATCTTCATAAATAAACTTAGCAATATATCCATCTCTAGAAATTTTCAAGGCTTTTACCTCCACCCATTTTTTAAGATAATATATACAAACCAAAATATATTCTTTTTTATTTGATTCTGGGGATATGGTACCAATAAAATATAATCCCCACTTATCAAAAGGTGTAATGACGAGTTGGGGTTGGAGTGGAATTTCATCAATCTTAGTAGGCCTTCCCATATTTTGGAATTTGTCACATCTTCTTGTGTAATATACCATATCCCTATAAAGTGTAGGCCAATAGTAACCAATATTCAATATTTTTAGAATTTTCATTTTAGCTACAAAATGTCCTCCACATGGTTCATCATGACATACTCTCAAAATGTCATAGAATTCATCTTCCCTAATGCATCTTCTCATTATGCTATCAGAACCTATATAAAATATATATCTAGCTACCCATGAATAAGGAAAAATTATCTCAACTAGATGTCTCTTTTCTCTTGGTGAGAGATGTGGTGGTGTCTTCCCTGCAACCATATAATTAGCTTTATCTACATACCAAGGTGTATGCAGAGAGAGGGAAAATAAGTTTTCACCAAGACATGAGTCATAAATAATATCCTTTATTAATTTTATCAACAATATTGAGATAAATGTTTCTACTAAATTGTCCTTCCCTATTTTATCCATAATTGTCATATCAAATTATTGTAGTAGTAATAATCATCTTACAATTCTACCTCCAACCATTGGTTTATTCATCAAATATCTTATTTTTGTATGGTTTGTGTGAATGAAGATAAATTATCATGTGATGTAGTGTCTAAACTTATTGATGTCATAGATTAATTCCAATATTCCTTTTCAATGACTGTGTAATTGAGCTTTGCACCATAAAGATTCGTGTTGATATAATATATAGAATAGTCTAAATTCCCTAATTTTGTCCTAAAACAACACCTATTGTAAAATTAGATGCATCTATGTGTATATGAAAAGGTATTTTTCAATTTGGTCCTCTCAAGACTGGGCTATTAGTGAGGTGCTACTTTGAGGGATTCAAAGGTGTTTTGGCAATGCAGGGGTCTAGTCAAATTCCACATCTTTAGAGAGGAGAACAAATAATGGGGTTGTAATCTTATTGAGATCTTGGATAAACCTCCTATAGTAACCATAATGACCAAGAAAACTTCTAACATATTTTTTTATTTTGAGGAACAAGGAGAGTGGAGATCACTTCTATCTTGTTTGTGTCTAATTGTATCCCCTCACTAGATACAAAGTTTCCCAAGACCACCCCTTCAATCATCACCATGAATTTTTTTTTCATGACTTGAGGAAATTTTGTGATCTTGGAACCTTTGTAAGACTTTATCCAAATTTGTAAATGCTTCTTCATAAGTATTTTCATAGGTAGTAAAATCATCCATGTAAATTTCCATGGAATCATGGGAAAAGTTTGAGAATATACTAAAGACTACCCTTTGAAATGTGGTAGGAGCATTACATAATCCAAATGGCAAGACAAAATAGGAATACATACCCCATGGGCAAGTAAATGTTATATTTTACCAATTCTCTAGAGTTATTTTGATTTTATTATACCCATTGAATCCATCTAAGAAGGAGAAATATTGCTTCCTTGTTAATGAATCCAACACTTGACAATAAAAGGAAGGGGAGAGTTGTCTCTTCTTGTTGTTACATTCAATTCTCTATAGTCAACATATACCCTCCATTTTCCTCCCTTTTTGGGAATAATCCCTAATGGGGACACCCATTGGTTATCAAATATTGGGTAAATGAACCTTGTATCTAGTAACGTTTGTGATTTTGCCTTGACTATGTCACATACAGTTGGGTTCATCCTTCTCTTAGGATGCCTCACTAGTTTCTAGCCTTCATTGATATAAATTTTGTGCATGCATAAGTAAGGATATATTCCCTTTATTCCATGATAGTCCCATGTGAATTTGGTTGTGTATGCTTGCAACATGGTTAATAATGAAAATTGTTGTGTAGTTTTCAATTGGCTATTGATATTTAGTGTTCTACCTGATGTAATTTATATGTTCAAATCTCATGTCTTAATAGAGGAAATGTCAAGGCCTACTAAATTGGGACTACAATTGTGGGGTAGTAATGTACGAAAAATTTGAAAATTATTCTCACACATATTTTTAAGTATTATGTTTTGCAAAGGACAATGTAAGTATGTGAGAATATTGTATTGTTGTGAGTCCCTGCCATAAGATTTTTGCATAATGTTTACAAGTACATTTTTATCTTGGGTTTCCAAAATTGGAATATGTCCAATGGTCATTAGTGTTTGTAATTAATATTGATCATCCTGATCAAGGGTGTACCATACAATTTGATCCAAATTTGTAAATGGCTACATAGGTGGGTAAAGGAATAGTTTTTTTTCACATAGACCTACAACCAATGAATGCATATGCAGTAGCCAACCAAGGCCTAATTAAGGGATATATTTCAAGGTTTGATTTTGGTTGTAAGACCATAAAATCTATAGGGTATCCCCATGAGTCTAATGTGATAACCAATTCTTCTATAATACCCTTTGGTTTAACAGTTGACTTGTCTACTAGTTGTAAAACATTAGGTGTAGGTCGAAGCTCCATTAACTAAAGTTTTTTTTATGTTTTTTTCTTCATAACATTTATGGATACTCGTAGGTCAATTAAGGTGTTTTTAATGAGATTTTAATTTATTTGGACATCTACCATAGGGATCCTAGGGTCTGCATATTTAGGAACAACTATATTTCCTAACATGATGTCAGCAAGTTGTCCTAAGACATGCATAGTCTAGGGGTCCTTCCATTTTTTCCCTAGCTTCTTAATGAATAACTCTCTCATAATTTTTTTGTATGTTGGTACTTCTTTAATTTTGTGAATTAGGGGGATTTTTATGTAAACATTCTTGAGTTGGCCTAAGATCAATTTAAATTTTAGAATGATGATTTTGTATAGTTAGTCTTTTAGGGAATGGTGGTTTTGGACATGATATTTGGGTGAGCCTAACTTTTTTCAAGCTCCCTTGGTAATTTTTCCATGATTTTTAATGGGATCTCCTTATTAATAAGATATGTGATGTGAGGAGATTAAGCCCCAACAAGAATTTTCTCTAAACAAAGATGGGCATCACTCACCTCAAACCCATAGGTTAGGTATTTAATGGTTTCATTAGTATAATCCTATTAAATAGAATTTTTGTTAGGGTTAGGTGTAGTTTGTTTAGGTAGTTGAGGTACTCTTGGTTATGATGGCGTAACCATGGCTAAATTTGGAATTATAGTAGATTTTTGTTGCTACGAGTAGTTTTGGTTTTGGTTTTTCCAATGTTGACCCCTCCACCACTATGATGGCCATTGATTTTGCTGGGGTGGCCATTGGAAATTATAATATTGGGCCTAGTAATGGTTTTGTTCCCATATTTTTTTTGTTGTTAAGCCCAATTGGATGCTTGGGTCATTGGCCACTATGGATTTTATACATTAGTCTAGGGTTGAGGGTTCCAATTTTAGAATTTTTCATTACCATTTGGAAATGATATATTGTAAGACAAGGGGTTTTGAGGCATAACTTGTCTTGTTTGGTATTTTTTGTGTTGATTGATGTAAAAAAAAATTCCTTATTCATCCTCCAAAGCATGAAACTCAGGATTCTCCTACTTTTCCTCAAAATTTCTAGCCAACTTCTTACATTTGTAGTTGATCCTCTTCTAGTGGAAATGTGGATAGAATTCTATTAAGGTTGCCTCATCTTCCTTCTATTTCTTATTTATATGCAAGGTATCCAATTGGGTATCCAAGTGGATAATGAAGTCCTCCTTCATATTGGATAGGAGATTGTTGGGTTCTACCTCAAAAAATCTAGTGGGTTTCATGTTGAGAGGAGGTTTTGTCACCCTTGGTATTATTTATAAATGACCTGGAGTAGTTTCTACAAATCTTACAAGTCTCATCAAAAGGAATCTAAGAGATATATCTTTCCCCTATGGGATTTAGAGCATCCATACAATCTTCATGGACTCCCCATAAAAAATACCAATTTTAAGGATTTAAAAGATAGTTTGTTTTGAGGTGATTTCTTAATAAAAAACTAGAATCTCTCTACATAATCCTCTAGTGGATCATCTTCTCTCTATGACATCCTAAATATTTCATCTATCTCTTTTTCTATACCTATGTAGTAATCTTGATATTTCTCTAGGAATTTTGTCCTCCTAGTTGGGGACAACATTCCTCTCCAACCCCAAAAACCAGCATAGAGAAACATCCTTTAATGTGGTTGGAAACAATTTGATCCAACAAGCATTATTAGTATAATCCTAACTGTAACACACCACATCAAACTCAAAAAGGAATGTGTTTAGATATTTTGTAACAAGTCCATAGAAAATAGGTAATGTTGAAGGATGTATGTTCTTAAGAGAAAGAAAGCTTTCTTGGTTCATTATGGGAAACTCAAATGTCATATACTCTTCTAGATTATCCACTACTTCTTCAACCATGATGTCAAAATGTCTTTTGAAGGTCTCGTTTTTGGTTGGGGTAGCTACTTGTGTGAGGGATAATTCTTCTTCATTAATTCCCTCAAAATATTATGTGTTTGCATAATATATTTGAACTCTTCATTTAGTGAGGGGAGAAATCTTTCTAGAGTGTCTCTCTTCCTCTATATACAATAGGTCTTATTCTTTTAATTAGTGGTTTGTACACATTTTTAGTAAATAGTTTTCCTTATCAATTGTAAGTGTCTAAAGTTCCTAGTGTTGATAAAAGGAAAACTTATTAATTCTTCAAAAATGAAATCAACATTAATCCTAAACATAATTAAGAATTTTTAACTAGCACCCTCCTTGATAACTACATATGCATTCAGGAATCCTATCTTAATCAATTGAGTAAAGACATTGAAACAATAATTCAAAATAACTTTTACTTAAAGAAAATAGAATAAGCAATCTAATTAATACTAGTTGGTATAGGTACCTACTATTTTCATGGACTGTAACTTATTAATCCTATGCTACAACATACATTTATCCTAATTTAATCATTGAAATGAATACAAAATGAAGCATTTAATTGTAAATCTTGAAATAACAATGAATTGCAATTTAAACTAAGAATCAGAATTTAGAACTTCAATACATAATCTAACTAACTAATATTATGTGGATTTGGCAGTACCTCAAGTGTCCCTTTCTTGAGTGTTGTGTTCCATAGTATATTTAACTAAATAAAAAAATTAGATATCTAGAGAAATGTTCTTTATTGTAATAGATCGGACATCAAAACACAAAGTAGAAACTACTATTCAATCTAAATTTTGAAAAGATCTAACATTTATATCTTCTAAATACTTTGGTCTCTTAACATGACACCTTCCTAAATAGGGCCTGTTAGAGTCCATTTATTATCAAACTATAAATAGGCATATTCACAAATGTTAACTCTTCCCAAGAGATTGGAAGAGGACTGAGTTCATTAAGTTTGTAAAAATAACTAACTACTAGAGGCAAGAGTACAAAAATCAAACAAAGATTCTACATCTTTTAAGAAAGATTCTATATTATAGGAATGTGTTGGATAGAGCATCCTCATAATAAATATTATTTCTATTCAAAACATACTTCTTCTTCTTCCAAGTTTATTCAGTAGATGAAATGCCACATGGATAGCTATGTCCATGACTCTCAACCCTCGTCTTCATCCCATTTTGGAAAAACTATTGATTTCGTGGCAAATTGACCTCTTCACTAAGTTGAACCATCACCCCTTTGTTGTGGGTTAGAAGTCATTATACTATAACTTGACAAGTCTTTGTGTTGCAAGGGTTAGTCTTTATTTATAATGGCACATTCATAGTTAATCACTATAATCAATCAAGAAATTCTACTAAAATTATAGACATCTAAAATACATGCATACATTCATTAATACCACCTACATAGTCTTTAAATGTTTGAAATACTTAAAAGGTGTATAAAAGGTTTTAGTAATGTCTTAAAAAGCTTAGAAGAAGTAAAATAAAAATATGAAATTTCAACATGAACTAGTCAATTCTATGGTTCATAATGAAGTATGATGAATAAATTATAAGACATGCATAAAGAATTAAAGTATATTAATATATGATGTTATGTATATTAATATATGATGTTATGGATGTATAGATATGAATTCATATAATTTATTATAATCTGGTGTATACTTATTTCATATCTAAGTTCTCTCTTTTTATTGCATCACATCAAGGTTTACTACATATAACAAAATATTAAACCTTAGACCTCGGTCAAGGTTTTTTTGTCAACATTTAGTTATGTTGTGAGCATCTTAGTTGTTATATAAGAAGGGATGTCATACCAAAGGAATAAATTGATATTAAAAATTTAAGGAAAAGTGAAAATTTTGTATTTTTTTCTAAAATAAATTTGTTTCAATGAGAAATATTGGAGAAGGAAAATGAGAATGGATGATCTCACAATTTTGGTTTACAATTTTTGGGAGATTTTGATTTTTGTTGAAATCACATATTTTTAGAAAATATAATGATTTAAGTCTTAAAAAGTTCCATTTTAAGGATTCCAATTGAAGAGGGTTTGATCAAACCACCTTAGATCAAACCCCCTTGGATAGAACCTAGCTAGTATTAAACCATATCTATAACGGAGTCTCCTTTACAACTACCAAAATGATGATAAAAACCACTTTTGATTTACCTTTCGGGGGATCAAATGAGTTCATTTAAAATTTATTTTTTGTAAGTATGTATTCCTTATCATAAGCTTCCCAAAAAATATAATTTTAAATCAATCTAATTTAATTATTATAATTATTTTTTATTTCTTTTGAATGTAGGTTTATCACCAAAAATCAATCTCTTTGTTCTGCATATGTGGAAAAATAGAATATTATCAAAAGAAAAATTGAAAAATATGAGTGCGCCAGATATTGAAGTCCTTGATCCAACAAAGAAAAAAATTGAATTTTGATACAAACAAAAAAAGTTGTGTGTTATATGATCTGCATATGTCTGAATTGTAATTGGTTTGACTTCGAAACCTGATTAAGGAAAAAATATTCAATAAAACACTATGAAAACAATTGGAAGCACTAGATATCGTAGTTACAAATCTAAATTAAAAAAATATATAATTTTATCTTTAATGGAAAAAATTTATGTGTTATACGGTGAGCGTTACTCCTTAAAAATTATGTTTACTGAAAAAAACTAGTTGTCAAAGGAGATGAAAAATGAAGTGCAATCTGATTCCAAATTTTTTGAAAAAAAATATATTTAAAATCTACAGACAAACTGCCACATATCACTAGTTTGTATCATTTTCAAATTCCTCACAGTTTAACCACTATAGGTGTCCAAAAGTGAAGATTTAATTAGAAAAAATCAGTTTAGTGTTCAGTTTGGCCAAAAATTGTAAGCCAGTATTGTAGGATCACCAGAATTTAATGTGCCAAAAAAAAAAATTGGAGAAAAATTGATGAAAATTAACAATGTAATTTAGAATTGAAAGAAAAGATAAAGAAGTTAAAAAATGAGATAAATAAATATTTATGTGAAAATGATATTCTTGAAAAAAAATGGAAAAATTTAAAATAAAAAATGAAGAACTAGAAGAAAAGTTGAAGAAGATGGAAAATAAAAAATAGTTTTAAAAAAAATCAAATATAAATTAAAAAAAAACACATTGATAAGTAGATCAATTTATTATAGCATTCCAAAATAAAAATGAGTGTCTAAGGTCTAAGCCTACATTGTGTAATGTCTCATGTGATACAAATAATTTATGTTATTCATTTGATGAATCATTAGACAAAAGTAAGAAAGCTAGAGATTCTTTTGATAAAGAGTGTAATGTTGTAGATAATGATGATTTTGAACCTTCAAGTCTTGATAGTTGTGATGATAATGACAAAGGATGTTGGTTTTAAGATGACAAGAATAGTGGGATATGCAAGAATTTATTTAAAGAGCCTATTATACCATTTGTGACACTAAATAAAAAGTCTTAGAAATGGAAAAGGAGATGATGTTATAAGTACACCATGCTCTAACAACTCTATTTTAAGAAATACAACGTTCTCATTGTCATAGGAAAGGACATAGAAAATAACTATGTTGGAATATTCATCCTTGCAGCCTTTGTGGATTGAAGAATCATTTTGAAAAAATATGTTGGATTAAAAAGTGGAAGGGATTGATGGATCCGACTAGAAAAAGATAGCATATATTTTTAAGAGGTTGTACAAGCATAAATATTCATATGTTAAAAATTATAGCAATCAAGAAAAGCTTAAATATTTGAGTAGAGTGTTCCAAGTGGTTGTGGCTAAGGAAGTATGAGAGCACATCAAGAAGGTTTCTATTAAGGATGAATCATAGAAAGAAATGAAATCATGAAGGATACATGTGGTTTTACCAAAAAAATTTAGGACAAGACAATGTTATAGTTTTGGGGAGAATGTTGATATAATATAGAGGGCTATGAGGCACCTAATAGGTCATTTGGGTCATTTATAGAGCCACATATCCATTATATACCACTTAAATAGCCTTAAAACCCTCTAATATGCCTAAATAAGCTATAAAAAGTGTAAAATATTATAGAGAAAAAGGTAAATTCGTGGGAATAAGATAATTAAGTGCTATTATGAAAGGATATGATGGAAAGGTATTATGAGAAGGCATTGAGAGGCTATATAAAGAAGGAAAAAATGAGAGATAAGAGTGTGGAAGAATGTGGAATCATATGGAATAAATATATATGAGAATAAGAAGTTGTGGAAGATATATGTGAAATATATATGGATGAAGTATGATGAATAAGACATTAAAGTATATTAATATATGATATTATTGATGTATATGTGAACCCCAATCCTACACCTGCATAAATATGGAAACAAACACATAATTAGATCAATAGGGAAAAAAATGAACAAATGAACAAATAAAGCAATGAAATATTATTCTAAAATTCAAACTCTTGATCCCATGGGGAAATTGGTGCCAATTATGTGTAGAAATTGGCCCTTTCACAACTCCTTTGTAAGATTTTATGATTTGATCCACTTGATGGTGAAGAACAATGATGAACTCCTTGAGAAAACCTGGAATAACTTAGCTATAGTGATGGAAAATGCTCAAAAAATGATATGAAATTGCTCTAATGTGAAGATAATAACTTTGCATTCAAATTGTGGATGATGAATGAGAGGAAGAGTCTCTCATTTATAGATTTCCAAATTAGAAGAGTGAGTAAGATTGAGCAATGTGGGATCATTCAACATCCAATGGTCAAGTGTCACTTGTCAAGATGTGAATGTTTAAAGGTTGTGCATATTTTGATCAAAGTGTCAATAAATGATATTAGGTGGAATTTCAAATTTGAGAAAATGACATGTGAGAGGGAAAAAGAATGAAATAAATGCCACTTGGCTCAATACACAAGGACATGTAAGAGGAGTGAATGCTTTGTTGGAAGGACAAATCCACTTGGATTTGAATTCAAATTTGAAGGAATATTCCTCTTTTATTTCGTGTTGAGAGAAAATAGGCAATTTAATAAATCAAAGTAATTGATTTATTGTGCAAGTTGCATTCTCTAGAGAATGTGACATGTTTTAGGATTAAATTAATCATGGGTTAATTAATTTAATGAGGAATCAAGATATGTGATAATTTAGACTTAAATTTATGAATTGATTTAAATCAAAAATTGAGAGCAAGGGTTTAATTAAATAAATGTTTTGATTTATTTAATTAAAGGGGATAATGTTATAATAAATCAAATAAAGTTTAATTTATTCAATTTAATAAGAAGACTTTAAAGACTTAATTTAAATAAAATGAATTATTTAAATGAACAGAGATAGAGGATTAATTAAATTAAATTGATTAATTTAATCAACAGAGGAGAAAGACCTAATTAAATAAATAATGATTTATTTAATTAAGGGATGAAAGGTGATGATAAACCGAGAGTATGATTCAGGAAGAAACGTTGTTAGTAATCAGGATCAAGTGTGTTAGTCAATTTTTCATATCTACAATATATATATATGTAGAGGAGGAAATTAGACACCCAAAATGACATGATCTTGATGTAGGAGAATCCAAGGGTACCAAGAAATCTTGCATCCCCCCAAACAATATTATTTAATTTTTCTTTTTTTGGGTGTGATTTATTCATGTAGGTTGTTTTCCAGCACTCACTTTGAGTATTCTCAAAGCTTGGAAAATATGATTTATTAAATTGGTTGAGCTTTGTAATGTTTTAATATTATATGTAGGTGAAAATTGGGTCCAAACTAATATTTCTAATATTTTGTTTACGAGTCCAAAAAAAATGCAATTTGCGGAATTGTAATTTGGTGCACATTAATGTGTTGAAAATGCCAAAACAAGAAAAACAGAAATCCTAATGCCCAAGTTGGGAAAACCAAATTTTGTAATATTTAAAAATGGTCTAGAAGGGAATGTGGAGGCCCATGTGCATCCATGAACCAATTAGAATGCCATGTTTATGACAAGGGGGCTTACAAGTGGATTTTTTGACATCAATTTCAAAAGGAGTTACACAGATGATCACAATTTTTAGGTTTTGCATGCATGTGGATTCCCAACACCCCATTTTGGAGGAATTTTATGTATTTTATTGTTGCATTAGAAGGCTGAAATCCAATGCCAAAGAGCTTGCAATACAAACTTTTTTGAAGGGGTGCAATAGTGAGGTTGTAGGAAGATTTTTACAAGGCAAGGAAAAACCCACACCCAAATTAGAGAAGTGATGTTGTTGCTGATTTTGTGTAACCTGTAGCTGATTATTACATTTTCAAACCAAATTGTAGTTGATTTTGTATCTTGAAAATAAAATTAAAAATAGTTGATGGTAATCTTTTTTGTAGTTGTAAAGTTTTCCAAAAATTCTTTCTTATAAATTTGATTTCAATTTTTCCTAAGGATTTCCAGTAGCATATGTTGCTATTGTGGCTAAACATTGTATGTACAAATCAAATTATTCAATTTGAATAAAGAATATTTGATTATATTTTCCATTATAAACTTGTTGTAAATTATTCCAATTTGTGAAGTAAGGTTGTTGGTGGTGTTATGGTTTTCTTGGATGGGATGTTTGAAAAAAAACCCATCCTTGTATTGCATCAAATGGTATCATAGCCAAAATATTGGTTGGGAAGTGTTGCAGTAATAAGTTATTTTATTGGACATGTTGGTGTAGGGGAACCTTGAGGTTTTCATGCCTCCATGAGGATTTGGTCCTTTTTGTTTGTTTTTACTAAGTGATTATGATGTAATAAGGTCCCATGAACCATTTCAAGTAGGATGTAATAGGTCTTCATGGTTGTAATTGATCTCATGCTCATTTTGTAAACTTGGTGCATTTGGGCTTAACAAAGAAAGAGTTGTCATGATGCATACAAGTGGTAGGAATGAGATCATTTGATGTTTTTAAGGGTATTAGGTGTGTCTTGGATCATTTTTTTCTTGAAGTGGAGTCAATTGTGAAACACTTGTGTATATGTTGTCCTAAGTTAACATAATTGGAAATTTTGCCAAATCAAGGGTAATTAGGCTTCCCAATAGTACTCTAATTAAAAATTTAGTTGAAGGACGTTGGAATCTATTGAAAAAAAGCTATAATTCCTCCTTTGATCGAGGCATGTTGGTTGTTGAAGTTGTGAAGAAGATCCAATACAAAGAAATAACACTGTTCTTTGATTTTTTTGTGTTTTTTGTTGATCTTATGCTTGGTACAACCTATAATCTTTTTGTACGGTTGCAAAATTGATATGGATTGATAGAGGGATAAGATGTATTTCATTAGGTGGTGGTTTGGTTTAAATCCATAAAGGAATAATGGAGATATCATTGTTTTCCTAGAAGTGGTCAGAAACCCTCAAAAACTAGGGTTTTGTGAGAAAATTGCTTGTATCTTCTAATTCCACCATGTACAAAGGATAAATTTGGGTGGAATGGAAGGATCTTATGTATTATTTTATTTCAAAAAGGTTTCAGAGGATGGCATGATGGTTGGAGGGAGATATTTGGTGTTCTAGGCCTAGCATCTCTATGTGACAGGCCTAGTATTGTGCAAAAGTCTAATTTGTGTTAGTTTGCGAGTGTTTTTGAAAATGAGGGGGCTTGGAAATACTTGAAATGTGTCTTATAAAGTTGTAGGAACCTATTTTTGGCTAAGGGGTGTGCCAAGGTACTCAGTTTCCTATGTTGATCAACCTAATTAGGCCTCCTTGTAGTGTTAAACTTTGGCCTATTATGGATTTATCTTTTGATGTTATGTTGTCAGGCTTTGAGGACCTATAGGGGTCTATGTAATGTGTCCAAAACCAGTATCCTTTTTTTGTTTACTACCTTTAAGTGGGTTTTGTTTTGACTATCCTAATTGGATAGGCTACAAGGAATGTAAGGCCTAGTTTTGGAAGCGATAGGTAAATGGTTGTTCCTAAGCATAAAGTCAAATGTGTTTGTTTAGTTTGGTCATGTTCAAGGTATTCAAGTCCATTCCAAGCCTTTGGTTATGTCTAGTTGATAGATTCCATGTTGGGTAGTTGAGTTTCCCTATTGAGTCAAGTGAAGGTTGGTGTCTTGGTTGGGCATATTTGAGAGTTGTGTCCAATTGTGTTTGGGTTCCCACCACTCTACATCAAAGTGGTATCAAAGCTAGGTTTGATTGTGGGAAGTTGCAAAGGGATTGTGAGTAGGTAGAGAGTAAATAAAAATGCCTATAAAAGGTGGGTGTGTGGTTGCAAAGGAGTTGAAAGCCTTGAAAGAGAAGTTAGAAGCATTAGAAGCCAAAGAAAGGAGAAGAGTGGCTACTGATGAAGAAGGTACCTCAAAGGAAGAGGTAGAGGGTGATGACAAAGAGCCTCCACCTATTGAAGAGATGGATCCTTTGGAAATGAGATTATTGGGTGCTTTGCAAACCATAAAACCAAAGTCCTCTAAAGTTAAGATGGACATACCAATGTATGGGGAAAAGATGAATGTTGAGGCACTACTAGAGTGGGAAGATGCCTTGAACAATTACTTTGAGTACAAGGAAATGGCAGATAGAAAGAAGGTTAATTTTTCCAATACCAAGTTGAATGGGCCAGCCTTGATTTG
Source organism: Sequoiadendron giganteum (assembly GCA_007115665.2). NCBI lineage: Eukaryota > Viridiplantae > Streptophyta > Pinopsida > Cupressales > Cupressaceae > Sequoiadendron > Sequoiadendron giganteum. The sequence continues at coordinate 324,981,819 of CM021103.1, forward strand.
GTGGAATTATCACCAAGAAGAAAGAGTGAAAGCATGTAAGAACATGATTACTTCATGGGAGAGAATGGTGAGTAGATTGAAGGAAAAATTCCTCCCTGTAGATCATGAAATGCAAGTGTTTAATAAATTACAGAATTTAAAGAAAAAGGACATGGATGTGGCAACCTAAAATAAAGAGTTTCATAAGATCTATATGAGGTGTGACCACGTGGAGAATGATAAAGAGAAAGTGGCTAGGTATTTGAATGGCCTAAGGTTTGAAATTCAAGATGAGATTAGCCTAATGACCCCTAATATAGTGGAAGAGTGTTTTCAAGTGGCATGCAGGTCTGAAGAGAAGTTGAGAAGGAAGCAAGAGAAGCAAGGAAGGGGTAGAGGTAGAAACCTCAAAGGAAGAGGTAGTTCTGGTGGTATAAATCAGTCACAAAGACAACAAGGGGAGTCAAGTGGAAAAGAAGAAAAAGTTCAAGAGTCAAGAGGTGGATTTAGGGGTAGGAGACCTAATGGAAGAGGTAGATTTAGTGGAAGAGGTTCAAATTCATTCTCTAAAAGATGCTACACTTGTAACCAATTTGGACACTCATCCTTCAAGTGCCCTGAGAAACAAGCTTCAAAATATGATGGTGGGGATAGGAGAAACCAATTGGTGCAAGAAGAGGATGCTCAAAGTGTGAATTCACCTTCCAGACTTGTTGATCCTGAGATTGGAGAAAACTTGATGATGAGGAGGACACTTTTGAAGGTACCAAGTAACAAGGAGCCACATAGAGGAATTCCTTATTCAGGACCACATGAAAATCCAATGGAAAGGTATATAAGGTAATTGTAGACTTGGGCTCTACTGATAATCTAGTATCCTTAGAGATGGTTGGAAAATTGAAATTGAAAAAAATTCCTCATCCTAACCCTTACAATGTATCATGGCTAAATAAGATCAACAAGTGCTTGTCAATAAGCAAGCTTGGGTAGAATTTCATATTGGAGACTATAAGAATAAAATCCTTTGTGATGTCACTCCCATGGATTATTTTCACCTACTTCTAGGCCATCCTTGGTAGTATGATAGGAAATCTCAAAATGATGGGGAAAAAACACTTACAAGATCAACAAAGATGGGGAATATTTCACCTTAAACCCTTTGTCGGATGAAGGTATGGATAAAAAAATTGGGTCTAATATCATGATGGTAGGAGAGAAAGAGTTTTTGCAGAACTTGAAGGAAGAGGGAGGTCTAGGGTTTTCTTTGATTGTTAAGACCAAGTGTAAGTATGTTCTATCTACAAAAAAAGGAGAATCCATTCCTAGTGAAGTCCAAACCTTGTTGGGAAAGTATAAGGACAATATGGTAGTTGAATTTCCTAGTTCCCTACCTCCATTTAGAGACATTAGCCACCATATTGACCTAATACTAGGTGATACATTGCCTAATAAGTTTTCCTACAAGATGACCCCTACTCAAAATGAAGAGATAGCAAAACAAGTGCAAGAACTATTGGACAAAGGCCTAGTGAGGGAGAGTTTGAGCCCTTGTGTTGTTCCAACCATGTTGGCTCCTAGGAGAGATGGTAAATGGAGGTTATGCATTGATTCAAGAGCCATAAATAGGATAACCATCAACTATAGGTTCTCTATACCAAGAATGGAGGATCTTACGGATTGTCTAGGAGGGGCTTGCTATTTTTCAAAGATTGACTTGAAAAGTGGATATCGTTAAATTAGGATCAGAGAGGGGGATGAATGGAAAATAGAATTCAAGACTAATGAGGGTCTCTATGAGTGGATGTAAATTCCCTTTGGCTTGTCCAAGGCCCTTAGAACCTTCATGAGATTAATGAATGAGGTATTGAAACCATTTATTGGAAAATTTGTTGTGGTTTATTTGGATGGCATTATTTTATTTAGTAGGTACAAGAAGGAACAATTGATTCATCTTGATATGGTTCTAAGGAGGTTGCATGAAGAGGGATTGTTGATCAACATGCAACAATGCAAGTTTATGAAAGAAGAATTGGTCTATCTTGGGTTTGTCATAGTAAAAGGCAAACTGAAAATGGATCCATCAAAGGTTGAGGACATTCTCAATTGGCCAACACCTAGGTTAGTGGGTGATGTGAGGATATTTCATGGCCTTGCAAGATTCTACAAAAAATTTATAAAGAATTTCAGTCACATTTGTGCACCAATCATAGACACAATCAAGGGAGATAAGAAGAGAAAGTTCCTATGGACCAATGAAGTAGATGAAAGGTTTGAATACTTGAAAAGAAAGGTATCACAACAACCCATCCTTGCTCTTCCTTATTTTAATAATTTTTTTACTATTGAATGTGATGCAAGTTTTCAAGCAATAGGTTTTGTCCTAAGTCAAGAGGGAAGGTCAGTTGCATTCTTTAGTGAAAAACTAAATGAGGCTAAGATGAAATATTCTTCATATGATATAGAATTGTATTATATGGTCCAGGCCTTAAATAAATGGAGGCAATACTTGTTACCAAAGGAGTTTGTGGTATTCATTGACAACCATGCACTTAGTTTCTTGAATGGATAGGAAAAATTGAACCAAAATCAAAGGGGCTCAATTGTGCATACCCAAGTGCTCTATGAGGGAAATTTTGATAAAATAAAAGCATAGTGGGAGTCTTGGAGGGCGGACTTGACAAAACCTTGGAGCAGGTTAGGAGGTTTTGTTTTTGGCCTAAAATGCAGGTGGATGTAAGAAAGTTTGTGGAAACTTGCACCATATGTCAAAGAGAAAAGGGAAATACTTCAAATGTTGGTCTTTACCAACCTCTACCAATCCCAAATATACCTTGGGAAAGAATAAGTATGGGTTTTGTCTTAGGATTGCCTAAGAAACAAGGGGGAGTTGATAGTGTTTTTGTAGTGGTTGATAGATTCAGCAAAATGGCCCATTTTATTACTTGCAAATGCACTAGTGATAGTTCTAACATTGAAAGTGTATTTTTCAAGGAGGTTGTGAGAATGCATGACATTCCTCTGAGCATTGTATTAGATAGGGACTCCAAATTCATAGATCATTTTTGGAGGACCTTGTGGAGAAATTTGGGGACTAACTTGCAATACAGTTTTTCCTACCATCCTCAAACGGATGGACAAACAAAGGTGATCAATAGATCACTTGGAAACTTGTTGAGTTTCTTAACAAAGGATCATGGTATTCAATGGGATTTGGTGCTACCCCAAGCAAAATATTATTATAATGATTCCCTAAATAGGAATGTAGGAAAAAGTCCCTTTGAGGTGGTGTATGGAATGAATCCAAGGGGAATCTTTGAGTTGAGAGATTTGAAGGAATGGAGAAGAGGAGTGTAGAAGCAGAGGAGTTTTCCACTACAATTAAATCCATTCATGATCAAGTGAAGGAGAATCTCAAGAAGAGTGTGAACAATACAAATCAAGGGAAGATTTGAAAAGGAGGAATGTTTAGTATAAGGTGGGAGATCTGGTTTTTGCATACTTGAAGAAATAAATTTTACCTAAGGGAAAATACACCAAGCTTCACATAAAGAAAATAGGCCCTTGCAAGATAATTCATAAATTTGGGTAAAATTCCTATGAGATAACACTCCCTCCTGGAGTGGCTATCTCTCCTATATTTAATATTGTTGACTTGCCCCTTTAAGGGGTCTTTCGATGTAGGTGTAGGTGTGGAATCTGATGAAAATTGGGTGCAAGACCTTCCACCATCTGCACCTTTGAAACTTGAAGCAATCCTAGACACTAAAGAGGTGAAAAGGACAAGAAAGAAGGTATACAATGAATACTTGGTTAAATGGAAGGGTCTTCCATCTGAAGATACAACTTGGTTTAGTGAAGAAGACATCAAACAACATGGTACTACTCCGCAACAACTGATCTCAGGTGGTACTTGAGATCTCTTCCACCCCGGGTGTATCATGCTAGGGTACCTTGGGGTTTTCATGCCTCCATGAGGATTTTTTCATTTTTTTTAGTTTTTCCCAAGTTATTTTAATGTAATAAGGTCCCATGGAACATTTCAAGTAGGATGTAATAGGTCTTCATGGTTGTAATTGATCTCATGCTCATTTTTGTAAACTTGGTGCATTTGAGCTTAAGAAAGAAAGAGTTTCCATGATGCAACCAAGTGGTAGGAATGAGATAATTTTATGTTTGTAAGGGTATTAGGTTTTTCTTGGGTTATTTTTTTCTTGAAGTGGAGTCAATTGTGAAACACTTGTGTATATGTTGTCCTAAGTTGACATAATTGGCAATTTTGCCAAATCAGGGGTAATTAGGCTTCCCAGCGGTCCTCTAATTCAAAATTTAATTGAAGGATGTTGGAAGCTGTTGAATTTTTTTTATAATTCCTCCTTTGGTTGAGGCATATTGGTTGTTGAAGTTGTGAAGAAGATCCAATACAAAGAAATAACACTATTCTCTGATTTTTCTATGTTTTTGTTGATCTCGTGCTTGGTACAACCTGGAATCTTTTTGTACAGTTGCAAAATTGATATGGCTTGATATAGGAATGATGTGGATTCCATTTGGTGGTGGTTTGGTGTAAATACATAAAGGAATAATGGAGATATCATCATTTTTCTGAAGTGGCCAAAAACCCTCAAAAACTAGGGTTTTGTGAGAAAATTGCTTGTATCTTCCAATTCCACCATGTACAAAGGCTAAATCTAGGTGGAATAGAAGGTTCTTATGTGTCATTTGATTTCAAAAAAAAATCAAAGGATGGCATGAAGGTTGGAGGGAGATCTTTGGTGTTCTAGGCTTGACATCTCTATGTGGCAAGCCTATTATTGTGCAAAAGTCCTATTTGTGTTAGTTTGCGAGTTTTTTTACAAATGAGGGGGCTTGGGAATACTTGAAATGTGTCTAATAATTCTATAGGAAAATATTTGTGGCTAAGGGTTTTTGGGGTGTTCCAAGGTACTTAGTTTCTTGTGTTGAGCAGCCTAATTAGGCCTCTTTGTAGCGTTGAACTTTGGCCTATTATGGCTTTATCTTTTGATGTCATGTTGTCAAACTTTGAGGACCTATAAGGGTTTGTGTAAGGTTTACAAAAATAGTATCCTTTGTCTAGTTACTACCTCTAAGTGGTTTTTGTTTTTATTGTCCTCATTAGATAGGCTACAAAGAATGTAAGGCCTAGTTTTGGAAGCGATACGTAAATGGTTGTTCCAAGCAAAAAGTCAGATGTGTTGGTTTGGTTTGGTCATGTTGAATATATTTAATTCCATTCCAATCCTTTGGTTATGTCTGGTTGACATATTCCATGTTGGGTATTTGAGTTTCCCTGTTGATTCAAGTGAAGGTTGGTGTCTTGTTTGGGCATATTTGAGAGAAGTGTCCAATTGTGTTTGGGTTCCCACCACTCTGCATCACATGTGCAGAGAGAAAATTGAAAGATTGGGTTTGTTGGAATGTGTGAGTTTGATTTTTGTTGTAGGTATGAAAGAGGGCCTGTGACTTTATCCTCCAACAAAATTTAAGGCTAGGTAGAAGTTGCATGAGAGAGGTTTGTCCTCCATAAACCATCTGTTGGGTAGAGGATAAAAAAGAGAGAGAGATAGGTTTTTTCAAGGAGTACTTGCAAAAGGACTTGTGAGTCTATAAAAATGTCTTTGAAAAAGAAGACAAGATGGGTCATTGGAATACCCGTGAGAATGTTATTTTGGGAAGAGTATTGGGAAAAATTGAGAGAAAAGAAGCTCATTATACATTTGAAGAAGATATAAGATTGGATGCCCTTGAGGATAGCTTGGGAATGAAGAAGAATGCTACAGTTAAGAAAGATTGAAAAATAGATGAATTTAAATTGCATTGTTTATTTCATAATGAGTTTACAAGTAATAATTTATGTGCAGGAAATGAAGAAGGAAAAGAAGTTGTAATAGAGGACAATGAAGATAAGAAAGAGGAAAAGTAGAGGTTTCGAAAAAAGGATAGAAAAATGAGGAATGTTGAAGTGCAATGTTGCAGCCCTATTATGGAAAGAGCATGGAGAGAAAGACATGTGGGATCAGCCCACACATTTGTATTTGAAAGAGAGGAAGAAAAGAAGAGAAACACAAAGTAATAATGGAGAAAGAAAGAGGTAGCAACTAATATGCATCTTGTTGAAGACATAAAAGGAGAAAAAAATGAAGTTGCATGCACATAAAAAGAAGTTGTAACAACAAAAATAGAGTTATTATCTCCTTTTTTTGAGTTTTGCAAAGAGATTATTAATGTTGATTTGTATGTAGAAAAGATAAAGGAAAGTATTGGAGAAGATGATTTTGAAGTTGGGGCAGTGATTCATTCTTGGAATAACATAAATATATTGAATAAAATGAAGTAGTTGAGTGCAAGGGAGGACATGGAAGAAGAAAAGAACAACAATTCAACAAACAATGAAGAATACAAAGTTGAGGCAGTAGTAGAGAAGCAAGAGAACATATAAGAAAGGTCACTTTTATGTTATTTGTGAAAATGAGTTTGATTTTATATTATTTGAAAATGAATTTAGTGAACTTGGGGATGTGGAAAATGATGAAATGGATAGTATTGATGTAAAAGATAACAATAAAGTTGCAACAAAAATTGAGGTAAATTCTAAATTTTTAGAATTATTTGATGATAAAGAGGAAAGTGATTTAAATGAAAATGACATGGTTTATAATAATGGATATGAAAATACTGAAAATGATGATACAGTAGTAGAAAAAAGAGGAGAAAATAAGAGTATATGATGATTTTGCAAAATTCATTGAAGTTGAAGTTAAAGCTGATTTGTATTTTGAGGATATGTGGAGGATCATCATGGAAAAAATAGGCCCTTAAGTGGCGATGAAAATTCAGAAAAATCAGAGTTAGAAAATTTGACATAAAATTTTGAATAAGTTATCTATATTATTTCAAAAATATGTAAGAATAGAATCTGTAGCAAATTGAATGTAGTTTCTAAACTACTAGGTTTTTTTTTAAAATAAATCTATTTGGTGAAAATTTGAAATTTCAATAGAGTAGTACTTAAATTTTAGGGAGAAATAAGAAGTAGGTGTCTATTTGACCACCCTAACCACAATAAAATGATAATATTTTTTTATAATATTTTATATATAAGTAGAGGACTCATGTCCCGATGTGATACATATTTTTTTGTAATTTTTTCCAAGTAGATAATTATTTATGAATTTTTTATTACAAATTTTAAAAAATATAAAAACTTGTATGTATGACCACCTTAACTTGGTCAAAACTTCATGAAATTCATTTTTTTTAATCCTATAGTATGTGAAACATAGAGTGTGACACATGTTTTGAATTCAAGAAATGTGATACCATTTGAAAGCTATAGATTTTTTTCAATCATCCTATCAATCAAGACTTTAGTCATAATTCAAATAGAAAATGAATAATTATTATTTATTAAATTCAAAGTAAAAAATAATTTGTATTGGTGGAAAGCTAATAATCTCCTTTAAAAACTCTTTTCGCTTCATCAATTTTGGGTAAAAAAAAGTCATCAGCCACATGGGTGAAGTCTAGAAAAGCAAGGTAAGCTTTTAAACACATTTTTTGTGTTGACTTCCTAGGATTGGCATGTCCTATCCAAATTCCAAAGCAAGCTTGAGACTAACCCCTAGGTAGTAAGGTTTGTGTCAGAAATATCAGATATCCGATATATTTTATATATGATTTAAAAAAATGTAATATAGTCTATAATATATGATTTAAAATGCAATAAATAGTTTATAGTTTATTTTAATATAGTTTAGAGTATACAATATAGTTTATAATTTAATATATAATATACAATTTATGATAATCTCTTAAGCAATTATGTATAATATATTATATTATTATTTATAATATTTAAATATTATTTCTATATTTTAGTTAATTTATAAATATTTATATATATATAAATATAATATATAAAATATTATATAACTAAAATTAATATTAAAAATATATAAATATTGTCTCTTCCCCCTCTCTCCCTCTCTCTCTACCTTCCCCTCTCTCTATCTCTCTCTCCTTTTCCCTCTCTTTCCCTCTCTCTCTCCCTTCTCCTCTCTCTCCCTCCTCTCTCTCCCTCCCTTCTCCTCTCTCTTTCCCCCTCTCTCCCCCTTCTCTCTCTCTCTCTCTCTCTCTCTCTCTCTCT